>JAJTWQ010000051.1:3600000-4086824 GCA_029007595.1 Solanum commersonii
AAAGTAGTAAATGAGGGTATGTACACGAGCGTACACTTTTAAGCGAACCGTTCCCAATCATACTCCGGGATCTCATTACGTCCAGGACTTTAATCGGAATCTCTCCAACCTCCAAAACCTCACCCTACAGATAAGAATAATCAAGACTAACCGAAGCTTTAGTGAGGTGGGAATACACCACGTGCAAGCCGGACCACGGACTCGAACCAGGGTACTATAGCTAATGAGTCAACCTATATGGGTGGACCACGGACTCGAACCGGGTGCGTAGCCAAAGGTCGGGCACGGGTGGGTTGGACCACGGACTGTCGGGTGCGTAGCCAAAACCGGATCACAAGTAATTTGGACCACGGACTCGAGCAGGGTGCGTAGCTAAGCACGGACATAAGTAAGTTTGGACCACGGACTCTAACCGGGTACTATAGCTAGCCGAAAAACGGGGCATTATGGATACAAGGTCATAAGGCGAGTTACCGACTATCGGACTCAAGTCGCTATATCGATCTACAAGGAGCCGACCGTCCGAAACGGCGTCGGAAAAGTTCTCACGCCCAACGACATCCGAAATCTCGCAAGTCTATGGTAACACTAGTCTAAGCCTAGACTAAGGCCAAACATACTTCAAATCAATATTATCATATACACCACAAGATATGGATATTCAATAATATCAAGAGACAGACTGTCATAATCCAACACTTTCCCGAAATAAGGTCTAAGGTAGGAACTATAGAAATTTAGCATGCTCAACACCCGAACCCCTCCATACTCAAGCAAATCAATAAACAAATGCCTAAACATGCTCAATCTCACGAGAGAAAGCCATAGCCTACTTGAAAGCCGACCACGCGTGCTCCAACTCACGGTACCAGATCTTTTCCCCTCCGAACGGTCTCCGAATGCTTCCCCACTAACAAAAGGTTAATCACCTCGTCATTACGAATATATTGACACTAAAATTATATTTTTCGGAGACGGACCCAAAATCGGGTCTAAAACGGGATTGTGGGGCCCATAATTGGAATCTCGAAATCGAATCCGTGGAAACATCCCAAATACCTTACTAAACTAATACCTCAAAATTTTAGCACAAACAGATGCCTAAAACACAGCAAATCAGCCACAACAATTAAAATGGGCAGCCCCTTGATCACAATTTCTGGAAAAATGAGACCCTTTCAACCCAAACATATTATACCACGAAGATCCTTGTGAAAAACTCTACAAGTTAGCCTCAAGAATGACTCAAAACGGACCTAAGATGATAAAGATCTCACATTTCAAAATTCAACAACAATTCAATCCGGAAATCATCCTAGCAGTGACTAAATTCGATTCCTTACCTCAAACGAAGCCTCCCCTCACATTTTTGAGATCACCTCTAGATTCTCCACGAAATTCTCTTGAAGTTAGCCTCTTGAAGCACCTAATTTGGACTCAAAATGAAGGAGAAATCTGATGTTGAAGTTGAGGGAAAAAATTGGACGAACTTGTCCTAAATTCTGGAAATTTTCAGATTTCCAGCCGCTGCCACGTGGCGTCGCGTGGCTCTGCCATGTCACCGCCGCGTCAAAATTTTACAACCCTCCAAACTTAAATTTTGATGTTCCGGACTCGTTCGAAATCGGAAAAATACAAACCATATATAGAATCTAATTGGAAACGATATTTCGGACTCAACGGTGAAGGCGGAATTTCCATTTGGAGATTGCTTCGATGAAAAGTGGGTCCCACACCCAGTATCGTTTGAGCGATTCCACAACCGCCATCTAAAGCCTCGGGAAGTGAACAAAGGGTCGTTCTAGACCAAAATCGATCTTCCGAAGCTAACCTAGCTGTCATAATTTTCATCTGAGCATGACTCCCAAGAAGGTTGACCAAAATTAACTTTTCAAGTTATAAAAATCTCCAAAACAGGGAAACGGGCCTAAAACCCAAACGAACGACCAGGCGACCGAACAGTCAGTGCCAGCAAGTCATAAATGACTTGGGGTCGCTACAGGAATGTTTTATACGAGGGAAAGAATTCTTTAATTTAAAAATGACCTGAAGGGTCATTACAAAAGTAGTGCCAGTCTGCGGTCATTTTCCTAGATGAACCATAAGAAGATTTGTGTTTGTGTTTTCTTTGTGAACTTAAAGAATAAACTCGATAACTTTACTTGTATTTGTGTTTATGAATTTGTCTCTGCTTTGGCTGACCTCGAAAACAATAGCTATCTACCTAGCCTTATCAGCCTTGCAGTTGGTTCTTAAGTCATTATATTGAAGTAATTGTACACTTGCTTTCATGTATGTGCATACCTCCTATTTCAAGCAACTGTGATTTGATTCGTTTTCCAATCTTGTAATTTATGAATAATATTTTTTCTTCTTCTCTCATATGTATCAGGTCTTAATCTTTTTATCAAAGATAAAAACAACTCAATCTGCATCTCAGCTAACTTTCTATACAATGTATCACATTTTGTTATTATGTAAAATTAGTGTACATAACTATCTTGTAAAACTTAGTTCCTTAAAATATCAACAAACGATTAATATGCAAGGTTATCTTACGCTACATACTTGTAATCCAACTTTTAATTGATATCAAGTTATGATATTTATTATAGAAATCATTTCCTCATTTCAAAAGAAAAAAAAAACTTATTTTCTAGAGGAAATATGTTGCAAAAATTTTAGCTCATCAAATATAGAAAATTAACATTTTACAGAACACACCAATAGATTCATCAAATTCTTTTCTCCAATTTCACGTAAAAACAAATTTAACAAAAAAAAAAAGAAATATTACATAATAATATTGGGCCCGTGCTGGCACGGGCGATTACTTTCTAGTAAGTAAATAAATGAGAGATACTCTAAAATTGACATATTCAATAAAGTGAAATCTTACTTTTATATTTAAACACTTTTAGAATAATTTTGATAGTTCATGTAACAACTAATTCTATTGAAAAAAAATTCAAAACTATAATCAATAAGAGAGATTTAAATATTTGTGTTGTTAGGTAACGTACAATAATTTGTATATGCTTATATTATCAACTGAAAAATAAAAAATAATTATTAAATTATAAAATTATAATATATATTTTTAAAATTTATGAGAGTAATATATATATATATATATAAAATTTATATTTTTTAATCCAAAATCTATATAACAAAAGTACTATTATCCCTCTTTTAAATAGTTTGCAGTACATGAGGCCTATTTGATAAGATGAAATGGCCCATTATTGGGCACAAATTAGGGATAAAACATAAAAATACATTTTCAAATCTGGTTATATATATAGTTAGGGCTATTATTGGGCACAAATTGGGGATAAAACATAAAAATACATTTTCAAATATGGTTTTATATATATATATATATAGGGCTACTGAAGTTTCAAATTGAAGCATTAATTTTCGAAAATCAACTCTGCAGATGAAGACGAACAACAAATTAATTCATTTCTACTTTTTTTTCTTCTAAATTTTGGCTTTAGATCACCTATTTACAAACACATAAAATTCAAAAGATTTCATATCTTTAAATTGCAAAAGGGGTTCCGAGGAAACTCATTATCATCTATTTTTTTTACATGAAAAGATCTTTATAAACAAATAAACATAAAAACCATCACAATTGTTTTGAAAACAAGACTATTTTTATAAAGAAACAAACCTAAAACCCATCTTAAATGCTTTGGAAAAAGGATTCAATTTGAGTCGTCTTCTTTAAACAATAACTTGAGCAAATAAATAAATAATTTGCGACAAGCTAAATATTAATTATAGTCCAACAAATAAATATTCCGCTTAAACTGTTTCGTTCGATTAAATCATTTCCACCATCAAACAGAACATGAAAAGCAAAAAAAGAAAAAAACTTTACGTGACAAAATGCAGCTAAAAAATTAATTATCGAACTTCTTAAATTCTAAACGATTTGAAATAGTTAATTTTTATAAAATTCAAAATATTTTTTCAAGTTTATTTTAAATAACTTTGTCACTTTTGTAATTTCTAATTAGTATATATGTTTAATATTATTTATGCATGTAAATAGTATATTTTTTAAACATTCGAAAATCATCTCAAAAAGATTTTAACTTTAGTAAGTATTTGATTAAATTATGATTATAATTTTGAATCATTAGTTTATAATTAAGTTAATTATTTTATAATCAAATCGATTATTTTATTTTGTTTATGATTAATGAAGCTCCTTAATTAATTTATGAAAATTCATCTTAACCAAATTCACCGATTAAATTGATTGGGCTATTGCAATTTTTTATCATTTCTTTACCCCACCAGAAAGACCAAATTTTAGGCCTCTATTTTAATTCCTCCAGCCCATTCACTTCCTAGACCCAACCCATTTGCAGCAACCCAAAACAATTTCCAATAATCCAACCTATTCCTTTCACAGTAACAATACGTACAACATCAGTGATACAATTCAGAAGACCCGACCCACTTCCTTTTCATCTCACAATAAAAACCCAGAATCTTCACGCTAACAACAACATCAAGCACGTCTTCAGCAGCAACACAGACGGCGTGAACACGACAATAGACGAAAAAGTGACCCAGACGCGCGTTTGAACGCCCGCGTCGTCTTCTCCAATGCTGCTTTATAGGCAATACACTGGTATAGTGTTTTCGGCCACAACAGTCTCAAGTCAGAGAATTCGTACTATTCAACAGCTCCTTAATCCTATCTCTTCAAGATGATTTTGAATTTCGAATTCAAATTCATCCAAATCCCTCCCGTTTCCCCCCCGAAATCAACCCTTATCTTTTTCTATTTAAAGCGCTCACCTCTTCATTCTAAAGGTTGGAGTTAGCTTACAGAGAGTTGGGAAATAGAAGGGGAGGGGGGGGGGGGGGTTTACTGATAGGCAGAAAATAGAGAAAGGGTTAAGTTTTTTATTCTTCTTTAGACTTTACCTCTAAGAAAAACAACATATGGAAGTTTCGAGTTCTGGTTTTCTTTTTTGAAACTCTCATCGAAGCTTTTTCATCGGAATCCTTTAGTGGTGGTGGAATCGTCTACAACAACTCGAGTTCATTTCGCTGCCCCAAGAAAGGTAACTTCACTTCCTTTTGTATGCTGTCCCAATGTTGTGTGTTGTATGTTCCATGCTTGGTGTAGAATCTAATGTTAAATGTACTTGGTTCCTAGTTTTAGTGCTTTCTTTGTCGTTGCCCGTTTTTTGTGAATTTCTGGGCTGCAACATGAATCTCACTAATTAAGTCTCTTCGGCATTATGTTGATAGATCAGCTGGTTCGATGTTGTGTGTGTATAACTAGCTGGATCTCTGCTTCATTTTGTTGGATATGATTTGGGATCATTTAATTTCGACTTCTAATGCATTAGTTATATAGTTCGATTTTCTCATTGTTTACTCGTTGTCTTGGGTCTCTTTTATGTTGTTTGATTCATCGTTATAAACTCTCACCAATGCTAGCATAATCTCATAGTATTTATCTATGCTCTTGCTTGACTTGAAAACTGTCCATTTAGCTCCAATTCCAACTTTATTCAACTCATTCGTCAATAGCAACACCTTAAACATCAAGTGCAACATAAAGTAATCGTTGGCTCATTTCAAGGTTTTTTCTTCCTTTGGACATGCTTAATCCAATAAGCAACTCTTCCAACTTATCTTCTTGATGTTATAAGCGGTTAAAGCCTATTGGAGCCTTGGGGGTTCTAAGATTGCTTTTCTTCGAATATGTGTTTCATTCTCTTTAAGTTTGCGATATATAAGGCATTTTCTTGGCATGAACTTAATGAGAAACTTATCCATTTGTGATTTGATGAATTTTGCATTTTAGTCACACTTCTATTCAATCTTATAAAATTAATAAAAGAATCACAATTATTAGATAACTTTGGGTTAATGGATTGTGTTATCTGGAAGAGCTGGGTATTTGAGCCTCTTTTTTTTTATAAATTATTAAAAGATCTATGAAAAATGGCACATTTTGTTATATTAATTAAAAATTAAAAATATTAATGTGGATAGAAAAATTTGAACCACAAATCTATAAGTTGCAACTTATCAATATACTAGACTATTCTTTTTAAAATCAGATTAGTAGTTGGCTCATTTCTTTCTTCCTTTCACATGCTTAATCCAATGTTATAAGCGGTTGCTTGCCTTAATGTGTTCCGTGTCTTTCAAGTGTTGGAATTTGTCAAATCTCATTTTTTTTGTTTTGTTTTCCAATAGCTCACTTATGCCTCCATGAGATTGTGTCAACCATATGTTACCTTTTCTATTTCTTTTAAGTTAAAGCTTAGGTGATCTTAGTTTCAATTTTGTGTTTTTTCTCCTTTACTGTTTCATTTTTGCTTCATGATTTAAACTGTTTGTTGTTCATATAAGTCAGAATCTGCTAAGTTGTGTTGATAAATTAGATATTGATGTATGTGAACTCATTTTTTTTATTTGCAAAATATGCTATCTCTCTTTGTGATTATTTTTGGTTCGAAGGTCGAATCCTCGTAATTGTGTCGAGTGTAGTATATTTCTCATTTGAGTACTTTGTTGAAACTGATTTGTTTACACCAAATGTTCATGGTTACAAATTTCTTATAAACATTGTATATGTGTTCCCTATTGTGGCAGTAGTGTTTATAAAATGAAATGAGCTTATTTTAGCAATTTGATGGTGTATTACTGTGTGAGTAACTTTTCTTGCTTTGGGAAAATGTTTGGTCTTGTTACATGCTGAAATCAGTAAGCATCATTTGGTAGATTTTTATTTTTTTTATATATATAAAATGGTCTTGTTCTTTGAATGTCCTTGACAAGTTTCTTGTGTTATGTGTATTTACTTAAAAATCTTAGATATTGCCTAAGAGTTTTATTTACTGTGATAATTGGGTGTTTAATGTGTCTTGTTTATTTTAAATTAATATGTTAGAATTGGGCTCTCATCCTAAAAAATAAATAAAATGGCCCGTGTGATTAGTTTACATCTAGTTCGTTGTCGTGTAATTGTTATCTTTCAATGTATAATCAATTAATACATGTTTGTTTCCCTTTTAAAAATGACTCTAAAATCTTATTATGCCACTTCTCTTTGTTCCATTTTATTTTTAGAAGCCTAGTTAGTCAGTTATTAATTGCTCCCTAATTTTATTTTATTTTCTAATCCTTATCATCTTTCTTGCATGAGCTCCCTCGGATTGAGTCATTTGGACTCCACATGTTCTTCCCTTGTATTTCGAGAGAGCCGTGAAAGCTCAAATTCCACCTTTATTGAGTCTGCCAGCTCATAGAAATCGAAGAACAAGTCTCAAAAATTGACGTACAGGTGTTTGGAGCTGATATATGAAAACGTATGCACTAGTATACACCTAGTGTATGCGGAAATGGGCCTAAAGGCCCCGAATTTCGGTTTTGTATTTTGTTACTTTGGGCCTAAGCCCCTTTGTATTGCTTATTACTATTTTGCTAATTTAGGACAGGTGGAAAATTGGGCCAAAAGTCCAAAGAAATCATTTCAACTTTTAATGCTAGTTGTTAGGACATGTGCTTGATGGGCGAAAGGCCCAAAACAAAAATTAGGCCCAAGTACTGATCCAGGCGGACAAAACTAGACTTGGGCCCAAATCTTTCTTCCCTTTATTTGCTTGTTTATTTGTTATTGTGTTTTATCTGTTTAATTAATTTTAAGGTTCTTCTCTAATTCAATTCCCCAAAAGATGAACCAACTATATCTTTTAAAATAAAAAAAAACACAAGTCTATTTTATTTTACTTGATTTTCAAATATCTAGTACTTTAGTAATATCCTTATATTATCTCTCTTTCCCTTTAAAAACATTTTCAAGTGTTAAGTGTTATCTCTTCAAACAGAGTTTGCTTTTATTTTAAAAACAATTAAGTCAAATAGTTAATTATCGAATAACCGCAAGTTGACGGGCATTTCAGGTGCTTTCAAACCCTTCCCGAAACGCTAATATGAACCCCGAACTTGCTTATTATTTTTAATCGATTTCTGTTTTAATCTTTTGAAAAAAAATAGTTTTTCTTAATTTTTCTTTAAAAATTAAGTGGTGACTCTTAAAATCAGTCTTGATCTATTTCTAATTAAAACACATGGAAAGCAAAAAAGAAAAAAAATCTACGTGACAAAATGCAGCTAAAAGATAACAAATATTTCAATAAAAGATAGGAACATAATCGGAGAGTCGAGAGAGAACTACTTTGAGGGTCTAAAACCTAGAACTTGTCAAGTAGTGTTAATTTCATTTTAGTATGACAGTGTAGCTATTTTATTTTCTCTATTTTAAAGTTAGATATTTGTTTGGTATGGAAAATAAATTAACCATAAATAAAATCGGAAGAAACAAAAATATTTTATTGATAAATCAATATGGATACAATTTTGTTTTTCCCTTGACTATTATCTCTTAAGATTTATCGATGATTTGAGGGCAGTTAGTGGCGTATTTCTCAACTTTGATGATTTGGACTTTGATCTTCATAATTCAAGGACCGTTAGTAACGTATTTCACAAATTAAGATGATTTGGATTCAATCTCATTATAAATATTCCATGAATTTGTGAAATATTTGAGATGTCTTTTCAAGGGAATATAGTACCATTTATATATGCATGAACCAAGGTTTAGGGTTGAGTAGCCTCCAAGAATCTTTATTTGAATTGAATACACCTTGTAGAGTCCAAACTCGAATTGAACATGTCTTATAGAGTCTTACAAAATTTCAATGTCTACAAATGCCCCCGCTTCAAGGCTTGTCGGCGTGTAGACTTTTTGAAACTCAAAGACGAGGCTTGAAGTACTCATTCTTCCACCTTTGTGGTTTTGTGACTTTAGATTTGCAGATTTGATATGTGAGAGAAGAGATGAAGTGCAGATTTGGTCCACTGGGCGTGCCAATTTGTTTGCAACAAATTTTAAACATATGAAAAATAAATCAATCATAAATAAATCTGAAGAAACAAGAATATTTTATTGATAAATCAGTATGAGTACAATTTTGTTCCTCCATTGATTATTCTCTTTCTTAAGATTTATCGATGATTTGAGGATTGTTAATAGTGTATTTCTCAAACTTCGATGATTTGAACTTGATTTTCATAATTTGAGGGTCATTAGTGGTTTCCCGAACTATGATGATTTGGACTTGATTTTCATAATTCGAGGGCCGTTAGTGTCATGACCCAGACCATCGTAATTGGCACCCACACTAACCCTACGATGGGAAAATCATTAATACTAATTAGCTAACCAAAGAACCAAACAACTAAGGCATTTAAAGATACGAAAGCAGTTTTAAATACTAAGAAAAAGATTAGGAGTTTCCATAAACTCCAACAAAAGTCTAACAACCAAACTAACATTGCGGAAATAACGCCTAGAACCTGAAAGTCAATGTACCAAAACATCTAAAGTTCAACCATAAGTCTAAACAAGAAGGGTACAATCCCAAACTAAACATAAGACTAACTAAAGTACTAGTCTAAGTCCGAAATGTGGACGTAGACAGAAAAGAGAACTCATGGCAACCCGGAAGAACTGACTCACCCTTGAATTTGAACGATCACTAATATTCTAAGCGACGTCTGTCAATAGCCGCCGAAAGATGCCCTGTACTCAACAAAGAAAGAGCAAGTGCAACTGGCAGGATCACATGGCTATCCCAATAAGTGCAACGTACATAAGTCATTACAACACAATAATAACATGCAAACACCGAACATATACAATATCAATATCATTTATGAACAACGAACAGTTTCACAATTTTCAAATATCATAGTTATATCAAATCAATGGTCCTCTCATGGAACCCACACCCAAACTGTTAGTGTATCGGTATGTGATACCCGATCCAATATTTATGTCAAAATGTGGCAATCGATCCCATGTTTATGCCGGAATATGACAACCGATCCATGTTAGTTTGTCGAAATGCAACACCCGATCCATTCAACAAGCCACAATCAGGAGCAGACCTAGGTTGTGTTTAGGGGATTCGGGCGAATCCCCTAGGTCAAAAAATTACGTTATATATATATATAGGGCCAAATTCTAATTTTATGTGTACATATATTAAAATGAACCCCCTGAAAATAAGTGAGAAGCTTTAACTCAATGGATAAGGGGTTCAACAGTGGCTTAAACGTCGTGGGTTCGAATCCCATGCATAACAATTCCTCTTCTTTTTCTTTTTTCTTTTTATCCATTTTAATGCATGGAATTGGACTCAAATTTTGGTCTTGGATCATCTTCTCTTTTTCATTATCTTTTCTCTTTTATGTCATTTTTTTCTAATTTGTTTTTGTTTAAATTTATTAGACACATTTTTTTTTTATTCTTCTTATATCAATTAGTCATTTTATTTCAACATAATTTTATGTACAACTCTTTAAAAATGATGAATTATATATTTAAAGATAAATTAGATGTAATTGAATGAAGAAACTAAAAATTGTCAATATCCTTTTAATAATATATATTTAATAGAATTCATGGAATTTCTTTTCTATTTTTCAATTCTATTTTAGAGAGATGGAAACTAAACTTATTTGATTTATTTGTCATTTTTTTTCAACAAGTGATAACTAACCTAGTAAATTAAACTATATGAACTAAAAAAATTGACGATACCATTTATTTATCTTCTAAATATGCATTATAATATTAGTAAATCTATACTTACACACTTTTAGAGAATCTTGAATAATTTTCCTAGTAATATGTGTTTGAATGGATACTAATTATATTTTAAAAAAATTAAAATGAAAAATAAAGTAAAACATTACAAAATAAAAGTTCAAAAAATTTAAGAATGTTCAATGGAGCAGGGTAAAAGTAGGAAAAAATGCTTAATGTTGTTTGATAAGGTAATATAAATTTAGCGGGTTAAGGTAAATATTTTTCTTCTCTGTCTCGCTTCCTTTTTCATCCTTTAATTTTCACGTGTTTTAGGAATTAACTTATGTAATACAACTGATCCACTATTTTTTTTTTATCAACGTAGCTTTGTTCTCAATATCTTTGATTAGTTTGGTGTTAACTTTTATCAACCAATGAGATACCTTGTACAAAAAACATGTAGGGGTTACTACACTCACCGCGCACTTACGTTACCTCATGAGTTTCTTCTTTAAATTTCGAATCCCCTGAGCTTAATTCCTGGATCCGCCACTAGCCACAATCACAATCACAAAATACATTCTCATAATCATGCAATCAAGTCATGATTCATGGCATTCATCATTCATCTATCCTCATTTACAATTAGTGTGATCAATAATGCAACATTCGCATACATACATGTATTATAATGAAGAAAGAACAAACATGCATCACACCACATGATATCACAACCATCACCTACCTCAAACAAAGCTTGAATCCCTAAGAAACTTGATTCTTCCCTTTTCGAATTCGTTCCACTTGTTCTTGGTCTACAAATAATTAATATAACACGGAAATCAATAAACAATAACTAATTACCCGAATTACCAACAATCCTATCAACCCTAGATCAAACCCATGATTCCAATATCCAACTTAGGGCTTTTTCCACCATAAATTCCAGATCAAAACCCTCCCCCGTCGATAATTACACATTAAATTACCTTCTACGGATTGAAAAGCGAATTTGGGAGTTAAAATCTTACCTTTAACCTTAATAATGGTGAAAAATCGTCAAGAAATCACCTGGGTTGTCTCCTAACTCTCAAAGTCGAAAAGTGCAGAAGAAAACATTTATAGGGTTTATTTCTGATTTAATTCGCGATTGTCTTGCCACAACGGTACACGCCCCGCTGCAGCGGCCCTGCCCTGGCGGAAAAATCCCGCCTCAGTGGCTTGCACGGAACTAGTGAGAAAATTTAATAATTCCAATACCCATATTTCATAACTCACATTCGACCAACGACACTCAGAAACTAACCGTTCACGCCAAGATCAGTTTCGGGAGTTCTACTCTCCCGAATTCAATTATGTAAAGTCGTACGGGTCCCTTAACGTCTTAGCTATCTACTCATATGATCAAAATCAAAATTAAACCACCCAATTATTACCAGATTTTCCTAGACATTACTGACTCCAATTTCGTCCAAATCTGGACTAGGTTGGAAAATCCCAAGTTACTACGAAAAAGTTTTTCGGCCCAATTTTTTTTTCTCCGTTGGCTTTTCTAAAACAATTTGAACTGGTCGTTACAATGGATACCAATTTACCCATCACTCGTCCCCGAGTGACAAACTTAGAAAAAATAGGCGAAGGAAGGATGAAGGAGTACTTGAATCAACGAACAACTGGGATACTTGTCTTGCATGTCCTTCTCAGTTTCCCAAGTAGCTTCCTCAACTGGACGATGCTTCGATTGAACTTTTGCGGACTTAATCTCCTTGGTCCTCAGCTTCCGTACATCACGATCAAGAATTGCAATATGTTTTCTCCCCATATTGAAGGTCCTTGTCTAACACGACTGAGTCCCATTTTATGATGTAATCCTAGTCACCATGATATCTCTTCAACATGGACACATGAAATACCAAATGAACTCCCTATAGGTTAGGAGGTAAAGCCAATCTATACGCCACTGGCCCTACACATTCGAGAACCTCAGAGGGACCAATGTATCGCGGACTTAGCTTCCCCTTCTTGCCAAATCTCATCACCCCTTTCATGGGTGATACCTTATAAATAATATTTTCACTAGTCTGAAATGTCATATCTTTTACCTTATGATCCGCATATTTTTTCTGTCTACTTTGGGCTGCTAGAAGCTTAGCTTGAATACTCATCACCTTATCTTGAGAATCTTTCACTAAATCAACCTCCAAAGGTTTCACATCTCCAGCCTCGAACCATCCTATGGGTGATCTACATCCCCTCCCATAAAGTGCCTCAAATGGTGCCATATCAATGTTGGTGTGATAACTATTATTATAGGAGAACTCACACAAAGGTAAGAACTTATTTCAATGCCCTCCAAAATTAATCACACATGCCCTCAACATGTCTTCTAACACTTGAATAGTCCTCTCTAACTGCCCGTTCGTATGTGGATGGAAAGCGGTACTAAAAGTAAGTTGTGTGCCCAATTCATCATGTAACTTTCTTCAAAACTTGGATGTGAATTCGGTACCACAATTTGAGATGATAGAAAGAGGCACCTCAAGCAACCTCACTATCTCTTTCACATAAATCTTAGCCAATTGTTCATCATTATAATCTATTCTTACCGAAATAAAATGGACTGATTTAGTCAATCTGTCAACCACTACCCAAATAGAATCAAACTTCCCCAAAGTCTTGGGAAGACCAACCACAAAGTCCATAGCTATCATTTCCCACTTCCATTCCAAAATTGGCATTCTTTGAAGCAAACTTGTAGGCCTTTGATGTTCATACTTTACTTGTAGGCAATTCTGACACTTAGTCACAAACTCCGTTATATCCTTTTTCATGCCCGACAACTAATAAATTCGCTTCAAATCTCGGTACATCTTGGTCACACCCAGATGAATGGAATATTGCGAACCATGAGATTCTGTCAACAATTTCTGAATCAAGTCATTAACTCGAGGAACACAAATCCTTTATTTAAAATTGAGCACACCTTCCGCATCAAAAGTGGTCTCATGTGCCTTACCAATCGCAGTCTTTTTCTTAAGTTCATTCAAATTTTCATCCTCAAACTGTTTGGCCTTAATCTCCTCAATGAACGTAGCCCTTACTTCAATGCTAGCTATCACTCGACCTCTTTCTGAGATGCTCAACTACATGAACTTAGACTTCAAGGTCTGAATTTCCTTAGCCAAAGGTCGCTTGGTTACACTCAAGCAAGCTAGACTATCCATACTCACTGTTTTTCGACTCAAAGCGTCTGTCACTACATTAGCCTTACCCGGATGGTATTATATGGTGACATGATAATCCTTAAGTAGCTCTATCCACCTTCTATGTCTCAAATTCAGATCCTTCTCAGTGAACACATGCTGCAAACTACGATGATCAGTAAACACTTCACACCATAAAAGTAATGCCGCTAGTTCTTAAGAGTAAGCACTATCGCTGCCAACTCCAGATCATGTGTTGGATAATTTCTCTCATGCACCTTCAACTGTCGCGATGCATAGGCTTTGACATTCTTATCCTGCATTAAC
The DNA here is from genome assembly GCA_029007595.1 of Solanum commersonii. Taxonomy (NCBI): domain Eukaryota; kingdom Viridiplantae; phylum Streptophyta; class Magnoliopsida; order Solanales; family Solanaceae; genus Solanum; species Solanum commersonii. The sequence goes on from JAJTWQ010000051.1 coordinate 3,614,176, forward strand.
ACAACACCCAAACCCGAATGTGAAGAATCACAATAAATAATAAAAATTTTACATTCAATCAGTAGTGCTAGAATAGGTGCGATGGTCAAAAGAGTCTTGAGTTTTTGAAAACTCTCCTCATATTTTTCAGTCAATTCAAATGGTATTTCCTTTTTGGTCAAATTTGTCAAGTGAGTGGCAAGAAAAGCAAAATTCTTCACAAATCGACAATAGTAGCTAGCGATCCCCACAAAACTCCTAACTTCCATCACAGAGTTAGGCTGAACCCAATTCTTAACCACCTCAATCTTTTTGGGATCTACAATTACCCCTTCTTTTGAAACTACATGCCCCCAACAATACAACCGAAGTCAACCAAAATTCACACTTAGAGAATTTTGCATATAACTTTTGTTTCCCAAGAACACCTAGAACAATACGAATATGGTCGGCATGCTCTTCCTCACTTTTCGAATAGACCAAAATGTCATCAATGAACACTTTCACGAACGAATTGAGAAAGGGTTTGAACACCCCATTTATCAAACTTATAAAAGCTACATGCGCATTAGTCAAACCAAAAGACATAACTAGGAACTTATAGTGCCCATTACGGGGTTCTAAACGCCGTCTTGGGCACATCCTTAGGCCTAATCTTTAACTAATGGTAACCAGACCTTAGATCAATTTTAGAAAAAAACGGATGCACTTTGCAATAGGTTAAAAAGATCATCTATTCGAGGTAAGGGGTACTTATTTCGAATGGTAGCCCTATTCAATTTCCGGTAATCTATACACATCCTCATACTACCATCATTTTTCTTAACAAATAAAACTGGAGCACCCCACGAGGAAGCACTAGGGTGAATGAATCCTTTATCAAGAAGTTCTTGGATTTGAGCCTTAAGCTCTCTTAATTCTGTCGGAGCCATGCGATATGGAGGGATGGAAATGGGACGAGTACCAGGTTCTACATCAATGAATAAATTTATATCTCTATCCGGAGGTATACTAGACAAATCATTAGGAAATACTTCTCTAAATTTTGACATAACAGGAATAGACTCAATAGATAGAGACTCAACCTTAACATCCCGAATATGAGCCAAATAATCCAAACAACCCTGCCCTACCAGTTTCCTAGCCCAAATGGATAATATGATCTCAGCTTGCTTAGGCTTGTACACCCATTCCCTGTAACACCCCTAAATACTAACCAAGAGTCGCATGCCGATTTACCGTTGCTTAATTACTAGAATATGTTTTAGTCTCATTTTGGGAACTTGAAGTGTTGTGATAATTGCCAACTTGCTTAGCTTAAATTCTTATCGTAATTTAAGGATTTGTGATGGGGTGTTTAGGTAATATCCTAATTAGAATTATGTATCACTTTAAAATGAAGGTAAGGGATATATATATAGGTATATATGTATGCTTTTTGGGCAGCCAACTTTTTGTTTGGGCATCCCCTTTTGGTGATATCTGTTCAGGTGATAAATATCACCTTTCAAATATATATTTTCACACCTCCTATAATTAATTTAGTTTTCCTCAAGTCTAAGAACATTAGAACCTTAGCTTAACAGATTGTTTTTCGAAATCACAAGAGAAAACTTGGCCCTTTTGGCTGGAATTCAAGAACACACACTTCTTATTGGTAAGTGTCGAAATCTGTTTCTGAGCTGGGTAGAGTTTGGTATTTTATGTATATCTCTCGCTCTAGAATTTAGTTTATAGTGAGTAAATATGATTTGGAAAGATAATTCATAGACCTACAACTCTTATGTTTATGTCAAACTCTGATTCAGCTGTTATAGACTCGAAATATGGGACGCAACATAGAACAAGTTCTGTCCAGATTTTGGAATTACAAATTCTGTATGAACAACTGTTAGTGTTTTGACTATATCTTGTTGTACAAAATACATTTTGCGGTGATTCTTGTTTGTTTGCAACCCTAAGAGATGTATCTACATATTTCACGAAGGTTATAAAGTCTAGCTTTGTTGTTTTTCGTTTCAAATCTAAGTTGCGACATGAGGTACTAGGCTGGCCAGAATTACTATTTTGGGAGCATTGTTGTGTTTGTGCAGGCTAATTTTACTTGTGATGATGATCCTATTTTACATAAATATTATTGAGCTGCTAGGGATTAAAGAAGTTGTTTAATTGTATTTTAAAGGTTGTATATACTCGTGAACAAGTCGAGGACCTTGATACATTGGTTGGACTGTTTCTTTGCTAAAGCACTGAGGTTTGTGTATAAATTTGTACTTGCACTCTTTTAACCTCTAGTATATTTGAAATTGGATCTTGGTACCTTGGTTACCTCTTGTCACTTTGCATTGTTGTGTTGGTATCCTTTGAGACGTTAAAAATGCTTGTGTAACTCGCCCACTTGTACGGATTGTTTGATCATTTGGCACTCTTATTGGGACCTTGTCCTTCTTGTGGCTGTGACTTTGTTACTCTTGGCATGCCTCTTGATTCGGATCATTTTCCATCTTGACTGTAGATTTTTAGTTCGTCTTAAGTATGGATGTTGTCCATTTTAAGTACGAATTAGAAAGTCATTTTTAATATGGTTCTTGGTTCTCTTGATTATTGGGCTTTGACCCTTCTTGATATAGGGCGTTGAACCCTTCTTGATACTTGATTGTGCTTGGTGTGAGGACATGATGTACATATTAGGCGAGCCTTGTTGTTGAATCTCTTGGAAAATGATGCTATGAACGTTCTTGACATTTGGGTCTTTAAATATCGAACTTGATACTCTTTATATATTGTTTACTTGATTTATTAATTATGTTCAATTATGTTGCCCATGACTTGAGAAAGTTTGTTTTGTGAATCGGATGGCCCCGAAACTATAGTTTTGCACCACTAAGCTATATGCTTAGCGATAGTTGTTTTTATCGTAGGGGAATGATCGAGTGGATGCATGAAGCTAGCCATTGGAGATAGAAATTTTGAGAGCCTTAAGGAAGATCACATTTGCATATAGACATCTATATTTTGTATAAACCTTGGGACTTGTACATGATCTATGTGTTGTATATTTACATGAAATTTTGAGGATTAATTTAATCATGTCGCCATGGGTTGTAATATAAGTATGGCTCTATGATTTGACCTTTTGGGATGTGTAAGCCCAAGTCTTGTAATATATTAAATTTATCACTAATTTTGTATGATTGTGTGAAGCATGAAAGATCTAGTTTGGGTACTCGGGAGTTGGTGGTATTCTTTTACGTCATTTTCGTCTAGTGTGAGGGCAATATATGTATAAAAATCTCGTAAGTTATTGGCTTATATTATTTCGGAAGGGTCATTACATTCCCACTCTAACTTTTCCCTTCCCAAAATTTCTAGAGTTACAAAGGTAGTATTACAATTAAGCACAACATAATGGAGGGACAACCAAGTCATGCCTAAGATTATATCCAAGTCAGTCATATCCAAAATCACTAAATCAACCCAAGTCTGGAAACCCATAAACAATATAGGACAAGCACGATAGACATGGATGACTATGACAGACTTTCCAATTAGGGTAGAAACATGGATGGAGGCATAAAGTATATCACAAATCATAGCAAATTCTGAGACAAATCGCACGGATACATAAGAATAAGTAGAACCCAGATCAAATAACACATTAGCCATCCGGTCACAGACAAGAATAGTACTTGTGATCACTGCGTCAGACGCCTCTGCCTCGGTCTTGCCATGAAAGGCATAACACTGAGCCATGCCATCTTGACGGGCGACTTCCCTGCCTGGCTGCACTGCACCTCTGCCTGCGTTACCATTTCCCCTACCTCCACGGCTTCGCTGATTTCCTCCTCACCCACCTTGTGGACGCCCTCGATCATTATTACCATTTCCAGCGGGTACCATTGCCCTAGACTGCTGTTGTGCGGAATCTAACATACGCTGGTGGGGACAATCTCTCCTCATGTGCCCAGGTTCTCCAAAGTTGTAACATGTACGATCAAAAGATGGTCTGCTGCCCGTCGAAGGTATGACTCCCTGACTATCCTGAATCAAATTCTGAGGTGGAGTTCCAGAGTAATTACCTGTAGAAGTGGGTATAACAGACTTAATTGGATGGGCTGCAAGTATTGGCCTCCCTAAACCTCTGGAGTAAGATCCCTGAAAGTCTCCTGAATTTTTGGCTTTCTTAGCCAATGCCTTAGCCTGACCGTCTCGCCTCACCCCCTCAACTTTCTTCACAAAGTCTGTTACCTCATTGAAGCTTTTTCCTGAAGTTCCTTATAAGTAGCCACATACATACCACCTTGCTCCAAAGCCATGAACTCATCATTCTTGCGATCCCTCGAGGTCCGAGGCACATACTTTTCCAAGAACAAAGTATGAAACTGGGTCCAAGTGAGTGAGGTAAAACTGAAGATTTGCATTCAACATAAGCTCTCCATCACTGCTTAACTTTACCTTGAAGCTGAAAATTCACAAACTCAACTCCATGTTGATGGACAATTCCTAACTTATGAAGCCTCTCATAGCAATCTAGGATGAACTCATATGCATCCTCACTCTCGAAACCATGGAACACAGGCTGTTTAACTTCAAGAACTTAGTCAACATCTCATGCTCATTCCCAGTCATAACAGGACCCAACAAATGACGGAAATATGTATCATTACCTATATTTCCACCCACTTTGGGACAGTGATACCAATAGGGGGATTGGCGGGAGCTTGAGTTGCTTGAATAGAGGGAAGCACTCCAGGACCAACCAATTCTTTCAAGAACGACATGATCTGTTGAGCTAACACTGAGTCTATGTGAGGAATACCTATAGTCTCAGCCTGCACCTCTTTCTCTTGTCCAACAACCTCATCATTCTCAACCTCTATGTTTTCATCTACCTCTTCATGATGTGCAAGAGGGGACTCATTTCTGAGAGCATCTCCAACCGGTGCTCCATCCCTAGTAGGCGCCACCCTTCCTCGGCCTCTACTCCTAGCTTTTCCTCTACCCCTTCCTCGATCGCGACCTCTCGCTGCAAATTCCTCAACTGGAGCATTGACGAGAGCTACGGGCCTCACGTCGTTGAACCTAGTGTTAACCATCTGCGGACAGAAGAGTGAAAGAGGTTAGATACCAATTTGAATCGCCAGATACCAATTGGAATCAAGTTATAGCACGAAAGGAGACAAGAGAAATAGAGAGATTTCCTAAAGTTCTATAGCCTCTTGAAGAAAAGCATAGATGTCTCTTTACCGTTTCGTAAGACTCTACTAGACTCGTTCTGGTACATCGAGATCAATGAACCTACGCTCTGATACCAACTTTGTCACGACCCTGTCACCCACACTAACCCTCCGGTGGGAGAACCACTAATACTAATTATCTAACCAACCAACCAAACAATTAAGACATTTAAAGATACAAAAACAGTCTTAAATGCTAAATCCAAATCTGGACTAGATTGAGAAATCCCAAGTTACTACGAAAAAGTTTTTCGGCCCAATTTTTTTTCCCCGTTGACTTTTCTATAACGACGGAAACCGGTCATTACAATTAGTGGCATATTTCTCAAATTAAGATGATTTGTTGGACTTGATTTTCATAATTCGAGGGTCATTAGTGGCGTATTTCTCGAACTAGGATGATTTGGACTTGATCTTCATAATTTGAAGGTCGTTAGTGGCATATTTCTCGAATTAAAGATGATTTGAATTTGATCTCTTGATATAAATTCCATGAATTTTGCGAAATATTTGAGATGTCTTTATTTCAAAGGAATATAGTACCCTTTATATAGGTATGAACTAGGGTTTAGGGTTGAGTAGCCTCCAATAATTTTTATTTGAATTGAATATACCTTGTAAAGTCCAACTCGAATTAAACATGTCTCGTAGAGTCCTACAAAATTTCAATGTCTACAATAGTCTTTATGTATCATTTCATAATTTATGTTATATTACTTTAATAAATCAATATTTGGATAAACTATATTATTTATCGTTTTTGTATAATAACACATATTAATAATTTAAAGAATATTTTTTTTTATTTAGAAAGAAGTAGTTTACAAGGTAAATATGATTTAGCATATTAATATGTCCTTTCACGACATAAACTACAATAATATTCAAATAAATATGAAAATTTCACCTCATAAAAGTTACCATTATACTCTATTAGAATATGAGACTTGCACATTTATCTAATATAACATGTTTGGATTGTGATTTGAGCTGTCAGCGCCACTGATATCTGAATTTGTTAAAGGAATATATTGATCAATTTACATTTCTACTGCTTGACACTGATCATTTTCATTATAACTTAATAATTTACAATATTTATTTTATATGATTTCATTATTATTATTTGTTAAATATTTTAATGCCATCATTTATTTCATAATTTATGTTATTTTCTTAAGAAATACCTAGATAGTTATATTTTGGTTGGACTAAAGAAATATTTGAAGCACAAGTTAATTATATGTTTGTATGAATACTTTACCAAAAAAATCTGAAAATTCAAAAAAATCCGAGGTTTATTAGTTTGGTTTGATTTATAAATTTTAAAATTCGACACAAATAGTTTGGTTTGATAATTGAAAAACCCGAACCAATCCAAAAAAAATTGAGGTTGAAAAATTCAGAAAACCCCGAATTTGATTAGTTTGCTTTGATTTATAAATTGAAAGCTCGAACAAACCTTGGTCATATACACCTGTAAATGAAAGGATACTTATAAAATTAAGTGAATTCTGATTTTTAATGTAATTCAACAGCTTCTTTAGTTATACATATTCAGCTTTCGAAGTCAAAAAGGGCAATAAAATTAATCAAAATTTTCAATAGGACAAAAATTCAAGTCCCAGTCCCTTTCATTTGACGATGTGAACGACATTTACAGATGAAGGAAGACACGTGATATCATGTGCCTAATAAGACACATGACGACTTGTGCCTTACAAAGCACATGACGTCATATCGTTGTCAAATGAAAGGCATTGGACCCTGCATTTTTACCTTTTTTGATTTCATCTTCAATTTGTTTGTCTTTTTGAAATTTTGATCAATTTTATTATTCTTTTGGCACTAAACTCCTATTTTTTGTCTCTCGATTGCATGACCCGAGATTCTATACTCTTTTCTCACTCTATCTCAAAATCTCAATAATATCAGGCAGAAGTGAGAAAGCAAATTGAGCGTTGACTCTAGATATAAAATGAATGCACTATATCTCCTTTTATTTTTATTTTCTTTAATAGTTAGCTACAAATATGGTAAAATTCAAAATAGGAACTGAACACAACTCCATCAAAATAATTAGCATTTTTATTTCTAGCATGTGAAGTTTTGGTGTCGTTTGTTATAAAAAAAACTATTTTTCCCATTGTATCATTTATTCGTAGAAAAATTCCGTCTCATCAATACAGAATATCATGTTTATCCAATTATGCTGGGAGAGTTGCAGTTTATTGTTCTTACATCTTTTTATTTATTTTAATTTTATTTAGATTATCTTTAGAAAAAAAATTGAGGAGTTGACCAATATTGGAAAAAAACGTTTATTTTCATTCTTTTATTTATATTTCTATAAGAACTAATTTATACAAAATATCACATAAACAAAATTAAAATATCTTTTAATAACCGTGCGAAACGCAAACTTACTATATATACATATATATCTTTTCTTTAAACTTGTGTATAATTTATTTTTATTTGAATATTACCTTTTGTTTCGATAGGTAAATTTAATGTTTTTGAAAGTGGAAGTGTCAAGATCCTTATTTGCAAATTAGGGTGAAGTTGATATGTGATTATTCTTTGAAAAGAAAAACAAGAGTCAAATGTTATTAGAAACTTGGGGGGAAAGCAATAATTTTAAAATAAATAAATTATAAAAACGATTTCCCAATTCCCTATTGGAATCCTGTAAATATTTTTTCCTATTAATTTCGTATTTTAAACTTTCTTATTAACTAACACCTGGAAAAAAACAAATTAGGGAGCCAGAAAAGGAAAAAAGAAACATTATAGGAAACTATTTCTCAATTTCCGTTTGGAATCAAATTCCTATAACTATTTTTTCCTATAAATACATTAACATTAACAATAATTTCCCATTCTAAACTTTTTTTTTTCTCGTAATCTAACAAAAATCAGTCATTTTTATGTCAAGAAACATGTCTCAACATGATCAAGTTCCCTGGTTTTATAATGTTTCTCTCTTGAATCAACTAGAACAACTGCCTCATATTGATTGTAGTTTCTTGCCTCGTTTGTTCGAGGATTCAAATCTTGGTGATATTGTTCATGAAGTTGAAGAAGAAGAAGAATTTATATTTATAGAAGCAGGGGAGAATGTTGAAGCTGAAAATATGGAAATAGCAATGGAGTATGAAGAAGAAGAAGAGGGGGAAGAACAGGATATTATTGAGATTGCGTATTTCGAAGACGAAGAAGAAGAAGAGGTGGTGGAAGATCAATTTGCTGATGAGGAACAAGAAGCATGTGCTATCTGCTTGCTTGAATATAAAGATGAATATACAATTGCCACACTTCAATGTGGCCATAAATTTCATGCTGAATGCATCAACAAGTGGTTGCAGAGGAAAGATACATGTCCTTTTTGTAGAGCTTCAGTTTATCCCACAACACAAGTGGTTGCAGATAGGGGTGTGCATTCGGTTTTTCGGTTTGGTTTTACACTATTCGGTTTGGATTTTCAGTTTTTGGTTTTATAAAAGTGTAACCCAATCCGATCCAAAATAAATTTGGTTTGGTTTTCCTCTATTTGGTTAGACTTTTTTCGGTTATGTCAATAATTAATAACATATATAACCAAAGTAATAATATTTAATCCCTTAAATATTCTTTCTAATATAAATCATAAGTAAAACTTAAAACACAATACTTATAAGTATACCTATTATAGATGTAATTCAAACATAAAATATAAACGTAATCATCATGAAAGGCAATAACCAAAAAGGGACAAAAGTGGTTAACTCCAACTTAATTCTAAACCTAAACATTATATATATATATATATATATATATAATTCGGTTTTTTCCGATTTTTATTTTTAAAAATCCGAAATCAAACCAAAAAACCAAACAAAGTAATTTATTAATCCAAAACCAATCCGAAAAACCAAAAAACCAAAAAACCAAAAAACCAATCCAAATAAAAATTCGATTTGATTTGGTTTGGTTATTCGGCTTAATCCAAATAGTGCACACCCCTAGTTGCAGAGGAAAGATACATGTCCTTTTTGTAGAGCTTCAGTTTACCCCACAACACATGAATGCCTACATTATTCTTAATCTTAACAGTTCAATTAGAGTAGTGATTACTGTTATTATTTCTATAATGATTCACATTGAAATAACAATTCACTTTTACTCTATTGTAGTTTTTAGCCATGCAATCTGTGTTTAATGACATCTATAACACATATAATTGAGTTCTGTGGTACTTTTTTTGACCATGCACCTGTTTATTCTATAACATAATTTCATAGCTACTGATGTAAACCAAATCGCCCTTTGAAAAAGAAGGGAAGTACTAAGCCAAGCAGTCAATACCCTTGTATGTGAAAAATTAACTCAAACAGAGAGAGCGTGCACGCTATTATCTTCTGTAAAACATGAGAAATTGAAAATATTCATCAGTTCACAATTAATCAAACAATCAATTACAAGGCAGGATAAAATGTGTTCATAGTTTAATACATGTAGCGATTCAGAATCTTTTCGAAACAAATATACCCTATATTGGAGGTCCATAAGCCAGCTAATACTATAAATCATTGACCAATGTAAGCAAAATACAGAAACAAGGATAACAAATGCTGTGAAATCATTTGGATATTCAATCTTGGGTGCTGCACTCAATTCAACAATGCCTAGTTATTTTAAAAAAATAGTATCTGTGCTAGAAAGCCATAGCGAGGAAATGAATCAATATTACCAGAATTTATCACAGTCCTTGCCGTTTCAAGTGTGCACAATCCGGACATGAAGTGTGCCTCTTTTATGCATTTTGTATAGTCACAAGTTTTTCCTTGTTTCTGCATTTTGTATGCCATGCTACTTTCCGGGAGTTTCATTGGGCGCTTCTTCACTTTTGTATCTTTCAAACCTGTTTTTGAAAATGCTTTTCTTGAGACGAAGTCTATCAGGAACGGCCTCTCTACCTCGCACTAGGTGGCGGTAAGGTCTTCTCTTACTTAGATGTGGAGTAATAAGTAAGCAAGACTTCCTAACCTGCTTTTCTTTTCTTAAAAAATCGCGAATTACACCAAATTTTACCTTCAACCAAGCCTTCTCCGCACTTTGCTTTGGATTCATTGATTCCCTTTCTTTGAGGGACGGCAGCTGATTTGCCACATCTAACCTCTTTCGTTGAGACGTTGGTCCCTGTTCTCGATTCAGCTTCAACTACGGAGGATTGGTCTTGCGTACACTCTACCCTCCTCAGACCTCACTTGTGGGATCACACTAGGTATAATATTGTTGTTGTGATAATGTAACCAATATGGTTCAGTTCTTTCACAAACAACTCCATATTATTGTATATCTCTCCCGTCCGGATGTTGCAGGCCTCCAGAAGCAAACTCATGCCCCAAAACCCCAACGGCTCAATCCAGGCTGCTTTGTAAACACCAGATCCCAGCTCATTTGTATACATTTCACATGAGTAAGATGACCCAAACTCCTTCAATCAAGATCTGTCCAACTCAATGCAGGCTGCTTTGTAACACCAATCCCTCTCATTTGCTTCCTAAGATGACCTGTTTCATCGCAGCTATGGGCTGAGCAGTATACATTTCACATGAGTACATATCCTCATGACTTTTCTGGATCAAACTCCTTCAACCAAGATCTGTCCAACTCAATCCAGGCTGCTTTGTAACACCAAGCCCTCTCATTTGCTTCCTAAGATGACCTGCTTCATTGAAGCTATGGTTTGAGCAGTATACATTAGACATGAGTACATATCCTAATGAATTTTCTGGATCTAACTCCTTCAGCTGAGATGCAGCTATTTGGGCAAGCCTAGATTCACGATGTTTGCGGCATGCTCCAAGAAATGCACTCCACACCACATAATCTGGTTGCATGGGCATTCCTTTTATTATTTTCTCCGCCTGAAAAATATGACCTGCTCGGCCAACAATATCAATTATACATGCATAATGCTCAAGTTGAGGAACAATACCATGTTTTGCAAACATAGCATCAAAAATTTGAATCCCTTCTTGCACCATTCCAGCATGGCTGCAAGCTGAAAGCAGAGCAACAAAAGTGGCTGCATCAGGTTTCACATCCATTTTACCGTAAAGTCCCAATGCTTCATTTGCTTTGCCATGCAATGCATAAGCCTTCAACATGGAATTCCATGTCACTATATCTCTGTACCTCATCTCCTCAAAAACCTGACTGGCCCGAGATATTGAGCCACACCTTGCATATGCATGAATTAATGCATTTCCAAGCACTAGAGCATCCACAAAACCAGATTTAATCACTTTACAGTGCACCATCAAGGCATTTCTATCTGTCAAGAGTCCCGCACAAGCTTTCAGTGCAATAGAGAAAGCATAACTATCTAAACTTAACCCCTCTCGGAGCAACTGACCAAAAAGGAGAATAGCTTTCTCAGGATCCCTTTCCGAAAACGCCACAATTATTTCAGTCCACAACATGAGATCTTGACATCCATTTATTTCCAGAAACAATTTGTAACAATCACTAACCTCTCCCTGGAGAATCGAATAAGCTTTCACCAAAGCAGTCACAATCCCAACATCTAGTATAAGCCCGGTTTTCACACTAACACAATGCAATTGAAAGCAACTTCGAAGACCCCAGGAAAAATCAATTTCATCCCGTCCTAATAGAGAAGAAAGTACACTAACAAGAGTAGCTCGATCAAACCCCAAACAACTATCACGATGCATCAAGGAGAAAAATCTCATAGCCTTATCACCTTGTCCACATATTTGAAACAACGCTATCATTGTATTCCATGAAACAATATTCCGAAACTCCATATCATTAAAAACCTTCCAAGCCTCCGTACTTCCACTATTCCTCGAGTACATTGCAATCAAAGCATTACACACATAAACACACGTATCAAAACCTGTTTTCATTACAAGCGCGTGTACTTGCCTACCACGCGATGTACTGCTATCACAAACAGATAGAACACTAGCATAAGCAAAATCATTAGGGGTATAATGAGTTAACATCTTGTTAAATAAGCGAAAACATTGATCAGTGTTTCCGTATTGAGCGTAGGCGGAAATAAGACAAGTCCAGGAAACAATGTTTCTGTGGAGCATTTGATCAAACAGGTGGTGTGCATATTCTAGATCACCACATTTAGCATACATGTTAAGGAGATGATTGATGGTGTAGAGTTTTTGTTGATGTGGTGTGATTAGGTGATGGGAAAGTGTGTAGTGGTGGTGGAGTTTTTGGCCAATGTCGAGACGATGAAGGCGGGCGCAGGCGTGGAAAAGTGTGGCGTATGTTTGTGAAGAATGTGGATTGTTATTTGTATTTGAGAAATGAGAAAGGATGAGTTGTTGTAGGTGGTGGTGTGTGGGTTGCACCTGCAGCTTTTGGAGGGAGGAATTCAATTCATAAATGGCGGGAGTTGTGAATAATCGAAGGAAGGAGGAGTCCATAGTTGTGATTCGTTTAAGACGTAGCATTATTACTTCCGAACGCAATGTGAAAAATGGATGAAAGCAAGGGCGAATTTACAGGTAAAATATGGAAGCCAGAAAAATGGTATATTATAAATTTAATTGAGCTGCACCAAATTGACTCAAACACTATGATCATCAAATATAACAACAAAAAAGAAGAAAACCTAGAGACTCTATTGAGCCATTTGCTCTTACATTTTCATATTTTCATAAGCACAACCTAAGAATCACTGGGAAACTCTTTGATTCTATAGGGAATGGGGGCACATAACCATGTATGCAAGAACAAGTAAAGGATTGCAACATAAAAAAAGCTATGCAAATAGTGCAAAATAAAAGAAGGATGAAGCTTGCTAAATTTTGACCTCAACTTCGAGGATGTTTATAGTTTAAAGATGTGTCATAAAGTTTGGATATGGTTTGAGGATGTTTTTATTCAAAAATCCAATAGACTAATAATTGAGTTAATTTTGATTGGTAAAATGATCGAATGAATATTCTTCCAAATTTTTCCTTTTTAAATGAGATTTAAAAATCTTAACCCAATTCTATCAACTATTAATGCAAGTCAATTTGGTTTTAAATTATACCTATTTTATCAATAATATTGCTCTACACAATATAGTTGACGGATCTAAAAAGATTAAAAATATGTAAGGAGCATTATATCTTGCTTCACATTCTATTATTTTGTTGGTAAAATAAAACTGTGTTACTCTTTGCCGAGAGATCTAATTTCAACAGATTTGATATAGTAGATATGTTGCTACTTTTGTGTTAGTGTAGTGAAAATGACATTTGATGACAAGGACATATCCCATACATCATACAATTTGCAAAAAGGAGAGATAAATTATACTAGACAAGTCTCATACGATGAGCTCAATCGAGAAAACATATAAGAAATTTTGAATCTAAAAGTCTTTTATTTAAAAGATTACCTGCTCAATCAACTCGATCATCATAATATCACTGTGTATTGTGATCACTCCATAATGTCCTCAATGCTATTGTCTACATTCAATGTATCTAAAAAAAGTTGGTGGATCTGTCCACATGCCTTACTTCTCATGTTGGTGGATTTGTCCACATAAACTACTCATGAATTGTTCTTATTCTTCGTAATTTTCCTATTGAAAATATAAGTTAATTTTATTCAATAAGCACGATAACTAAAATGAATCAAAGGAAGTAGTTAATAATAGTCTTGTAAATCAAAATTGATAGTATTGCTTTAATATGTCTTTATAGATTTTTCATGCTTCTCGATATGGGTGTAAAAAATGAGCCCAAACTTAATAATCCATCCAACCCGTCCATACGTTTATGGGTTGGGTTCAACATAATTTAGATTTGGGTTAGTTTTCAACCCAATCCAATAAACTCGTTTTAAATTAATTCTGAGTTGATCACAATACATTCTCCACTTTAACCCGCTTCCGTAAACCTATATTCTAAAGTTAACCCGTTGCTCTCACTTCTTCACAGAAAGATCACAACAAATTTTATGGGGCTTTGAATTAAAGGTGGCATTAAGGTATCAAAATAAAGGGGCGGTGACATAAGTCTTAATTATTGAGTATAGGTGACAATTATGTGATTAATGATTAAGGATTGTGGAGTTGCCCTCAAGTTTATAAGTTGACAGTTTGGTCCATTGAATTAAATGAGGGGTAAAAGGGTAAATGACTAAAACCTAATTTAACCAACCAAAATTGGAGGGAAGCCACCAGCTGTACCAAAAGGGGGGAAATAAAACATTTTTCCCCTCGCCACCCCCCGTATTCTATTCCTCTTCTTATTTTTCTTCTGCTTTGTTCTTGCTTGGTTGCTTGCCTTTCTTTTCTTCATCCCGCGTTCTCTTCATCTTCTTCTTCTTCTTTTCGTACATTGTTGGTCTTGGCTGCTAGTCCTAGAGTTTTTTTCTTCTTCTTGAATCAGATTTCGCTAATCTAATCAGTGGACCAAATTTCGTTCTGTATCAATTGGAATTACTTCATAAGTGATGGGTTGACACACCATTGTTTTGGTAAGTAAAATTAATAGTTCTTTGACATCATTCACCATCATCTGGGTAGCCACAATTTTTTCAATAATTTGCATTCGCGTTTCTAACAGATGGCTATATATATGTTGCAACATATGACTTATACATTCTATCACAACATGTGATTTATGTTTCGCAACATAATAGTTATATGTAGCAGCATATGACTTACATTTCGCAATAGGATAGCCATATGTTGCTATATATAACTTACACATGTGATTTATTTGTCACAACATATCAGTTATATGTAGCAACATATGACTTACATGTCACCACATAATAGTCATATGTTGAAACATATGACTTACACATTTCTTCATTAGTACTAATTGTTTTTTTAATTAATTTCTTCAGGTACAATAAATGGAGGGATTATTTGTAGGGATTGATTGTTGTGGTGAATGGGTCGAGAAGAAAAATCGATACATTTGGCGTTGGAAGGATGGTTAGAAAAGGGGAGGGTCGGTAGGGATGACTGTCGAAAAAAATATTTTGTATGATAATTTTGTGAATTTAGTCATGCAAAAATATGGATACAATTGTCAACTGAAAGATCTTGTCATAGTTACATTTCCCATTTTTTCATAATGAGAAGGTCTTACCTTTTAAAATAACTGATCAGCCTAATTTGCTTGTTTATTTGGGAGGAGCAGAGAGACTGCCCATATTAAGAGTCTACGTGGATGAAAATCCTAACGAGGAGGATCATAATCTAGAAGAAGACCAACAAGATATGTTAAATGATGAATTTGATGTTGTGGACATGAATAATCACAATGCTGAAATTGGAAAAGATGAAGTGCCGGACTTTGAGAGCAACAATCCTCCTACACCTATTGTTGGCAGTAACATTCCATGTTCTTCTCAATCATCACGTGTGAATAATGTTCGAGATGATGAAACCAGTTTTTATAAGGGAATGACATTCAAGAACAAGGAAGAACTGGCAAATTCATTGAAAATTACTTTCTTGAAAGAAAATTTTAGACTAAAAAAGGTGATCAATTCTCGTAATGTGTTTTCTTTTAAATGTTCATATCCGGAGTGCAATTGGTGGTTGAGGGCTGTGAAATTTACAAGTAGCGACATGTTTGTCATCAGAATCTATGAAAAGTACCATACGTGTGGTTCAGAGCATTTTACAAGCCATAATCCCCATGCCACGACAAAAGTCATAGGTAAGTACTTTGAAAATAGGTTTCCCAATGGTAAAGACCTATCCACAAGAGACATGTCAAATCAACTCCACACAAAATTGGGTTGTAAGGTAATCTATTGGAAGATTTATAAGGGCATGGAGCATGCTAAGTCTAATGTTAGGGGAACACATGAGCACGGATATGCAGTGCTTAATGCATACCGTTATATGCTTGAAGTTGCAAATCCAGGAAGTAAGACGGCATTGTCACTTGATGAAAATGGGATGTTCAAGTACTTCTTTGTATCATATACCGCTTGGATAATTGGTTTTCAAGAAATGAGAAAAGTAATAGCCATTGATGGGACATTCCTGAGGAGCAAGTATAAAGGAGTTTTGCTATCGGCGGTGACACAAGATGCTGAGAATCATATATTTCCAGTGGCTTTCTGTGTTGTGGACAAGAAATGCGATGCCTCATATGAATAATTTTTTCAAAATATGAGAAGCTTTGTAGATGATATTGATGAGTTGTGCATTATTTCTGATAGGCATCCAAGTATTTGAAAGATGGTTTCGACTATCTATCCTGCATCTCAATATGGTTGTTGCATGAGACACCTTAGGGAAAATATTCGAAATAACTTTCACAATTCAAAGGTAGTGACCCATTTTTATAAAGCAACAAAGGCATACGATAAATGTGAGTTCAATGACCATTTTAATCAAATAAGAGATTTGGTACCAAAGGCGGCTGAAACTCTTGAACGTATTGGATTCCACACATGGAGCAGGGCATTTTGCCCGAGAAATAGGTACATTATTGTCTATACCATCTCGTTTGACTTTATTGTAATTTTATGTGTTTTGATTGATTTTTATTTTTTATTGTGTAGATATAACATTATGACGTCAAACATCGCGGAGTCAATGAGTTTTATGTTTGATGTTGAAAGAGAATTTTCCATTGTCGCTCTATTTGATAAAATAAATAGGAGATTTGCACTTTTATTTCACCAGAGGCGTATGGAGCTGGTGAACTCTGCAAATAGATTTGTTCCTTCAATTGAAAAAGACATAACAAAGTATGTCAACGCGGGCAACAGGTTGTTGGCTCATCAAATCGCTAACTACAAGTTCAATGTCACTGGTCATTGTGATGTTGCTACGGTGGATCTACAAAGAAGAACTTGTACTTGTAGAATTTTTGACTTGGACAAAATACCTTGTTCACATGCCATGGCAGCGCTTCGAGCCCAATATAGTGCCAATTTTGGAAATCAAATTTATGAGTACTCCTCTCCATATTATTCAATGGAAAAATACATAATGGCATATTGTGAGGAAATTCACCCGGTGCCACCTGAAGATTCTTGGATTGTCCATTTAGATGTCATAGAAAGAGAAATACCTCCTTCATATGTTGATCCAAGCAAACCAAGAAGAAGGAGATATAAGAGACGGCGGGGAGTTGGTGAATCATTTCCAACAAGAAAAAATAAGTGTTCCGTATGTAGGGACTTTGGCCACAAAAGAACTACATGCCCAAATCGAAATGCTCCATAAGTGTTGTTGAATTTTAATGAATGTTCTTTTTTATTTGAGGATAATGTTCCCTATCTTCTTATCTTAATTTGAATCAACTTATGTTATGTTATTTATATAATATGTGTGATTTATTTAATTATGTGTTAGATTTTACAACAGAATATTGCGTATGTTCCAACATATGTCAATTATGTGTTACATGTACTACAGAATAACGCATTTGTTTCAACATATATTAATTATTGTTAGATCTTACAATATAATATTGCATATGCTCCAACATATGTCAATTATGTGTTACAAGTACCACAAAAAACACATTTGTTCCAACATATTTCTAATAAATAATTACGTGTAAGGTGTGTTAACCATCAATCAATCACTACTGTCATTGGAACAACTTTCAAGAAAAAAAATTAATTACAACTCTTCATATTTTACCCTTTTTTTAAAAAAAATAAGTACTTTCATTTGAAAAGTTAAAATTTGTGTCTCTTAAGCTGAGCTCTTCTCTTCTCTTCATCTTCAGAAATTGCAACTTTTCACACATTTCCTGACATTATATAAGAACTCAACATTTACTTTTCTCCAAATTGGGAAGGAAGAATAAGAAATCTTCAAAAATGACTATGAGTACAAAAAACTACATTTAATCCCTTCCGAAGAAACTACTAATTGATATCGTTGAAAGGATTGCTTCCTACTCCCTCAAAGATTTAATGAGGGTTAAATTAAGGTATGCATGTATTAATCAATTTTCACTCTTTAATGTGATTTTCTAACCATTTGATTTCTCAGTTCCAAGGTCCTCAATCAAGTCGCCAATGAACCTTCTGTATATCAAAAGGTAACATTGGTCAACTTTCCTTATCGTAGATGGTCGATAGTTCAAGAAGCCATTTCTTTCCTGGAAATGTGCAGAGCATCGGGGAATTTAGAAGCCTTATACAGAAAAGGCGTGGTAATTTTTAATGTTTTTCGTATGTATTCACGTTTTTATCAATGTATTTTGCCTTTTAAATGTGTTATTTTCTCTGTAGTTTGATTTTTTCAATCGTAACGATCCAACTTCATTGGGAATGACTAATGAAGCAGCAAATGGTGGCCACATTGGTGCATCTTATGTGCTTGCCATAATTTCAATCTTCAATGGTGGTGAATCCATAAGAGAAGGTTTAATATTCATTGCTAACATAAAAAAAAGGGAGCCACTAAAAGTCATAAGATGTCGACATAATTTGCGAAATATTTTAGGTGGAATGTGGGTGCCAAAATCTAATTTGTTGGGAAGAAGACCCATTTGTTGCACTGCTCATCAATTTGAGTGAATTGGTCGGAGGAATGGTTGGCCCATTGGAAGCGACAATGAATATGATATTCATTGTGATTTATGTAGTTGTGATTTAGAACTAGATTATGTAGTTAAATTTCTGTCTTATACCACTGTGTGGTATTAATTAAATTGCCATCTGTGGCAACATATGTACATAACTTGCAAACCAAATTCATGGTGAAAAAGGTTGCCTTTTTGTGTTTTGTACTGATTTTTGAATTTGTTCTTTATAAAATGTTTAATCTAAAAATATTTGTTTTTTTTCCATAGTGTTATCATTTTGACCATCCTTGAAATGTCATCTGTGACAACGTATGTACGTTCTGTGGCATAAAATGTTATATTTAACAGTTTAAATTGCAACAAATATGTCAGATGTGGCAACATATGTATATCCTAAAATGTGCCTTTTGGGGTTAATTCAATTGAATTACGGTCTAATACAACAAACTCCTTCATTAATTACAACTCTTCATATTTTACCTTTTTTTCAAAAAATTAAATACTTACATTTGAAAAGTCAGAAGTGCCTCTTCGTCTTCAGAAGTTGCAAGTTTTCACATTCATTACATTGGGATTATATTATATAAGAAGAACAGAACAATAAAAGGTCCTTTCATTTAAGAAATCTTCAAAAATGACTATGAGTAAAAAAAATACATTGAATCCCTTCCGAGGGAACTACTAATTGATATCGTTGAAAGGATTGCTTCCTACTCCCTCAAAGATTTAATGAGGGTTAAATTAAGGTATGTATGTATTAATCAATTTTCGCTATTTAATTTGATTTTCTAACCATTTGATTTGATTTCTCAGTTTCAGGGTCCTCAATCAAGTCGCTAATGAACCTTCTGTATATCAGAAGGTAATATTGCTCAGCATTCCATCATTTATATGGCCGTCTTCAGTTGTTCGAAGATGCACTTCTTTCATGGAAATGTGCAGAGCATCGGGGAATTTAGAGGCCTTATACAAAAAAAGCATGGTAATTTTTAATGTTTTTCGAATCTATTCAAGTTTTTATCAATGTATTTGCATTTTAAATGTGTTATTTCTTCTGTAGTATGATTTTTTCAACCGTAGCAATTCAAATGGATTGGGAATGCTTAGTCAAGCAGCAGACAGTGGCCACATTGGTGCATTATATGTGCTTGCCATAATTTCAATCTTCAATGGTAGTGAATCCATGAGAGAAGGCGTAATGTTCATTGCCAGTTTGACTCCACTAAAACTTAGAAGATGTTGAGAGAAGTTGCGATATACTTTATATGGAAGGGTGCTAGAACCTCATGTGTTGGGAGAAAGACCAATTTGTTGCACTGTTCCTCAATTCTATCATCCCCACTTTCGTTGTGAATTATGTTATTGTGATTTAGAAATAGATGAAGTAGTTAAATTTATGTATTACAATTAAATTTTCATGTGTGGCAACATTTTTGTATTAATTAAATTTTCATGTGTGCCCTTTTTGTGTTTTGTACTGATTTTAAAATTTGTTCTTTATAAAATGTTTAATCTAAAAACAATTGATCGATCCTTGAAGTGTCATATGTGGCAATATATGCACTTTCTGTTGGATAAATCGCAACAGACATGTCATATGTAACTCCATATGATAGTTATATAACACTCTTGAAAATAGTTGTTCCAAGTGTTATACCATATTTTTATTGCTTAATTATGGTTCAAAGTACTAAAATTTGATCCAATTTGATGTTTTCCCATTCCTAAATCGCTCAATTCATCGATTAACCGATCCTTGAAGTGTCATCTGTGCCAACATATGTCCATTCTGTTGACTAAATCGCAACAGACATGTCATATGTGGCAACATATGTATATCATAAACTGGTCTTTTTGGGGTTAATTCAATTAAATTGTCACCTAATTTAACGTGTAACACTAATATATAGTCCTACAACATGTCTAAGTACAAAATTATGGTCTAATACAACAACCTTCATTCAATTCTATCAATTATTTTTACAAAGACTAGCATCCCACTAGTTCATCATACAATGACCAAGTAACTCCATATGATAGTTATATAACTTCCTTGTAAATCGTTGTTCCAAGTGTTATACCATATTTTTATTGCTTAATTATTGTTTAAAGTACTAAAATTTGGTCCAATTTGACATTTTCCCATTCCTAAATCACTCAATTCATCGATTAATCGATCCTTGAAGTGTCATCTATGCCAACATATGTCCATTCTGTTGACAAAATCGCAATAGACATGTCATATATGGCAACATATATATATATCATAAAATGGTCTTTTTGGGGTTAATTCAATTAAATTGTCACCTAATTCAACGTGTAACACTAATATATAGTCCTACAACATGTCCAAGTACAAAATTATGGTCTAATACAACAACCTTCATTCAATTCTATCAATTATTTTTACAAAGACTAGCATCCCACTAGTTCATCATACAATGACCAAGTGACTCCATATGATAGTTATATAACACCCTTGTAAATCGTTGTTCCAAGTGTTATAACATATTTTTATTACTTAATTATGGTTTAAAGTACTAAAATTTAGTCCAATTTGACATTTTCCCATTCCTAAATCGTTCAATTCATCGATTAACCGATCCTTGAAGTGTCATCTGCGCCAACATATGTCCATTCTGTTGACAAAATCGCAATAGACATGTCATATGTGGCAACATATGTATATCATAAAATGGTCTTTCTAGGTTAATTCAACATGTAATGTAACATATCATTCTAGAATACTCTACTAACACACACTCCACTCTCTCTCACTCATTATAAAGGGTTAATTAGGGTTTCCTTAATTTACAAAAAAAAAACTCTCATTTTTTATTTTCTTTCCTTTATTCTTTCTTCTCTTCTCCTCTTACACTCAAATTTCCCTGAGAAGATGTTACCACCTTGGACAAACATAAGTCTCCACATGTTCTTGTTGTGGGTGATCAACGTAATTATGTTGTTCTCAGTTAATATGTTGTCTTCTTCAAGTGTGTTCTCAGTGCATGGGTGATGTTTGTTGTTTGTTTTTGTCGGATCTTGTCTAATGGATGGTAACTTCACCATTTGGTAATTCTTCTCACTTTATATATAACACCCTGTCTATTGTAACGACGTGTATGGGGTAGCTAACTATGGTTGTTTGTTTTTCTGTAGGTGGTCTTGTGACAAAGTGCATAGGTAGCTCTGATCCACCACCCTTCAAGAAAGAATGGTGATGCCCATCCAGGTTTAATCGCTCAATGTTGACTCCAGATCCTCCAGTAATAGCCTAGCCGAGCCTTGCATGTCACTGTATCAACTATCAATGGGCTAGAGCATTTCAGATGTAAATTTTGTTATTTTTGTTGGCGTTAATGCCTTGTAAATATGGATATGTAGTCTAGCCTAACCTTGTTTATGCTTATGTTTAATGTTTCCCAAGTTTATGTTTATGTTTAATGTTTCCCAAGTTTATGTGCTTGAATTCCTCTTTATTAATGGTGATACTACTTGCATGTACATATAATTGGCATATGTTGCAACAACTTAAAAAATGTAAGTACTTTATAAAAGTCATAGGCAAGCCCAACCTCTAAAACTGGAGACTGGCCCAATCGGCCCATTATTTCATTTCTAGAAGGGATATGTATATAAATTAGGGTTTTCATTTTCATTTCAAGAATTGGGTTTTCATTTTCTTCCTCGCCACTTCGGTTTCTCTCCTCTTCGTGCTTCTCTCTCTCTCTCTCTCTCTTTGCATGGATCTCGGATCTTTGGAGTGCATGGGATGTAATGATGTTTTTTATTTCATCAGTCTTTTTTCTAGCAGCCTTTTCTGTTCTTTATTTTTTAACACACAACTAATTTGATTGGCCTTTGGTTAAACTAAATCTTAGCACTGTCATGTATAGTCAAATCAATAAAATCATTAATTTTGCAATATAGTGATTGATTAGGTAAGAATGAGTTCTTTAAATATAGAATAGTACTCTAGATCTAGATCTAATGAATGAGTTTTGTTTGTTTTTATTACTTTTGATATAATGTCAAATGCAATATTGAATCGAATTTGTAATGATAAAAATGATCCCATGTTGGGTGTGAAAATTTGTTGCAAACATGGAGACTTACTTTCAATGTAAACTTCATGGTCGAAAGACAATCCAGGTCGAAGATTTTCCACGCTATCATGTATGTACATTTCTACATCTTAGTCTGGAGGCTTCTTTTTTTTTTTGTTTTTTTTTTTAATTTAAATTTTTTTGTGGTGTGTATTTTAGGAGAATGCATGCAACTTCTTTAGATGGAGGGATCGTGAAGATGTTGATATTCGATCCAAGTTCGTTATTATGAGATTGGCGAACAGAATTAAGGAGTTGGAAATTGATGATGAAAATCATATTAAAATAAGTAACAAATGGGTGATGAAGGAAAAGAAGAAGACCACATGTTGTAACAACTGGAAGCTAATATTCGTGTTGTTTGTTGTGGTTTTTTTTTCTATTTTTAAGCATTACCAAGAACAACACTGTGGAGGATGCAAAATTCTTATGTAGTTGTGTACAACCATTAAAATTATCATAATTGTGGAAATAAAATAAATAAACGTAGTTTTGCACTCCTATTCCAACAGTTTTACTTGTTCTTAACATAACATATGAGTCACATTGCTACATATTAGACATATGTTGCTACAAATGACTCATCTGTTGCTATAGATGCCTCAAATGTTGCAACATATCACCCTTATGTAGCAACGTTTGACCATTTGAGGCATGTGTTTCTACAGATGACCCATATATTGCCATATGAGACATATGTTGCTACAGATGACCCATATGTTGCTACATATGAGACATATGTAACAACATTTGATCAAGTACTTGCTCTCAATATAACATCACATACTATGTACTTGCTCTCAATATAAGATAAAATAACATAAGTGATAAAATAAAACATTGTCTTTAATTACAAACACATTATCAAGGCTCCAAGCTCCTAGATACTATCCCAACAGCCCAAACCCATTGCATTCTACGAACTGAATTTTCACACAACAGGGTTTGGGGAGGTTGAATTACTGTCCTGATAATCAAATTCTCAATAAATGCAAGCGAATATGATGCGCACGCGGCTTTCGTATCATTTGTTACCATGGGTTCCAATCGACCTTTAAATTCCCATGGTTCATTAAAGAACTTATCTAGCAAATGCTTCATTATTCCACTTTGCTTCAACAATTTTGATAGCAACTCGAAGACAGGTTGTATGAATGTCAAGAACTTGTCATGTTCCATACCCATCAACAAGCAGTCATAAACATTCATGCGATCCTCGTGCAAGAGGATCTCAAGAGTCACAAAATGAGTTTTGTTCAAGTTCATGACTCCCAAAAACCTTTTTGCACCAATCCAATCCATGCCTCCACGATATGGTCTAATGGCCCTGACATAGTTAATCATATCTTCATCCTATTCAAACTCATTAATTAACTGTGTAAAGCTTCGGCTACCAACTGTTGTTGCCTCCTCGCTTATTTTGCCATATCTTAGTTTGAAGTTGGAATAAAAGTTAAGATCCAGGGTTCTATCTGTGGAATCATAGTACTCAGGGTATCTCACATGCCTTTTCCGCATGAGGATAACGATTTCATCAGCATAATGAAATAAAAAATAATATTAAAGAGTAAAGAAGAGTAATCATTGAAAAGATAAAACAAACGAACATTATAAATTGAAGGTACTAGTAGAGAAAAATTACCCAGTCTTCCCACCAAATGTCCATGCTTGTCATGGTCCTGAAATCTTCTCCACTAAAAAAATGCATGCCGTATTGTGCATGCAATTCCTTTGCTCTCGTCAGGCCCACCAGTTTGTTCTTTTGAGCTATAGTTGCAATGCTTATAAAAACATTCACATGCTTGAACTCCAGCACTTCCTCTCCTACGGCCATTGACAATTCTCCAAAGATCTTCTTCAAATTTTGTATTGCCTTGATAAAGGATTTTTTTCCTCCTCTTGGCCTGTGGAGTAAATGGATGCCGGACATTCTTTGATGGAATGACCTTGACCCCCCTTTTTTTTTTAAATTCATTGACAGCCCGACTCAATGTTTGAAGATACATGTTAGAATCTTCATCTTGTTTCTTGCACTTCTCACAGAGAAAGCCAGAGCATCTTCTACAAGAGGTAACCCCTTGGTCTTGTCCAACACCTGTAGCGACCCTTCCGAAATAATATAAGTCAATAATTCACGAGATTTTTATGCATATATTGTCCTCACACTAGTAAAAATGGCATAAAAAGATATTACCAACTTTCGAGTATCCAAACTAGGTTGTTCATGCTTCACACAATCATTCAAAATTAGTGGTAAATTTAATATATTACAAGACTTGGGCTTACACACCCCAAAAGAACAAAACATAGAGCCATACTTATATTTTAACCCATGGTGACATGATCAAATTAATCCTCAAAATTTCATGTAAATATGCAACACATAGATCATGTACAAGTCCCAAGGTTTATACAAAATATAGATGCTTATATGCAAATGTGATCTTCCTTAAAGCTCTAAAAATCTCCATCTCCAATGGCCTACTTCACGGCTCATCTCGATCATTCCCTACGATAGAAACAACTATCGCTAAGCATATAGCTTAGTAGTGCAAAAACTATAAGTTCAGAGCCCTCATATTCACCAAGCTACCTTTCTCAAGTCATAGGCAGCATAATCGAACATAATATATAAATCAAATAAACAATATATCAAGAGTATCAAGTTCGAGATTTAGAGGTCCAAATGTCAAGAACGCTCATAGCACCATTTTCCAAGAGATTCAATAACAAGGCTCGCCCAATATATGCATCATGTCGTCACACCAAGCACAAACAAGTATCAAGAAGGGCTGACGCCCTGTATCAAGAAGGGTCAAAGCCCAATAATCAAGAGAACCAAAAACCATATTAAAAATGGTTTTTTAGTTCGTACTTAAAATGGACAACTTCCATTCTTAAGACGAACTAAAAATCCAGAGTCAAGATGGCAAATGATCCGAATCACGAAGCATGCCAGTAGTGACAAAGTCACAGCCACAAGAAAGACAAGGTCCCAACAAGAGTGCTAAGTGATCAAACAATTCGTACAAGTGGGAGAGTTATACAAGCATCTTTAACGTCTTAAAGGATACCAACATGACAATGCAAAGTGACAAGAGGTAACCAAGGTACCAAGATCAACTTTCAGATATACCAGCAGTTAAAAGAGTGCAAGTACAAGTTTATACACAAATCTCAGTGCTTTAGCAAAGAAACAGTCCAACACAACTTCGCGAGTGCAGACCATAGACCAACCAATGTTTCAAGGTCCTCAACTTGTTCACGAGTATATACAATCTTAAAAATACAATTAAATAGCTTCTTTAATTCCTAGAAGCTCAATAATGTTGATGTAAAATAGGATTATCATCACAAGTAAGCTTAGCCTGTACAAATATGACTATGCTCCCAAAATAGTGATTTCAGCCTAGTACCTCATGTCGCAACTTAGATTTGAAAAGGAAAATGACAAAACTAGACTTTATTACCTTCATGAAAGATGTAGCTACATATTTTAAGGTTGCAAACAAACAAGAATCACCGCAAAATATATTTTGTACAACAAGATATATTCAAAACACTAACAATTGTTCATACAGGATTTAAAATTCCAAAATCTAGACAGAACTTGTCCTATATTGCGTCCCATATTTCGAATCAATACCAGCTAAATTAGAGTTTTACACAAACATAAGAGTTGTAGGTATACGAATTATCTTTCCGAATCATATTTATTCACTGTAAACTAAGTTCTAGAGAAAGAGATATGCATAAAATACCAAACACTACTCAGCTTAGAAACAGATTTCGTCACTTACCAAAAAGAAGTGTGTGTTCTCGAATTCCAGCCAAAATGGCCAAGTTTTTCTCTTGTGAATTTGAAGAACAACTTGCTAGATAAAGTTCTAAGGTTCTTATACTTCAGGTGAGACAAATTTGACTAGAAGAGGTGTCAAAATATAGTCTAACAAATGATGTTTATCACAAACACAGCTGTCTCCAAAAGGTGGCTGCCCAAATAGTTGTGTGTTGCCCAAAATGCATATATATACACCTATATATATCCCTCACCTCCTTTTAAAGCTATACATAATTCTAATTAGAATATTACGAAAATACCCCAATGCAATACCTTAAATTGCGATCACAATTTATGTTAAGCAAGTTAGCAATTATCACAACATTTCAAGTTCCCAAAATGAGAGTAAAATATATTGTAATAATTAAATAATGGTAAATCGACATGCGGCTCTTGGTTAATATTTAGGGGTGTTACAGCACCAACATCAATACCACAATCATCAACCCCATAAAAAACAACTAATTCATTAACAACTCTGTCTCTTTTGATGGTTCTTGCTCCAGCCAATTCCATTTTAACTCTATCCACAACAGGAACAAATAAGGTTTCAACCAACCCTAGAGTAATTAGATATGGCATTTGCAATTCCTTTTCTGTTGGGACAAGCTATGGATGCACAACCTAAAATTATAAAAATGAGTAGGAAATTTAGGTTAGAGGAATATTTAGTGTCGATGTTGCCACATATGGGTGATATGTTAACATATATGGAATATGTAGCAACATTTGGTCACATGTGATATGTTGACATATATAGGAATATGTAGCAATATTTGTGTCACATGTTGCAACAGAGGGATCATCTATAGCAACATATGAGTCATCTGTAGCAACATTTAGGTCACATGTTGCTACATATATGGGTGTAATATAATAATAACTTACTACATCATGAGGAGGGTTATAAAGATCAGGAATATTTTTGGCAGTTTTTGTTTTTTATCTTAACCATCTCAATATCCTTAGAGATGAGATCTCTTCTTCTACATTAACTTGATGGGTCAAATGAGGAATGACTTCAAATTCCCAAGCCTATAAAAAAAGAAAAGCATGTCACAAATCAAATGTTGAATTATTCAATATAATATAAAAAGATTAAGAACATTTATGTTTACCATGAAATCCCATGGAAAGCCAAATAAGTTATTAGTCTTTGGTCCTAAAGGTTTCAACAAGTATTTGACAGTTAATTCAAAGCTCTTATGACCCCAAGGATAGTTGTTGAATGCCTCAATATCCTGAGATAAATTAACCTATTTAAGGGATATATTGTTGTTGAGATCATTGGCCAAAAGTACATTATGTACAAACCAAAGTAAGTACAGAGACTCCTTGTGCTTCCTTGGTGTATCCTCGACATTCAACAAATATATTAAATCGGGATTTTTGAAGCTTGTGCCAACAAGGGACACCAAGTCCTGCTCCTCAGTTGACTGTCATGTTTCTTCTTATCCTCCTTTCTTTCGTCTCCATCGTTCCTTTTTTACTATGAATTCAGGGATTGGCTCAGAAGGAGGATGGCATTTTAACCCTGAAACTATGGCAAACTCTCTTCTGCCAAAGAAGAGTGGCATGCCACAATAATTAATCAAAACCTCATCATTCTTTTCAGGATTCTGAAAAATGAACCTTCTTTTCAAGAGTTCATAGACCATGGTCATTTGAAAATGTGCATTATTATTCTCTGGCAAATCAAGAAAATGACCAAAACAACTATTCCTAAAAAAATCTTTCAAACCATTTTGCTTAAGGGTGATCCTGAAGGTGTCGAAAGGTTTTCCCATAGCTGACCTCATAATGCTATCACCAGTAGCATTAGGCTGCAAATGCACAGGAAAAGTGTGTGCATTGATAGTTTTGATCCCATCATCCTCAACTTCATTTTTTCCTTGTTCTTCTTCCTCAACTTCTTTTTGTCTTCATTAACTTCATTTATTTTTTCTTCTTCCTGCTCAACTACTTCTTTATTTTTTCCTTCTTTTTCCTCAACTTCTTTTTGTTTTCCTTTATCTTCCTCAACTTCTTTTTTATTTCCCTCTTCTTCCTCAGCTTCTTCTGCTCTTTCTCCATCATCATCTACTTCATTTTTTTCTTTTTCTCTTTCTTCATATTCTTTTTGAGAAAATTCTACTTCTACATGAGAAGAAGAAACTGCTTCAGATGCAAGTTCTTCTAAAAGAGTGGTAGTCGAATTTTCATTCTTCTTCCTACAAATTTTAGTCCTAGGCCACTTCTGGATCTTTGTGTCAGTTGTTTCTTTTGTTAATACAATTTTTCTTTTGACAGGAGCCATTATATTTGTATCTGCAATCACAAAAATCAAATATTTCTTAACAAAAATAACAACACAAACAACAAATACGATTCAATACCACACATGAACCAACCAACAATTCATAAAACCCTCCCTAAACCCTAACCAACGAACTACAAATTAAGCTTTTTGAAATCAGATAATATTTCAAAAGGAATAACTATCCAACCATCCTACAAACAAATAAGTGATAAAACCACTAAAAACATCCTGATTTAATACCAGTAAGTATTTCTCAAAATCCTAATTAAATTTTACCTGAGAAGATATCAACGATAAACTAAAAATGATGAGGGCAACGACGCTTTGTTGTAGAAGAGGATCACAACAGATTACCACTGATGTTGTAGAAAATACAGCAACAAGAACCTTGATCTGTGAAGGAATAATGGAATGAGAGAAAGGAAGGAATGAAGAGAAAAGAAAACAGAAATTAGTAAAAATAAATTAAATTTGGAATATGAAATGACTTTTTATAGAGGAGAGGAGAGAGGGAAAAATGAAAGGACGACTGTTTTAAACCTTTTGAATTATTTTTTTGAATTTTGACAATTCAAAGTGTGACATATGTTGCCACATATACCCTTTCTGTTGGGGCACATGCAAGTAATTCTGTGATGTTTTTTTACAACAGAGGTTATATGTTGCCACAAACACCACATTTCTTCCTTTCCATCATAATTGACACTTGTTCCAACAAAATAAAAATAATATTAATAATCATTAATATTAATATTATCAGCAAAAATGAACAATTGATGACAATATAATGTTGCCACATATCTCCTTTCTGTGACATATGTTATCACATATCTTTTTTTTATGACATATATTGCCACATGTATCCTTTCTGTTGGGTAACATGCAGATAATTCTGTGGTATTTTTTACAATAGAGGTTATATATGTTGCCACAGACACCACATTTCTTTTTCCTTTTCATCATAATTGACATTTGTTCCAGCAAAATAAAAATAATAATAATAATCATTAATATTAATATTATCAGCAAAAATGAACACTTCACCAATTGTTTTATACAACTTATCAACAAAAAGGTAATTCACAATGGTATACATAACCATCAATCTAATCAATGGTGGTAACCACAACATTTTCATGTATGAACTTTACTTTTTTAGGTCTAGGTCTTTGTGGGTCTTCATTGTTACTAACATAGCCACTCCGAGCCTTTAAAATCCCATAATTCCATAGGAGTGAAGCATATCTCAAGCGAAGGAATTAAGAAATAATTCCATCAGATGGTATTTGTAGTCCATCACTCAAAAACTCAACGTATGCAGAAACAAAAATTCCACAATCACTGCATGGTATATCATCAATTAGAAAATATAATACACCTAATATTAAACATCACATTTCAATAGTGGTAAGACTAAAAAAATAATGTGATACTACTTACAGACTATTGCTTGCTTGTTGGGCAATACCAGTAACATATATGACTTCGAATGGGTGAGATTTGTTCTTGCCCTGGTAAGATTCAAGAACCGACCAGTTGGTTCGGTCTTTTTGCTCAAAAAATCCGTTGGATTCAAGGTACTTTGGCAACATTGTAGACAACTTTTGAATCTCGGCGCACAATTTTCTGTTAGTCCTAGATGAGGACATCGAATCATACACCTTTATGCGTCGTTCCTTTAATACAATGACTGTCAAGACCCAATGAAACTCCCCATTACAATTTATAGGGACATAAACCTCATTTGTGAGGTGCCAAGGTAGTCCAGCAAGTATACCAAACCATTTGACAGTGTCAACGATTTTGTTCTCATATTTAGGAACAACACTGGCATTATCAATGTATGTTTTGAAAAAATAATTAGTAGTGGTATATCGATATTTAGAATGACTCTGTTGCTTCAACTTCTTTCGCAAATAGTATAAAATGACATCCACATACTGCACATGCATCAATAAGTGTATTTATGTATTCATGTTTTAATCAAAAGATAAAAGTGAGCATCGATTTACCTTATCAGTCCAGCACTTATTGGGTTGAGACATTACGTAGAACCAATCCTTGTTCTTTGAAAATACAACTACAAAATTAAGTTGTTTGAACTCAAGATTCGAGCAATTGGCTAAGTAGTGATCGTCCTTGTTTCTTCTGCAATTGTGTAATCATTATAAATAATCATTTAGTGGACAACAAGAAGAAATACTAATAATAGTTGAACGACTTTACTTTTTTGCATGATGCTTGTAAAGACCCTCGTTTATCCATTGCGAAAAGGATGAAATTAGTTCACCTGGACCCTCGCCGTCAATGTTAAAACCTTCAAATGGATATTGTTGCTTCACATCACAACTGACGACTTCGATTTTTTTTTCTTTCTTTTTCACTTTCTCCCTCTCCTTCTCATTCTCCTTCTCTTGCTCCTTCTCCTTCTCCTTCTCTTTCTCTTTCGCTTTCTTTTTTACTTTCTCCTTCACCTTCTCCTCCTCCTTCTCTTCCTCCTCCTTCTCCTGCTCCTTCTCCTCCTCCTCCTCCTGCTCTTTCTCCTTGCCTTTTGGGTTTGAGTGTGATACTAGAGCATTAGTCATTGATTTTTTTCGTTCACTAATCATAGATAGTGATTGGGAAATAGATTTTTTCAACCTCCTACACTTCAAAGGCTGTGAAATATTCTTGGATGTATGTACATCAATATTATAAGGCATTTCCTTAAAAATATCAGTAAGTTCTTTAACACGGCTAATAAAATAATCATGTTGCTGTTCACATTCTTCGCATAGACAAAAAGAGCATTTGATGTTAGAAGAGGAAGCAACACCAATAAAAGATTGAGTTGTTGTCATAGATGAAGCTTCTTGTATCATTTCATCTAAAAGGTAAATAAGAAAAGATTGAGAGTTTACAATTGATTATAAAATAATAGTGGATAGCAATTTATACTTATGTTGACACAGATGGATATTCTATTGCCACATATGTACCTTCTGTTGCCACAGATTAATCTTCTGTTACTACAAATGACCATTTTGTTGCCCTAACACATAGGTGATATGTTTCAACATATGACAACTCTGTTGGAATATATACCAACATATCACTAAAATGTAGCAACATACGACACATCTTTCAACAAATGAAATATATGTTAGACAACTGAACAAGACTATATTTCTAAAATCATATGAACAAAATGGTCACAAAAAGAACAACAAAAGCAACAAAAAATGATTTTTCACTGAATGTTAACAATACATATACATTTCCTCAAATTTAGGGCTTTTTGGGTTTGTTGATTTTCTTTCAAAAACAATAAATAATAGGTACCATTACACCATTATTCAATTTTCACATCTATAGAACGATTTATTGTTCATTAACCCAAGAAAAAAACTTAGTATTATTCGAAAATTATAAAATCTTTCAAAAAAAATGACTTACCCATTTTAAGTCGAACACAATATTTAGTTCACAAAGAGGAGAGAGTCACGACGGAGATGAGGAGGAAGATAAGATAATGGGAGAGAGTCACGGCCGGAGATGAGGAGGAAGATAAGATAATGGGGGAGAATACTTGTTTTGATAGTCGGATTTTCGAATTTGCTAAGGAAGAAGAAGAAGAGAAGAGAGAACGTTGGGAGAAGAAGAAGAGAAAATTATATTTTCTTTTACTTTTTTTAAAAAAATGGTTTGGATAGAATTATAAAAGTTGAAAAATGAAGTGTTTTTTTTTTGTATTTTATAAAAGATTAGAAAGTTTTGAAAATATTAATTTGATCCCAAATTTACTTAATTACATTTAAAGTGGATTTGACCCTTTCTTGGTCAAAGTGTCACCAAAAACCAAAGCAAGACTTAATTGACACATTTCATTTAATTGTCTCAAATTTCATGGAGTTCTTCTTTGATTTTGGTTCCGACCATCTATCATGCTTGGTACGGTGAGAGTTCAAGTCGATTTTCCTAGGTTTGAACCATCTTCTTCCCAGATTCAAGCTTTCTCTCGCTTTTCCTTTTGGGTTTCAACTTCTTCCCAGATTCAAGCTTCAATGAGTTAAAATTGATTTTTTTGTGACTTCTATGCTAATTAGAGTTTTGTATACTGTTGTATTCTTGTTAATTTCAATTGGATTTTCGTTATTTCTTAATGGGTATAAAGTTTAGTATTGGGTTGATAAGGAAGAAGGTAGTACCTAGCAGAATTTGTGGTTTTGGGTAAACAGGACATTGTTGCAGCAAACAGGACATTGCTACCATTATTGTTGTTATTCTTGTTGTTGTTGTGATTTAGAATTAATTTAATGTTTATTTGCTGTCATGGTAGGGGATTCTGGTCTTATGTACACAAGAATCATATGCTTCCCATCTAGGCTCACAGTGTATTCACTTTATTTTAGAATGGTAACAATATTATATGTGCCTAGCACAAAGGTTGTGCATGATACCAAACACTGAATCAACATCTTCCTTACACCATAAGCGCTGGTTCTTTAAGTTATCTTGTGTTAGGCTGGCATCTATGACAACCAACCACACAAAACAAGCCATCTTAGGGTCTTTTTTTCACTTTCCAGGCTGCTCGCCAGCTCCATATATGGAACTGTTGACAAGCATGATTAAGATGTGTATGCCAGAGTTCACCGTAAAACTGCGCTTACTAAGTCTTCTCCAATTTAATTTGTCCTCCTCTATTATTTCCCCATTGTACTGATCAAGAACTTCTAAAATTAAGTGAATCTGGGTAGTTCTCCCCAATATCGTTTCACTGTAAACGTGTTCTGGAATGGGCTCTTTTTTGTGCATTACTGCATTAGGTTCATCTTTGAACTATTTGGCTTCTATTACCTACATTACTGTAAAACTTTACTTACCAAGACTTAGACAAATGAGAATGTATACAAGATTGTAAAACTTTACTTACCTAGGCTTAGACATATTTTATATAGTTGACGTCAAGGTGTATGAATGTGTTTTAGTTTTCTCAATGTATGTATTGTTCATGAGCTAAATTTGATTGTTATAGGTTCTGCTATCACTGGTTCAACTGGTTCAGTTGTATTCTTCATTGTGTCTAGTCTTGTCATGGTGAAGAGAATATATTTCGCTCCGTCTTCTAAAAACGTAGAACTGGGATGTTCCTATTGGCACTAAACTAAAGTTTTGAGCTCTAAGACCATTGTGTCCAGTCTTGCCATGGCGAACTGCTATCACTGATCCAATTGCAGATTTTGATACATTTTATTTGGAAGTGTTGTTATTGTCACATATACAAACAAATGTAGTATTGCTCTATGGTTTTAAAGTTCATATAATACCACTTATTTGTTATTTAATATATTGTTATTGTTTCTACTTAATATCGTGTTGTATTGCTAC
This sequence comes from Solanum commersonii, assembly GCA_029007595.1. Lineage (NCBI taxonomy): Eukaryota > Viridiplantae > Streptophyta > Magnoliopsida > Solanales > Solanaceae > Solanum > Solanum commersonii. The sequence continues at coordinate 3,648,564 of JAJTWQ010000051.1, forward strand.
TTATATCATGTTATTATTGCTACTTAATATCGTGTTGTATTGCTTTTTAATGTCGTGTTGTATTATTTTTTTAATATCGTGTTGTATTTCTACTTGCTACTAAGATTTTGCTTAGATAAAACGGGTCAAATTGGGCAGGTCATGACCCAACTCGGGTTTTTTCCCATTTGAGCCCAAAGTAAATTTGGGCGGGTTATAACCCAACCCGCTTTTTAAGGCAGCCCATTTTAACCTCTTCAATTTCAGCCCAACCCACCCATTTGACACCCCTAATTCTCGAGGAAAAAAATAATTGATCGTCTTAATTTTTGGAGTAATGTGTCAAAAATGATAGTTAGGGGACTAATTGACCAATTTTGTGAAACAGTAGGAAAGCTTCAAATAAATAAATACAGGCGAGTCAGCCATCATCGGAAGAAGTTGATGGCAGTAATGGAGGAATCAAACCCCAAGTTCACCTTATCTCCACCTAATTCCTACACTTCCGTCGTTCTTGGAGGTACTTTTGATCGTTTACACGAAGGTCACCGACTTTTTCTTAAGGTTTTTCCGATACCCTTTTCCCCTTTAATAATCTCATTCATCAAAAGGAACAATCTTTATTACTAATAAGTGATGTTTTTTTTTTTTCTGGCAGTCGGCTGCTGAATTGGCGAAGAATCGAATTGTTGTTGGTGTTTGCGATGGTCCAATGTTGACTAAGAAACAGGTAATTCTCATGTTTTATATTCTATGTTTATTAGTTTGTTTCTTGTTGTTTTGCTATTACGTTGTTGATGAGCCCTTTTATTGAAATTGAATTGTGGAAGCTTTGAAATTGCTAAGTCCCGAGTTGCCAAAGATCAGGAAGCTCTTTGTTACAAAGAAGCTACAAAAAATTAGAGGAGAATACAACTTCTACAAATAGGGTGCCTGTTGGAGGCTACTTAGATTTGAGTAGCAAAAAGGGGGCTGAGATGCAGAAGAGAATGAAAAGTGGTATCTTTTATTTACGGTGTGTTCCTTTCAAGGGAAAATGTTTTCTAGGAAAATAAGTGGTTTTCTTAATTATTTTCTTGTATTCGGTAAGTAAGTTAAAATTATTATTCTAAAAGTATTTGTACATAATATGGACAAACAATATGGGAGGTGGGTAGTAGGGTGGTGGGGATAGGGCTAAGGGGTGGGTGAAGATAAGGTAAGTTGGAGGGTGTGGAGTCCTCATAATCAATGTGGAATGCTACTTGCACAACTTGTTTTCCTTGCTTTCATTAGGCAAGTCATTTCGCTCATTTTTAAGGAGCTTGTTTTCCTAGAAAAAACTTTTGAACAATCGAACATGAGAAAATCAGTAAACATTTTTAGAAAAATATTTCCCCCCCCACACCGAACACACCCTTATTCCTTGCTTTTTTCGTCTTTTGCAAAGGTAACATGTATAGCCTAGAATCTTTTAAAGAAAATTGGAGAGTGGTCTTTTATGTGTGGTTCCTGGAAAATTTCGCAAATCAATTGGGAATTTTGGATAGAGCATGATGTAAGTAAGATATATGAAAAGAGATTACTTGGCTATTTGGGAATCTAAAGAAGATTGGAGATTCTTCATTTCGAAAATCTTCAACTTGAAAATATGACTTAAAATAGATAAGAATAGTCGACTCATGTCCTGATGTCCATCTTTGGAGGTTCCTTCAGCCTTTTTTTTTGTTGTTTATATTTTCCGGATTTTTAAATTTCAATTTTTCATGGTCAGTGCAATGCATACTATGAATATACAAAATTTGATGTATACAAGGAAAATTTCCATAAATAAAGTAAAAAGAAAAAGGATAAGATTGTGATGACTTCTGAGTTCTAACAAGTGATAATAATACAAAAAGTTGTAATGAGCTATTGAGGCAACTGATGCACCTTCTCTTATGGGGTTTCACATGCTATGTCAAGATAGCGACATATATGTTAATCATGTGTAACTCAATATGCTCATTCTCATCAGCTCTATTTTCTTGATGCCTTTTAATTTCCCACAGTAAACTGTGGTGTAACTAGACTTGGCATTACTTCAACTGTGAATGCTATATGTTTCCAGTTTATCACATTTTGATCTCGTAGTCCATTGTGTTAGTCGAAGATCTATTGCATATCATGCCAAGTTGTCTTTCTCTTTGGAATTTTGTAGTCCTTGAATTGTTTTCTTGTTGTTGTGAAACGAGTATCATCTCCCTCCTCCTTCAGTCTTTTGGTGAACCCCATTTCAGTTCTGAGCATTCTTCTTATGTATTTAGACTTTTGCCAGTTATTTTGGGTATAGCAGGGGCCTTGTACCAGATGGAACTTCTTATCAACTTTTGATACTTTTGAAGTAAATACGAAAAGATGCTACTGGCTGCAGTACCAAGTTATCCTCTGATAAATACAAAAAGATGCTACTGGCTGCAGTACCAAGTCACCCTCTTGATACCATCTTCTATTTTCTTAAATGATATTGCTAAGAAGTTTGTTATTTACACGCCTTTACAGGATACACTCTACGGAAGTTCTCTCTGTGCTCTCACATTTTGCTTGTGTCCTTTGGCCCAAGGTTCTAGTTGCATCATTAGGTTACCGTCAGCCAAACATTTATTTCTACCTTATTTTTATCTTAATAGGATCTGCAAATAAATTATCTAAACAGTTAATAATGTATCCTTGGAAGTGGAGTAAATAAATTCCTAGGCCTTTAAAAGCTTGTTCATAATCATTTCTCTGGACATTTGATGAACCAAGGTGTTAAATCTCGTACTTGATTTTTCTGATAAGGATGATTTTTGAGTTTGAAGTACAATCCTCTTACTCTATCAATGTTAAGTTTCGATGTTCAACTCTATTTGTAACTTTTTGTTCTCTTCCTTCTATCTTATCTTTTTATGCAGTGCTTACGTCTTTTTCTTCCTTTGGCAGTATGCTGATCTAATAGAGCCAATTGAGCTGAGAATGAAACATGTTGAAGATTACATCAAGGTACTTTTAAGCTCAAAATTTTATGTTCATGTATTCTTCTATCAACTGGTTTGGCAAGTATAATTTGATTTTGAATATCATAGGAAGAGCTTTCTTACTGGTCCAGCTGAGATGGTGGGTTTGAATGGAGTATGTCCAATCTTTTTCTGTTTCGATGTGAATCTTGCCTATAGCAACAAATGTTTTTCTCTTTCTAAAAGGCTTTGGTTTAGAAAAGTATGCATTAGCTGATGCTTTTTACTGTCAGTAGCATCCTAGAGTTTGATTCAGAAGCAAATAAGTGCACCATCAAACCCACATCACATCGTCCAGCATGCAGAATGCTTTTCCTACTTGTATTGTGATGACAATGACATGTTCCTTTCTGCAAACCGTACATTCAGTCTATAAAACCTGAGCTGATAGTGGAAGTAGAACCAATAGTGGATCCCTATGGTCCATCAATCGTCGATGAGAATTTGGAGGCCATTGTCGTCAGGTGCGTAAAGAAATCATTACACCTCTGCTTCTATTGATTTAGATCTCTTTCTCCTTTTTCCCACTAAGGTTTAGACATCATTCTCTTATACCCAGAGGCTACTATGGGATGTTGACAGAATTTTACCTAGGCATCTCATCACCAAGTTCTTTCTACAAACTATTGATTTATGTGAATTGCTTTAGAGTTTCGTTGCAGCAATATGAAACTTAAGTTTTGAAATCTTGAATCTTAAGAACCAAGCTCTAGCAGTACTCATTTCATCATTACAAAAATTTTAAAGCATAATTTGACGGTGATAGCAAGCTGTAATTTCTCAAAAAGACTTTAGTGGGAGTTTTTTTTTTGAAATGGAAAGTATATTACTTCAGTGGTAGTTTAAGGTTTCTAATTAAAGATCTTGTGTGATAGCAAGGAGACATTGCCTGGTGGACTGTCTGTCAATAGGAAGAGGGCTGAAAAAGGACTCTCGCAGCTAAAGGTCCGACTCATGCCTCCTAAGAGCAGTGTCCTTTGGGCTGCTGTTTTCAGCTTTCTTATCATCTATTTTGTTTCGTCAACTATGAAATTGCATGTCGAAAATGTTGTGCAGATCGAAGTTGTAGATCTTGTTTCTGAAGAATCAAGTGGAGACAAACTGAGTTCTACTGCTTTGAGAAAACTTGAAGCTGAAAAGCTCAGGGACCAAAAACTTGAAGCTGAAAAGCTCAGGGACCAAAAACTTGAAGCTGAGAAGCACAGGGACCGAAAACTTGAAGCTGAGAAGCTCAGGGACCAAAAACTTGAAGCTGAGAAGCTCAGGGACCATAATCCCGAAAGTCAGATTTAAAACTTATTCTTGTCTATACTCGTTCAAAGGAGTTTCACTTTGTTTTATTTCAATTTGCTTTGTTAGGATTCACAAGGAGACACTGTAGTCATCATAGATGTGAAGTTGTCTTGTAAAACAATAATCTCTTGAGAATCATACTAGAGTTGTTTTCACAGTTACTTGTAAATCTATAAAATGTGTTTAATTGATCCATGCCTACTCCTTGTTTTCTTTCCATTCTTTTTCCTGCTGTACCGAGAGCTTGTTAGAAATGTTGGAACAGAAAATTCCTAATGCCTAGTTCTTATACCGTACGAGAAAATATTTCATTGATCATTATCTTAAGTGATGTGATGTGATGTTAGAAATCTGAATATTGTAGTTTCTTTTCCATGTATGCTTTTAGATGTTTGTTGAAGCGAATACTACAATAAGACTACCAAGTTTCCAGTAGACGATATAAAGCAATTTAACTCGATCATGCCAGTTCAAGAATAGATGATAGAAGAAAACAACCTGTTAAATTACTTGACTGAAGCTCTCTTCATTGTTTAGGACATTCCCTAAACAAGTCTTAAATGTTTATGGTCCTCAGAGTTGCCTCTCTCATTTGTAGCATTACGAGGAATAAAAGTGAATTAATTGTAAACGTGACATGAAATCAATCTGCAGATAAAAGATCGCGTTGTAAAATCAGCATTGTGGAAGATCCTTTGGTGGAGGGAGAACATTGTGATCTGATCCTGGTCCATCTTCCACCACAAATGCTGTTTTAAGTCCCCAGCCAGTGTGCAACTCCAAATGACAGTGGAAAAACCAAACCCCTTCATAGAAAGAAAATTGCAACTACATGTCAAAAGGGATTATGAAAGTTGTAACAACCTTAAACTTAGTAGAAAACTAGGTACCTGGATTATCAGCTCTGTACCGGATAGCAGTCCAACCACCAGTAGGAACACCGACAGTGTTTCTTTCAGGAGGATCGATCAAGTTGTATTTTGCAGGATCTTTCTTTGGGTCAAAGTTTCCAATGCCAGTTCCAACAACAAAGAAGTTGTAACCGTGGAGATGGAAAGGATGTGATTCTACTGTCAACAAGCTGGTGTCTTGGATTACTAACTCTACTGTAGAATTGAAGGCAATTTTACTTAGTCTTGTGCCTTGAGTTGTCCTGAGGTTTGCTGTAAGAGGAGCCCCTGTGTAATTGAAAGCAGTAGGAGGTTTGTCGGGGAAATCTGTAGTGTACACACCCTTAATGTTGAAGTAATGAGCTTGAAGAAGTGCAGTTTGTGGCATGACAAATGATATGTTGTTTAGAGAAGCTGAGAACCGAGTTCCATTTATACAAGTGGGACAAGCATTGATTCCTAGACCGATGGTGTAGAAGAGGTTTCGATCAACTTTTAGTGGAACATTTGCTGGATATTTAGGTGAATTTAGGCTCCTGAGCTTCTTGTCATAGCTCAATGCAAATTCCGTGTCATTAGGAGCAGGCAAGTTAGGAAGTTTAGGGATAACAGTTTCTGGGATGCCCTTGTACTGGAATATAGCAGTTGCAGTCTTGTTGTCTACTGGGACCGGAGCGTCCATGAAAGGCCTGGCAGCCATGAAGTATCTTCCGGGGATTTGGTTGGCGCGGACCAAAACATTTGTTGTCTGTCCTGGTGCTATCAGAATGGTTTCTGTGGAAAATGGTTTTGTGTAAACTGCATCAATTTCCACCACTGTTAAAGTATGATTTGCAACGGTGAAAAAGAGATCATCATTGAGTGCAGCATTGACAATTCTTAACAGGTAAGTCTTCCCTTTTTCTACTTCCATGACAAAGGTATCTGCCAAAGAAATTTGAAACTTACAGTCAGTACCTTGTGCATCGCGCATATAGTATGATATCAAATTGATAAGCTGAAGAAATATCAATCTCTTACATTTTTCGGAACATGGAAAAAGTGGCCCTGGCTTTCCGTTGATTGTATGAGCATCAGACATATTAGGAGGTATACCTAGTGCATTTCCTTGGTTCTCCACTTGTTCAACATCTGCATTCCACCATTCTCCTGCATCATAATGAACAGAAATATTACCATCTCGATTCATGCTTTGGCAGAGGAAATCTTCAGAATAAAGTACATTTCGATGCTTGAAATTTTCTGTATATATTTACGAGTACTGAAAACTGACCTAGTACAATTACTTCTTCCCTATCAGGTTGAGGGAAAGGAAAGGGGGTTCCTTGCGATGGAAGTATCACAACGGCGCCATATACAGTTGCCCTTAGCCAAAGAATATGTGCATGCCACCACAAGGTACCTCTTTGTCCTGTTACATTAAAGTCATAGACATAGCTATTTCCTGTCCTGATAGGGCATTGAGTTATATAAGCCGGTCCATCTGCCCAACCATTACGATATTGTTTCAATCCATGCCTGCAATGGTTAACATGCATATACATTTGCTTGAGAACCCGAAATTAGACAGGTTTTGAAGAGTATTAAGTTCTCACCAGTGGATGGACATGTTATATTGAGCATGGTTAGTAACATTGATTTGAACTCTATCTCCTTCTCTAGCGTAAATTGTAGGCCCTGGAAATCTCCCATTAACTGTAACCATTTGCTTTGCATGGCACAATCTGCTCACATTTGCCACTTGAATCTGCAAAACACAAAAAACTTGTACATGATGAATAAAGCCTGCTGAGACAACTACATTAGCTATGAATCAAGGAAAACAGGAACTAGCTAGGCACTAACGTCGAATTGGTATTTCTTTATGGCAGCCTCAGCAGGTTGACAACTTAACCAAAGAAATCCATAGACAAGGAAGACTAAAAGTTTAACGAAGGTTGTCTGGTTAGCCGCCATTTTGTAACTCTCAAACAACTGTTTGAAAATGGATAAGACATTGATGAAAGTATGGCCTATTTATAGAAGTGAAAGTTAATGTTCAGTTTTGTTGAAGGCATGGTAGGTTGTAACAGAGATTTGGTAGAAAAAGGATTTCAATGGGCAAAACTTATAAGCAAAATACTGATACTGAAAGAGACATTTTATAAGACCAACCAAATTAATCCACCAGATAGAGCATGGACTTTACCATTTGAGGTAAAGAAGTAATGTTAACTAGTTAGCTTGTATGGTCCTATTGCCAAGAGATGCACGTTAACACTAGCATGTAAAGAGAACAAAGCCTTTTAAGGAACATTTGTCAAAGGTGACTTTCACGATCGTTCTCACTAAACCAACTTGAATCTGAACTATATCTAAAGGTTTTACTTTATGCAAATATTAACAGTTTCTTTATCACATTTGCACTTAAGCATGCTACTATCAGACACTTTTAATGAATCTAGGATCATTTAACATATCATATTCCGTTAAAGAGTCGTTTGGTTCATGTATTAGTTATGCTTTTAATAGCATGAGATCGTATCGTATATTAAGTACTGTTTTTGAATAGAATCCCAACATTATTACGGTCGTTTTGACACTAAAAATGCAAGAAACGGAGACGGACCAATTTCGGGATCAAAACGGAGAAAGTGGGACCCGCGCTGGAAATTCGGGAATTAACCCAAAAATAGTTTCCTAATCAGTTCCCCGAGCTCATGTCCCAAAATGGGACACAATTCGGTAGGGGTGTGCAAAAACCTAACCGACCGATAAATCGAACCGAAAAAAGTGTTATTGGTTTATTGCTATTGGATTATTGGGTTAATGGTTTCTTAATGGTTTTATAAAAAAAGTTATTGGGTTATCGGTTCGGTATTGGTTTTCAATACTGGGTTATTGGGTAAACCGATAACGCATTAAGAGTTAAGACTATAGCAATTTACTACTTTTACATATACATACATATTAGTAAATATTAATCTTAATAGTTATGTCTTTTGTCATTTAGCCATCAATTCATACTTCGCTATGACTTTGAGTTCACAACTTTACATTATACAAATCGTTAAAACCTAAAGTAAGAACCATATTCCTCTTAACTTTTCTTTGTGTTACACATGTATAGTTCTTTTCATGTTTGTTATTATTATTTCTATTTTATGAGATTTTGTAATGTTACATTACTATCTTGTCGTATCAAATTTATTAGAGAAGCCATATATTTGTTTTATAAGCATTTTTTTATTGGTTAAACCGAAAACCGATAAAAAATTATCTTATTGGTTTGTTATTGGTTTAGCGCACTTAAAAACCAAAAACCGATAAACCGAACCGATAATACATAAAATGAACCGAACCGATTGATACACACCCCTACAATTCGAGGCTCGGGAACATCACAATATCAACATGCAACCAAAACCCGGATTTTCTCAAGAACTAGAAATGGGACTGCCAGCTGAAATCAGTAAATTTTCCAGAACGGGTGGTCTAAAGTGAATTTCGACAATCCCACGACGTTCTCCTTGAAAAATCACTCAAAATAGCCACTGGAATCATCAAATTCAGACTTAAAATGAGGGAGAAATCAAGTCCCAAAATATCCCATAAATTGAGTTCACAAAGTAGCCATGGCAGCAGGTGAAAACAAGAATTTACCTCAAACGAGGTCCCAAAGCAGCTTCTGAGCTCACCAACGCGTTCTCCTCGAAAAATCTCACAACGTAGCCTCACCCAATTTGGAGCTCTGCAGCTCAAGATATCACACTTTTAAAATGAGGGCCGAAAGCTGAAATGAGGCTTTTAAAAGACAAATCTAATTGCTAAAAAGCCCAAAATCTTTTTATACGAACTAACCAAACATTGTATATTTTATATTGGGATTATTTTTTATTAATACGGTAAATCAAACCACACTTAAGTGTACACCAAGTTATGCAAGAGATGGATTTACTTGTAAGATTTAGTTGCTTTTCTCCTCTTTCATAGTTTTTTTTTGGCTTAGAGAAGCCTTAGATTTCACTTAATATTTATTTGTTAAGATATTCCTTTCAGTGAACAACCGTACACAAAAGGGAATACTAATTTATTAAGCTATAGTTATATAAACATTACAAATTTCACGTCTTTAAAGTTATTTTCAACTATCTTATCCTCCATCAAATCGTATTAATTTACTATTATCGAGTGATAAAAAACAAGTTGATGAGATTAAAATAGTTTTTACTTTTGGTATTAACTTTAAGAAAGACAGAGGACACAATTGATAAAATTATTTTGGTTTAATAATTTTTTTCTTAAAAAAAGCTATATACATTTTTTAATTATATGCATTCAAAATCACTCATTTTTCCTTTCTAAAGAAATGAAAGTAAAGAGTCCCCTCAACCGCCTAGTGCTACTTATCGGACGGATAATTTTGCTTAACAGTTTGGCCTAATGGATATTGGTTTTTAAATTTACTAATCTGCTATCCAATCTATAAGATATCGGTTGATTCGATAATGGATTAGCATTTTTGGGGCAGTTATCGGGTGATGTATTGGCTAACCTCTATCTTTTTTTCTCTCCATAAACGTACCTTAAAAAATGACTTATTATAAAATACTTCTATATTACAAACAATATAGATTAACAGTAATGTAATAGTTAATAACGGAAAAGTAAATAGGTTTTCAAGTTTTTGGCTTTACGACCTTAGGACTACAAATATATAATTATATATTATGGAAAAATATTAAATGATGCGAATTTACCTAAGTTAAAAGTGTGAGTATAGTAACTTCTAACGGGTTAATGGTTTATCCAATAAGAAAAATGAGTAACCCACCCCCACACTAATAAACCGTTAATTATAAAATTCTAATATATATCAATCGTTTATTTGATAACCCAATACCAATAAGCCAATAAGCTAATGCTACAGTTAATTTATTGATTACGGTTCGATTTTGAACACCCCAGCCTCAAGCTCCTTTAAAAGTCTCCACTTGGATAACCATTCTTTGTTGTAGTCCTAGTTCCTCCTTTATTTCTCTGACCCAAAAAAGAAAGAAAAAATAATAATATTAGGAGGGCAATTTTCATACGTGAACCAGAAATTAATTATTCAACAAAAGTAGGCATTATCTACGTGGAAAAAAAGGATGGAGAAGAGACGGATTTTGTTTGAACTCAAATTTTATGAATCTATTTAGAACATATAAATGATACCTTTTTTGTTCTATTTTATATGGCTCATTTTATTTTTTAGTCAATCTAAAAAAAATGGCATATTTCTTAATTTAGTAATAATTTAACTTTAAAATGTCAATTTTACAAAATAATTTATAACCACACAAATATCTATAATTTATTTGAAACCATAAGTTCCAAAATTAATCTTTCTTTCTTAAACTTTATGTAAAATCAAACTACATGAATATTCAATTTCTCGGGGCTTTTTGAGCACTACATTTTCCACATCCTAATTTATATGAAAAAACAGTTTAAATAAATAGTTTATACAAATATTATCTTACAATATACAATTAAATTTACAACTTACAATTCCACTTGAGCTAAATTTATATGTGAAAAGGTACTCTCACTATTTTAATTTATATAACCGTTTAAATTTTGAGAGTCCAACTTCTTTAATTTTGATTGTAAATTTAAATATACAATCTTTAAATTTTTTAAAATATAATTTACATATTTAAAAATTACATAAAAACTACTCGCAAGAATTAAAAATTTAAAAGACATACAAATAAATCGTTGTTAACTTTTTTTTTTGTTTGATTCTCAAAATATAAACTATATTATATAAAATATAAAGTTGTTCAAACTTGAAAGCAAGTCATGATTTTGCCATGTTACAATACATACTCCGAGGTCTTTTTGAGATACCAAAATCTAATTAAAAATCTTTACACTATGATAGTCAAAGTTAGCATCTTTATTCCTCCTATTTTAAGTCTTATTATAGTCAAGAAATGTCTAAAAAAAGAAAAGGATAAAAAGGATAAAATTAAAAATACTAGAAAAATAGTTAAGAAGCTTGGTGATTTGAAATATATAATTCTTTTTATTTATTTCAAGTATACAAGAAAAAAAAAACAAAATTTAAATAAACTAGTGGATTAAATTAAAGAGAATAATAATTCCCTTAATAATAATAAATCCAACTTGGTGGGGGTGGGGTTGTGCGGGATAGAGGGGGTTACATACGTATAGTTAAACTGTATCAATCATCTTTGACCCTTTTCTTCTACATTGGTGGCGGCGGAGGAAGCGGCATTTACCGGCGGCGATCTCACAAATGGAACAGACATTGGCCGTCTTTCATTGATCTCATTTTTCATATAATTTCTCAGGTTTTCTCCTTCTCCTTCCTACATTTGTACCGGCGTAACACAAAATTATACACCATTGTAATGAAATTGAAATCGGTAGGGGAATGGATGTTGACGGTTGATTTATTCACTTTCTTGGATTTGGGGTTTTCTATTGTTTTGTTGTTAGGGAAACTGGCATTTTAAATTTTGGAATTGGTGTTGTTGCTAAAACACAAATGTCGAACTGGGATTACTTCATTGATCATGTTTTTTTATTTTTCTTCACAATACAATCTTGATGTTGATTGTTGAGATGGTTACCTGTTCAATAGTTTATTGCAAATCCTACAACCCCACCCTAATGAGGAGGGGACAGAGATAAATAAGTTTTCGGTTTAATTATTTGTTTAAGATATTTCGGTAATCTTTTTTAATTAACATAGAGGGTTAACCACATTGTTAAGATCTGCTAGTTGAAGACATGGTGTATGTAGTAGGTAACGGTATTAGCTACTGGTGATCATGATTTCGTAAAAGCACCTTTGGGTGGTGGTTCCTCTCCTTCTTCTTGAATCTTGAACATAAAATCAATCTTGCTATCAGCTCGACTAAGAGTTTTGTATCGAGAAAGTGAAATGAACTTTACTTAAGACGATAAAAAGGGGAAATTATAATTCTTTTCCATAAAAGTTTGCTCGAGATAGACAAGGAAAAGGATAGACTAATCGTTAGGATTAAAGTTGGAGGTTTGAGTACCGAAAGAGCTTAGTGGGAAAGAGTTACTGTTAGGGTTTGGGGAGATGGCTTTTGTCATTTAAAAAGAATATTTAGTTGATGGTTGAAATGCAGTAATTATGCTGCTTTGTTGTTCTTAATCTTTTGCCACTTCATTGAAGGTAAGACTTGGTTGATGCGATCAACAGAAATGTCCTTCAAGCGCATTGTCCGTGAGCTGCGGGAGATGAGAGATGGGATAGGGAATATATCGAGGAGAGTGGAAGGTAGACATTGGTGCAACAGAACCCGGTCTCATATAGCCCCCGATGTGGCCCCTTTTGAACCAAGTGAACAAGGGCAATGGGCAAATTTACCACCAGAGCTACTTTTTGATATAATCAGCAGGGTTGAAGAGAGTGAGACAACTTGGCCTGCTCGTAATGTGGTTATCTTTTGTGCATCTGTTTGCAAGTCATGGAGAGAAGTTACAAAAGAGATTGTCAGGACTCCTGAGGAATGTGGTAGACTTACCTTTCCCATTTCACTGAAGCAGGTAACTGTTCATACTCTGTTTAGTTATCATTTTATTCCTATCATCCTATCACCAATGTGTCAAATAAATTGAAGAAAGTATTTCTTCTATTTATGCTTTGAACCAGCCTGGTCCCCGTGAATCCCCAATCCATTGCTTTATCAAACGGGACAGTGACAATTCAGTTTATCGCCTCTACTTTGGCTTGACCCCATGTAAGTCACGCTCTTCTTCAAGCCTTTTTCCCCCCTTTTCGACACTGTATTATGAAATTGATTTCCTCTTCGATAATTGTGTGCCTTGTTGCCGGCTTGAAGATGTACCTACCTTGTGTATTTGATTTGATAAATCGATTTTCATCACGTAACCCCGAAATTCTACTTTGATGAGCTACGTACACGTGGGTTGCTGGGTCTTTAGTGATACTTGTCAAGTTATTGCACTGGAATATAATTGCAGAACTTTTAAAACTTCTGCTTAATGTTTGTGGTCTATAATTTTTCATTATAAAAATATTGGCACACATCTGATCTGATTTTTTTAAGGAGATGCACATCTGAAATTCTATTTTGATTGTTAAAGGCATTTTATTGAGTATCCAGCAACAAGAAAGTTCTGTAGAAGTATTTACGGAAAGATCTCCATTGTTACAAGTGTAAAGAACTCAAAACGTCTAATGGCTTTTATTTCATATGCAATAGATGTGGGTACACCAAAAAATAGTAGGGAGATACATCTATACCTAATGCTAATTAAGATTTACTTTTGCTTTCAAATATTCTTTCATTCCTTTCCTTCCAAATTGTCCATCAGACAGCTGATGGGGATTGAGTTCCAAGTTTTCACTTGTGTCTTTCCCAACCATTTAATGCACAATACTGTAGCAGTTCCATAGTTGTCTTGAGCATTATCCCATTAACCCCCTAGACATCTGAATTTTTTACTTCATGACAGCTGAGGATGAGAGTGATAAACTATTGCTGGCTGCCAGAAGGATCAGGAGGGCAACAAGCACAGATTTTGTAATTTCATTGGTTGCAGATGATTTTTCTCGAGCAAGCAATACATACCTTGGGAAATTGAGGCAAGTCCTCGCAAACTGCTAACTATCTTCTATTAACTTGTGCTTAACCACCCTTTTGAAAGTACCCTTCGAAGTTCTTGTCCTTTCATTTTGTTAATATATTGTTGAAAACAACTTAAGCAGGTCTAACTTTCTTGGGACCAAGTTCACCATATACGATAGCCAACCCCCCAGTGTTGCATCTATTCAAGAACGTAGTCGACGTAGTAGGAGATTCTGCACAAAGCAGGTATTCGTAACAGGAACTGCATGCAACTACAGTATCGCCAACATCTCCTATGAACTCAATGTTCTCCGTACAAGAGGACCTAGGAGAATGCATTGTGTGATGCATTCTATTCCTTTCTCTTCTATCCAAGAAGGAGGCAGTGCTCCAACACCAACATCATTCCCTCGGTCTTTTGGTGAAAAGGCATCTCCTCCATCAGTTTCAGATTCCAAAGAGACAGCTAAAGGTGCCAGTTCACCTAGTATTTCAAGTTCAGCAGTGCCATTGCCTCTTCAAGAGTCACTTGTGCTTAAAAACAAGTCCCCTAGATGGCATGAACAACTGCAGTGCTGGTGCCTAAATTTTAGAGGTCGTGTTACTGTGGCTTCTGTAAAAAATTTCCAGCTAGTAGCAACGGTGGCTCCTCCTCACAATATACCTGCCGCGGAACAAGAAAAAGTAATTTTACAGTTTGGAAAAATCGGAAAAGACATATTTACCATGGATTACCGCTATCCTCTTTCTGCCTATCAAGCCTTTGCAATCTGCTTGAGCAGCTTTGACACAAAACCAGTCTGTGAATGATTTTGGAATTAATGTTTTCCAGTTTCAGTCATATTTGTAAATTAGGATTTTCGTAGAACAATGTGCAGCTTCTCTAACAGTAGCTGTGTAGATACCAGCACTTGTATCAACATGTATTGTACTATTGCTCATCATGCTAAAGCAGCATTAATCTCTAAAGCAACTTGAGTTATGGTAGTGTGGTAGATATAGTGATTAACCTACTATTACAAGTTAAGTTTCTGGATATTACACTATTATTCTATGTACATATCGTATTTTCAAAAGTCTAAAAAATGCAAATTCCATTCCAACTCTGCTGAATGGCTGTGAATAATTCATAATCGATTCTCTTAATTCCCTAAAGTTCGATTTGGTAAAGCTTACTTGCAGTGAACTTTTGTTAATTTGATGGTCTTTTTATTTTCATTCTGTCTTAACTAATTATTTAATAATCCTATTTTACTTTTACCTATTACTTTTTTATAATAGCTTTACCTCGTTTTTTTCTACTCTTTTTGTGAGCTTATTCTACCATACGACACAATAAGGTGTAAATATTTTGGTCCTTTGATTCATAAATAATTTGACTAAAAATATTAACCTTCAACTTGAAATATGCAATTTGGTCTTCTTCCCACAAAATGTTTTTTAACTGAAATACTTACTATGAAAGACCTACTTATGTTATAGACCACGAGAAGATGATGATTCTTTCACAAGCACGTTTTGATTGGATAAGGCTAGACGATTTTACATCTAACACTGATAATAATTTATCAATTTTTTTCCGAAGTTAGATTATGTGGGTGAAGCTGGTAAGTTAAACCAGTCCCAGAGGCATATACATAGAGCTTGGAAGCTAGTTATCTAGTTTATCATAAATTTCTACTACCAGATGAAATAATGATAATAAGTTGCCTGCATATAAATGATAGATTTCAGACCTTCACTAGTATAAAGTTACTGTCTTGGGGGTATAATTTGTATGGTTGCCAGTCAGTTTAGCAACATTGCTACACAACTACAATTTCTCAAAATGCTAATAATCGATATCTTCAACAGGATATTGTAGTTCAAGTAGCTGCGTAGAAAGATCATTCTTCAACTTCCATGATGAGTTCAGGGTATAATTTGTATGGTTACCAAGGTCATGTCTAGCAACATTGCTACACAACCAACATAAGATCGTCCTACAATTTCACAAAATGCTAGTAATTGATAACACTTAAAAAGGGAGTCGTAGTTCCAAAGCTACGTAGCCAGATCATTCAACTTTCATGGCAAAATCATGGTACTTAGATATGACTACAGATAATCTTAGTGCACCATGCTATACATCTCCACATACTACTTGTTTTTTAATTGGTAGCCAAGCACTGGATCGGGAAGGGTACAATCAGAAATGAAACATGTAGAAGGTAGATCAAACCACGATTTACGAATATTTAGCAATATGCTTTGAAACAAAAACATCTGAAAGAGCAAGAATCCACTCTTCCAGTTCCAGATATTACAGAAAATTGAGAGAAAATACAAATTAATATAAGACCCTACCATGGTTGCTAGTGACAGGGTTTATATGAAGCCAAATAGGACTTGTAAACAGGAATTTTCTAGAATACCACAAACCAACCATGGACATCCAATAGGACTACGACTTAACAATATCATAAAGAAGAAAAGCAAGTAGTCAAGCAGTAAGCCTGGTTCACGAGGTTTTACCATTGTAGGACCCAATTTCCATTATCCTATTACTCAAGTCATCCAAGGACAGGATCTCAGATTTGTTAATGGGAGGATTGGTCTGTTTCAAGAATAAAAGGGACTCTTTTTGTATCCCCAGTTCGCATTTTAATATCAATAAATATTGTTGGCATCTTTCCTCTTGGGATAGTCCCTTGAGCTTCATCTCACAGCAGAATAAGTAATAAACTCTGTAGAAGTGAACTGAAATGGCTGAAGAGGGATAGGGTTCCTGCATAAGCCATCTATCAGATTCTTTGCACAATTACTGGAACTGATATTTTACATGAAGAAAAGAGAGAAAAAAAAAAGACAAAGGGTAATGACGCACGGTCTTGGCCCATAGACTTTAATCTGACGGATATGAGTGTCTCTTCCATTAAGATGATTCGAGAGCACAGCTATTTGCAGCATGAAAGTGTTGACAAAAGTTTCACTGTCACATAAATTATCATATGGTTACTCAATGAATTTATAATGAAAGAAACAGCTTCCACAGGCACATGATAGGTCAACTGATACTTTTCTGTGATAAGGTAGTACATAATTTTATTGGTAATAGGATGATAAGTAATGATATTGTTTAAAGTTGATGCCCATCCAACAACTTTTCAAACTTAATAAATGAATAAATTGAGATGTGCTTTTGTAAGGAAACTCTAAACAATTTAAACCCAATATATGGCATGGAAAAGTTTGTCACAGCATGCACAGGAAATTCACTGACAAAAAGGGACAGTTCCTCCTTTCCCTCTTTTAGGATGATAACTTTGTTGGATTGTATCTTTTCTATTAAAGAAACAGGGGCAGAAATTCATCTACTCTTCATAGAATAAAATTACGAGAGTTCAAGACCTGAGGATGGCGTTCAACACTTGCAGAACATATTTCCACAAGGCAATTGGAGGTCGTCTCAAAAAACAAAGAGAAAATATGTTAAAAGTCGCAACAACAGTTTGCGTTTGCAAGTTATCCAGATATTTGGTAGACGCTTTCTGTCAGTGCAGAACAGAGACCCAAATCCATAAAAGAGAAAAATGAACAGGATGAGATAATAACAAAATTTGTCCCTCATTATTCTAAATGGACAACAATTAAATCATTCTAGTCTTGGTTGGATTTAATCCTCTATTTATCTCCACAATATCAACGAAAATTTCAATATTTTTTGTAAGGAAATCAACTACTTCACATTAGTTTTATTTAGATTTGGTGTCATTTTGCAGATCAATATTTGGACATCAATTTGCCAAGTAATTCAACTTCTAATTGAAATAGAGACAGTGATATTGAAGTGATGGTTTGGTCAATATTTCAGGTGAAATAATGTTTGCCACTCACAAGTTTTCAACATTTGCAAACACGTTTTCAAGTGAATTTCATGACCATACACAACTTCAACTTTCAAATACTTTTTTCCCAACTTCAACTTCAAATAATCTTCTCTCTTCTTTTCACTTCAACCAAATATTGTCCAAACACCTACTGAGACCTTCATGTATGTTTCAAGAAAGCCACATTATCTTTCATTTTCAGTTTTTCTCAGAGTTAGTCGCTCGCTTATGCTAAAGAAAGAAATTGAAGTCCTTCATAGTTTTGCTAGTATTTAGTTCTCATCAACATTTTGCGAATATAACCATCAAAATCATTGTTTTTACTAAAAAATGTGTTGGGATAAGTGTGTGACTAAGCAAAAACAAACTCGGGTCACATCTAATCATCTATGATTAAAAAGAAAAAGACTGTTCTCAATATATATAAGTTGGTAAGAGAAATGAGAAAAATTGTGTCGTTTCTTTCTTCTGTTTAACAGCTTCAGATTTTTAGATTAAATACTCCTTTGTATATATGTCCACATGGTCCATCGGATTAATGAAATTCTAATGATTGGAATGCCTCATAGTGGTTGCATTTTTGTCGAAACACAAGCAAATTTGGTATCATAAATTTTCTAGAAAGATGGAACTGTGTAGAGCTACTGAATAATATGCAGCATAATCTGGCAAAAGAAGTGAAGGAAAACAAGTCAAAAACTTGCCAAATCATGGGACCAAGTCTCAATTTCTTACCGTGGATCATTACCAGATAAAGATATATGCATCCATCCAGTTGGCTTCACAAGTTCCACTGCTTTTATCTCCTTCAAAACAAAAAAAAAAGAACATAAATGTCTCAAGTTTCTGAAACTAAACTGTTATAACTAATTCAATACTTTGACAATTATCTCAGAGTTCCATTATACTATTACCTTCAAGTTGTGAAAGCCATCACCTGCTCGGATAGAGATCTTACCAGGTGTATAGCTTTCGTCAAGCTTAAAATCAACATACAGGACGACTAACTGAGAATAATTAACACAAAACAATAAAAAGATAAGAAAGAAATTAAAACCAGTCTCATGTGATTAGCCACAAAGCATGGCTGCAAAAATTTATTCGCATCCGGTGAATGCACCAAACAAATAAATGCATGACATATGCCATTCTTTTCACCTAAAAACTTAATTGTATAGCCTTAGCTAAGTTCAAGAAAAATATAAGAGAACTTCATATTATAGTAAATCACTTCTATTCATCGCAAAAGTTTATGTACAGAAAAAAAACTTTAAACCCATAACTCATAGAAGGAAGTGTTAACTGTTAACCATCACATAAAGCAACTTTTTAAATTAAGATAGATTGTTCATTTTCGTCCATAAAGATAACATCTTTTAATTGTTAAGTATTTTTCGACGAGGAGTTCATAATAGCTAAGATGTGACGAAGGAAAATAGAAATATATACTTGTACGTAAGATAGAACCTACTTGAAGCTTAACTTTTTTCTGAAATTGAACATTAACAAGATGAGGCTGTGCACCATCTGATCTGAATACACAAAGAAATCAAAACTCAAAAATCAGCATGTAGTGAAACTACGAGTAGAAAGCAGTGACGGATGATCGAGAATATTTACTGCCAATAGGTTTCAAGGTTATCATCGCGAAGTGAAAGAACCCCATTGCCGGGTTTATAAGAGCTGACACTCCAAGCTGCTTTTTTACCCATCTCCCGGAGGTCATCATCTACAACTAACTGCTGGCTTCCTCCTGTTAGTTTCCCTTCTTCCTCACCCTCTGATGAATCCGCCATTGATTAAGCTCTTAATTCAACTAGGTAAAATCCCCGATTGTTTGCAACAACATAAACCCTAGGTTTTCGAGCGCATACCGTTTTTCAATTTTGAAAAGTGGATTTGGGGAAATGGAGGATGTGTTACACCATTTTTTTTTTCTTCATAAATTCAGATATTATAATTTATATCTTAAAAAATTATCTAAAAAGGAAATGTTATTTTAAAAAATCAAAGATCCAAATTGACAACTGAACGTTAAAGAAGTAATTTTAAAAAACTATTTAAATAATAAAAATTACTTAATAAATTATATTTTATATTTATTATTATTTTTAATGGACGGAAAAAGAAGAAGTTAAAAGTTAAAAGTAGAAATTAGATGGTATCATAAATCGAACTTTTATATGTTTGATAATATAATGTTTGTCACTTAAGAGTAACTATTATAAGTTGATAAATTAAAGAAAGGGTGGAGAGCTTGCATCTTAAACTATACTTTTTCATTTTATAAGGGGTTGTTGGGGGTGATAATTTGAAATAATTGATTTCATCATAAAATTTCATTATACAATAATAACATATTCAGTAAAATTTCATAATGGGTATAAAAAGGATAGAATGTAGCTAGGATAAAAGGATAAGGTATATGCAGATTTTACCATGACCCCGTGGAGGTAGCTAGAGAGTCTGTTTTTGAAAGACCACCGGATTCAAGAGCAACAAATTCAAGTGCAAAAAGAAGGAAATAGTGTAGAGAAATGAACAAGAACAACAAAATAATGTGATAGTCAAAACACATTAAACAACAAACCATGATAAATATCCTAAGCAAGAATAACATGGTTAGTACAATGACAAACACCAACTAGCCTAAACTCTCGTAAAAACAAAAACAATCTTTCATTACCTACTAATCTTCTATCGTATGGTACGTGATCTTCATACCCTCATATCTAAGGTCATGTCCTCAGTAAACTGAATATGTATCATGTTCTGTCTAATCACCTCTCCCCAATATTTTTTCGATCTACATCTAGATCTCATCGACCAACTTATCGAATAAAATGTTATGTTATGGCGAGTCCTTGTATTGAAAGAGATCTTGATTTGATTAGGGTGCTAATTATTTGAGATTGATCGCTATCTAAGATTTCACAACACTCTCAAACTCGTGAGTTTGGAATTTGCCTTAATAGAATTAAGAAAACCAACTTTAGAAGAATGGGAGGATTTTTTCGTATATCCATCATATAATGAGTTTAAGCTTCATCCTCTTCTACATTTGAAGGAATTATCCATGCCAAATTGTTGGTTTAAGAAAACATACTTAATAATTAAAACTTGAATAGTTAAAAGTTTTTAAATAAATAAATAAATAAAATTGTTAAGATCTAAATAATTAAAATTAGAATTTTCATTAAGTGTAAACAAAGGAGGTTTAAATTATCTTTAACTATTTGTAATCATCTAAGTATGTGTTTGGACATGCGATTTGAGATCATGATTTCAAATACTAAATTTTTCAAAAAGTAGGATTTGAGATTTCAAATTGTGAATTCAGTTTTTTTTTTAATGTAAAATTTGACTCATACGTTAATAATTTAAATAAAAAAATTGTCATTCCAAATTTTTTTAAAAAAACTCATGTTCAGCGTGAAAAAATTGTTCCTACCATGTGAAAGGATTATATTAAGGAATAGTTAGTTACTATTATTGTTGACTAGTGGATCCTTATAAAATTATGTGTATTTGAAGTTTGAAATCGCAAATATTTATTTATAAAGGGTTAAAGGACACGTGCAGATATGTGATTTAGAAATTTTAGTAGCTCAATTTGTAAGTTACTTGAACTTTTCACCTTGTTGGTGAGGGTTCAATTCTCACATTGTAATCTCTTTCCCTATTTCCCTTTCTCATACCCTCAATTTTGAAAAAAGTAATAGTGTAAATTATCAATGTGGTGCGTTACTATATTTTGATATCTTGTTTATGAACTATAATTTATTCATTTGGTAAAATCGTATAAGAATAAGGGGTGTGTATCGCAGTACAAGAAAACTATTAATTACATGGGAATTTTCCGGGGAATTAGTATGAAAATTTGCAGGAAAATAAATTTCTTGCGAATTTTCATACTAATCCCAAGGAAAATCCCCATGTAATTCCTACTTTTTGTTGTAGTGATCTCGGTCAGTTTGGTTCAGTTTTAAGTTTATTGATTCAGTTTATCGATTTTTGATTTTTAAACATGCTAAACCGATAACCGAACCAATAAGATATTTGTTATCGGTATTCGATTATCAATTTTTGGTTTTTAACGGTTCAGTTTTTGGTTTAACAATAAAAATATGTTTTCAAAATAAATATATGACTTGTCCAATAATTTGACGCGAAATAAAAAAGAGAAAAATCAAATTACTCATTGAGTGCAAAAATTCTGCTTAGTATAGTAAAAGTATAGCACAACCCTAGCAGTTGCATAACCCTTGTCGTTGTCGTTGCAAATCCTACCCGTCGTCGTTCTTAGTTCTTTAGGTTTTGACATTGTGAATCTAAATACTTCAGTAATACTAAAACTTAAAGGGTAAATGCAGAAAGCAGATTTAGGTAGTGTTAATTGTGTAGGGTCCTTATAGTTATAGTCTAATATAATGATTATAAGTAATATTTTTTGTTTGATATTTATGTATCTAAAAATTAAAATAGTAAACTATTATATTCTTAATCGGTTAACCCAATAACCTAATAATTTTTTTTATAAAACCATTAAATAACCGTTAATCCAATAACCCAATAACAATAAATCAATAACACTTTTTTCGGTTCAGTTTGGTTCGGTTCGATTCGTTTGATTTATCGGTCGATTCAGGTTTTACACACCCTTAATACGAATTGGGGAAATTTTGATAGTTTTTATTTAACTTGTGAAATTTTCATGTTTATGAGAGAAAAAATACAACTTAAGAAATTTAAATGGCATATTCAAACAAAACTTTAACTTTAAATAAATTAAATATCAAATCGCTAATTTCAAATCATGTCCAAACGGGACCTTATTCTCAGAGAAAACTTGTCATTTATTTCATTACTTCATTTAGCTGATACACTGGATGCACGATGCTCTGAAAACATTCATTGGACAATGGAACAAATTCTCTGTGCTGCTCAAGTAGGTTGAAATCTTCCAATCACGTCACAATACGTCTCTTTCTATATTTAGTAAGTTTTTGAATACGAACATTTTATATGACAATTTAAAGATGACGAGATGCAAACGAGTACACACACATATAATTTAAAATCACAAAGATTCAAAAGTCTCACTTTTATTTCTTAAAAAAAATTCTATCCAGTCAAAACTAAAACACTTGAATTGAAACGGAAGGAGTCAAAATTTAGTTGCACTGTGAACTTTGAAACACATTGTTGGTTTGTCATGTGCTGTAAGGGAGTAGAAGTCGATTCAGAAGAAACACCAGTTGTTGATTAGGTGATTGTCCCATTTGAACTAGGCCCCTCTTTGTCCCCATTCTAAACAAAGCATATTTCACAAGAAAACGCAACTAAAAATATGGACCACTCAACCACTGCCCATCAATTTCCACTACTTCTCCTTTTATTTCCTTTTTTCTAAATTATTTAAAATCATCGTGAAATCAATTACTAATATTTGTATTTCGATAGACTGTCTATATCATATTCCCTTAGAGTGTGGCCTTCTCCAATCCGAAGTTAACATGCATGAGATATAGTTTGTGTACCGAGCTATCTGGTATCCAAAGTTATTAGTCTCAATTTTAATAATTCGTATTCCCATCGAGTATATTCAATGAGGAATAAAATGCTCGCTACCGAAAGGTTCTCTATTTTCACATATCAGTTAAGAGTAGATTATACCAATCATCACAACATATCTTTAGGAATAGATCTATTTTTTTTTCGTTTATTTCACCTTCTCTCTTCTCCTTTAAGTTCCTTTTTTCTTCTATAAGAAACATCACCTATATGTCATGAGTTCAAAGTTGTAAAATCATTCATTAATACTTGTGTCAGAATCTATTGTATGTAATGCACCCCCTTGTATGTGGTTCTTCTCCGGATTCTATGTGAATGCGAGATATTTCATGGACTGAACCACCTTTTATATATTTGGTATCCAATGTCTACTAATCTCAATAATTCGAATTCATGTCGAGTATATTCACTGAGCAGATAAGATGCTTTTTACTGAAAGGTTCTCGATTTTCGAGTTGGTTAAGAGTAGATTATCTCAATCATAACACCACATCTTTATGAATAGTCCCCCCCTCCCTCTAATATCATCACCTCTCTCTGTTTGTCCTCACAATGCTCAAACACTAGTGTAGTACCTTTGACTACTTCTCATTTCATAGTGGTGCTTCTTGAGGTCATTCTCGAGTTGCTTTCTATGTTCGTTATTATTTCAGAAAATCACTTTCTATATTAAATAACTACTATTAGTTAAGGGATCATTTGAAAAATCAACCAGATCGTTCATGTAAAATCCTCCATTCTTGACTAACATATTTGTTGCCTAATATTCAAAGGGCTGTCTTCTTGTCTTAACCATAAAAGTTGGATCACTCAACAATTTTGCTTTGTTACTGTATTCAAACATAAGATCATCAGGGAAAGAATAAAAAAGAGTAGAAAATTCAATCTTTTATTACATATCAGTCAAATAGTGGATGGTTGTATGCAACTTTGGCTATACATATGAACAAATTACAAGATGCCTTATAAATGTGTAAGATAAAAGAATTTCTCTTCATTGTGATTTATGGGGTTGGAGGGGGAGGGATAGGGGTGTTTGCCTTCTAACACAGTTGCTAACTTAAAAAAAAAATTGACTTGAAAGGATGTGAATTTTGTGTACAGGACAGGAGCCATTGGAATGAGATCAATACTAGTTTTGCACTTCAAACTTTGTAGATCAATCTTTTTAAACTAGTTAAATCCAACACTGAAAAGGCTGTGCAAATCAGGCTCAAAAGTTGGTTGTTGCTGTTGTACTACCTGCAATAGAACAGTAACAGATCCACTTAAGATAACGAGAAAATGACTTTATGAGATAATAACTATTAGTTGAGAAATTACCATAAGAGGTGAAGAACCAAGATAAGTTTCTGGAAATGACATTAAATCTCTTCTTTGGGGTAACATTTGTGCGACATCACCGGTACTTCCAGCTTGCTGGTGTTGGATTATGTTATATTCTGAAAGTGTTGGAATTGCTACTGTTGGTGGAAAAGTAGTGGTCATGTAAGAAGGGAAGTCTTTGGCGAAAATGTTATCCGTGTTCAAATCAAGCCTAGGATTCAGAGTAGCAAGTTTCATGGAAAGGAATTCGACTTGTTTCTGAAGCGATTGAACATAATTTATGATTTCATCTAGCATTCCAGCTTTGCCTGTCACTTTGTTGCAACCTGGAACTAAATCTTGTAAATATTTCATTTTTTTACTGATTTTCTCCCTTCTTGCCTGCATAAGGTCAAAATTACTATTAGAAATCACAGTAACATACGACTCTCTCTAACAGTTTAAGCTTTTAACGACTATTCAACAAGTGCACTTACTCTTTCTGCTAAGCTGTGGCTATCAGTAGCTTGGCCACGACGTGCCCTGACATGAATGTAATCAGGTTTTTCAACCTCAGATGTTTTTGAATTCTCCTTCGAATCATTTCCTGGGCATTTCTCACATTCCTCTTCCTCAGAAAACTGCAAAAAAAAAAACAGAGATGTTCAGATTAATTGAGTGAATTATATACGATCGAGGCATAATTGTATATATACTATTACAAACCTCTGCTTTTCTCTTCTTGGTTGAAACAACATTTTCCCTTGGAGCTATCATTGTACTTAAATCATTATCTTTCTCCGGAGGCGGAGACACTGTTGTAATCGATGAATTCGATACTGTAGAGAAAGAGGGACGAGCCATTTCTTGACAATTAACAAAATTAGACTCTCTCCCACCAAACATATTGAAGTTGTTAAAATTCCCCTGAACGCAGCCGGTAAATAAGTGAGCAAGTTCTTGTTGAGGTAGAGAAGAAAGTTGCTGTTTAGAATGGTTATAAAGACGTTCCAACACTGCTCTTTGCCTTTCAAGAACACTCATTTGTAACATGTTTGCACAATTGTAATGAAACTCGCAAAATAGTGATAGCAGACTAAATGTTTGTGGTAAGAGTTGTTTGTGAAAGTGGAAAAAGATAGAGAGGAAGGATTTATAGAGATGAGAAAAGGATTGGTGGTAGTGGATATAAAGAGAAGGGAGGGAAAATGGGCAAATGTCAAATCAAGAATGTGGAGATAAGAAGAAACAGTGGTGGGGTTATGTACAGTAGTACTCTTTACAAAGGAATCAAAAGCCATTGCAACAGATATTACGGCGTTTATGCCAATAATAGGAGAGAGATAAACATGTTTAACATCTTAAAAGTAGGCGTTTCAATTATAGTAATCAACTCCACCAAGTCTTTTTCATTAGTCCCAGACTTTTTAACTCTTTGAGGGATGTTTGGTAGCCATGATTTATGAGGATTAAATTTGAATACGACTAAAGCCCTTGACCTCGGCCTCTACACTCTTCTATCTAAGGTCATGTCTTGGATAATCTGGAGTTGCCACATGTCCTATCTAATTAGCTCTCCTTGATACTTTTTTCGCCTACCTCTACCTCTTTGGGGCATCTACACATCTGCTCTTCACATGTCCAAACCATCCTAATATTGTTTCCCTCATCTTGTCTACCACAAGGTCTAGTCTCTCACCTCGCTCCGGATATCATCATTATTAATCTTATCTTTCCTAGTGTGCCCACACATCCATCTCAACATCCTCAATTTTGCAACTTGCATCGTTAGAACATGAGAGTTCTTGACTGGCCAACACTTCACATCTACAACAATGTTGGTCTAACCACAACTCTATAGAATTTACCTTTTAAGTTTAGATGATACCTTCTTATCACACAAGACTCTGGAAGCAAATCTTCAGTTCATCCACACCGCACTAATGCGATCAAGAGTGACATCATCATCGATGTCCCCACTTCTCTGGATTATTGACCCAAGATACTTGAAATTATCTCTGTTGGGAATAGCGTGTGTGTCAAGCTTCACTTCCACGTCTCTCTCATGCACTATATCACTAAATTTGTACTCCAAATAATCGGTTTTGGTCCTACTCAATCTAAACCCTTTAGACTCAAGAGTTTGTCTCCACACCTCCAACCTAGCATTAACTTTATTACGTGTCTCATTAATCAATACCATGTAATTCGAAAATATCATAGACCATGACACCTCATAATGAATACACCGTGTCAATTCATCTATCACCAAGGCAAATAGAAATGGAATAAGAACTGATCTCTAGTATAACTCAATCTCAATTGAGAAGTGCTCTGAATCTCCTCCCAGAATCCATCATATATGTTCTTTATCGTGCTAATATAAGTCATCGGTACGACTTGAACCTTTAGATTTCTCCAAAGGACTTCCCTCGAGACTTTCTCGAAAGTCTTTTCAAGATCAATAAACAATATATGTAAGTCCTTATTTCTTTTCCTATATTTCTCCATCAGTTTCCTCACCAAATGTATAACTTGTGTAATCAATCACCCCGGCATGAATCTGTATTGAATCTCGTAAACGGTCACATCCATCTTCACCCACTCCACTATCCTTTACCAAACTTTCATAGATTGGATGACAGTATAAAAGCATAATGCAAACTCAATTCTTGGATATCACACCTTTTAATAATAATAACTAGGAATTATTTTGTCTTAGTGACAAGGCTTTTTTATTAAGAGGGTCTGAAACATAAAAAGTAAATATACGAAAAGGTCAAAACTCTAAAGGGGTTCAACATATACTATATATAGGTAAGAAAATTCTTACCATGTGTAAATGGTGTATTTTTTTGTCGAAGCTGGTTCGGATGAACCCCCTAAACCCTGGTTAGCTCCGCCCCTGATTTTTTTCATTTGAATAAGTTGGTCCAGGATTTATAAATCTAAAATAATTTAGTCTGCATATCAAACGTCTATTGAGAAAGTCTTGCAACGTTCTCAAGAGATCTAATTGCTTAGATCTCGTACTAATTAAGTTTAAGATTTGGCTTAATACATCAACGGATCAACATTTATCAACTGGGCACTTGAATACATTATGAAGTGTTACTATTAGACATTTGTGGTTCAAATTTTGGAGAAAAAAACTTATGGGTGTGTCGTCAAGCATCTATTAGATAGTTAAGTTAACCAAATAAAAAAAATTCATCTCCTTTAATTATATACATCAACCTCAATAGAAATAAACTTAAGGTTTTACAGCTAGTATTGAGGCTCTGCGTCTAAGAACAGTTGCAAAAATTGAAAATTTAATGCAAGACATAAATAAAATGACCAAGGTTAGAAGGTATTCACCAACATAATTCAGAAATAAAACAACTTTTGTCTTCGTATAGAAAAAGGAGACAAAAACACTAGACATTATTGGTGGTGGAGGTCATAAGAAAATATACATAAATTGAAAGGACTCTAAAATCTCACATGATATGTCTTGTATGTGAAAGAGAAAAAAGTTTATTTATAAAGCAACAAAATTGGGATTAAATAATTAAGCGATCCTACCATAAATCTATCCAAAACAGTAGTATTGAGGTTTTAAGACAAGGTGAAACATCTAAAAGAGTTTTTATTTTTATTTTTACACACTATAAAAGTTAATTATTGATTCAAATCTAATAGTATGTAAAATTGATGGACACTTTTACTTTTGTCAGCATGAAATAAGCGCAAAGTGACAATCATGGGTCAATTAAATGATCAAAGAATATGTTGCTATTATATAATCTTCTTATCAGGATTATCAAATGACTGTTGTTAGAGATAAAGTGAGAATTCGTGGTCCGAAGTCAGTGAAAGATTCTTGTCTTGAAAGCACATAATAAAAGGACACAGGACAAATATATCATATACATATCCATACAACTATATTACAAGATATCCCGCAAATTATAGAGGAATATTGATTGGCATGCGTAATGATATTTTCAGGTGGGGCATTTCTATTAGACATAGTAGTTTAGGACTCGATCGAATGGAGCTTTTCTATTGGTTAGTGTCTCACTTATAGTCTTTTCATACCTGTAAGGGTTAAATTCTTGACAATACTTTAATTTATTGATGAGAGTTCGACTCTCAACCTTGTAATTTCCGAAGTAAGGGATGTAGGTTAAAAACTAGAGAGAGCCAAATAAAAGAGGCAGTAGGCAGCTAGAGACAAATTGTGCAAAATTATCATGGTATTCTCTTCTTTTGGCCACTCAAAAAACAAGACTTCAAATTATGAGGAAGACTCACTTCTCTTTTAATTCTTCAACTAAATTTCAACTTATCATTCTATCCCCACAATTTTAATCATTTAAAAGATAAGTTGTGGTCACACCTACAAACGTGCTATGAAATATACAAAAAAGTGTGCAACTAACATTTATATACATTTCCTATTTATATTCGACTCTAAGATTCAAGATCACTATAGTATAATCTTCATCGGGTGCAGCAATAATGCTCTTGACTTATCTCTTCAAGTGGTGTGACTCGAACAATTTCAGCCTAGCTATCGATCGAGTCCAAATCTTTATCAGAAAAACATATTCCTTCAAAATATTTTTTTATATATGTAATAAATAAGTTGGAGTTAGAGAATATATTTGTTTCTCTCATCTCTATTTTCCCACACACCTACTTCACTTTTATCACGAACACTACAATATTTTTTTACACATTTCTTATACATAATATAATATTTTTCATATCGAAATTTGTGGAAGAAATACCTTAGTATATACGACTATACGTATAGGAATTCTTTAATAGAGTGAATTAAAGAATAGTGAGATATTAAGTGAAGACATGTGATAATGGTTACAATATTTAAGTCGTAGGGAGGTAATTAATGGTGAAGCATATTTATCATAGTAATTATATAAGTTGAACTAAAAATATTGCACACTTTTATCACCATTAACTCATGCAAATTAATATTATTATTTTAATATTAAAATATATATATTTTTTATCTAAAAAAATTATATTGTCTAAATTGAGAAAAAAAATAATTTTCTCATATATATGATTGTTAATTTTCCACTGATTCAAATTTCAAGTGTGACATTATTATAACTTCGTTTTCCTTTTCAATTTCCTTTATAGAAATTTCTAGTTCCGCTATTATAAACATATATGATATAAGTAATAAAGTTGTTAATTACATTTTGAATTTTCTTTTGTATATTTAGAAAAAACATAATTTCTATTGTTTTAGAAATTTTATTGTCTACATAGATTTGGGAAAATTAAAGAAATATATATTGTCTTTTTTTTTTTTTCCCTCCCTAGGAGCTCTCACCCATTTTACTCCCTTGATGACTCGAACTCGCAATTTTCGGGTTGGAAGTGAGGGGTGCTTACCATCCGAGCAACTCCCTCTCGTCAAATATATATTGTCTTTATAGGATTGAGGTGTTTTTTTTTCTTATAAGTTTGAAACTATTTATGAAATCTATATATAAGGTTGTAGTTAGGGGATTCATAGAGGATCTCGAGACATTGTATAAAAAAAGTTAGTTAACGTGAATAATGTATTGATAATCGATCTGACATATATATTATGATCAAAGATAATTTCGATCAATAAATTTAAGCATTGCCTAGACTTGATTGGTAAGTCAGTATTCAATTGAGCCCTTTTGAGGGTTAAGAAAGCAAAGACAAAAAGTCGTTGTTTCTATCGGTGATGAAGAGAAATCAAGTCAAAAGGGATGATTTGTTAATTATGTCTTGAATATTTTCTTGTATATTTAGGAAATTAATTTCATAATCCCTATTGGTTTAGGAAACTCATTGACTTAATAGATTTGAAAAAAGAAAATATATTATTCTTTAGGATTGAGAAAACTTTTCTTTTATAGGTTTGAGATGATTGCTTGAGATCTAAAAATTGGATTTATAGTGGAGGATTCATAAATCATTGTACATTTCTTCTCTTTCATAGTGAAAAATTCTCTCTACTTCTAGTTGGAGCCAAACGTCGTTAAATCATTATGTTATTTTTCTTATCTATTTATTTTGTTTGTGATTGGGTGCTCGTTAAACTATAATTTTTCCGCAACAAAAAAACAAGAAATGAAAAAATTTCATACTCTCTGAATTCAACAAATGATGAAAAAAAGCATATATCGTGATCGGAAGGTGCTAACTACTTCCAAACATAGAGTATCTAAGCGGTGTTTTCCGGGTGCACATGAACACATGTTTTCTCCCGAGAATCTAGATCACATATAACAGTATTATATATTTTTAAAATAATTAAATAGAGATGTGTGAATCCAGGCTTGAAGTATTGTATAATGTGATGACTGGATACGCCTCTCTAAGTGAGGTTAGAAAGTTAAATTTTATATCTATTTTTTTCTTCTTCTAAAATTGAGTAATAAAACCCCTCGACGTGATTCTTGATAGCACTTTTGGTGTTTTAAATCATTTTTTTCTTTAGTCTTTCAAAGTTTTCAAGTTTGTCACATTCGAAAGTCCTAAAAAAAAAATTAGTGTAAATTTTTTATATAATTAAACTATGTAAATTGAACATATAACATACCATCAATGAATTCAACTGATCTCAATACTTACTATACAAAATACATATATATCCATCTTTTTGTAATAATGCACCCATCATTTTGAGGTCCCAGATACACCTTTTCTCTTGGTGAAAAAGGAAAACTCTAAATGGACAAAAACAGTACTATAACAAGATAGATGATTATTATTAAAACTAACGTACGAAAGCCTTTAGTTATCCTTAGTACTAAATAAGTTTTGTTGCTAAATTAGGTAGGCGTTTGGTGGTATAGTTTTAAAATATTTTCTAGTTTTTCTGAAATTTGTGATGTTGGAATTAAAGATGGAGTAATTATGTTTCGTTATACTTTTTGAAAAAAAATATTTAAGATTATATTCATGCTTGAATCTATTTAATTTCAACTTTAATAGTGATAAGTGAGTTGAAAAACAGGTTATCAATTATTTTTCAAATTTGAAATACAAGCAACTTCAAATTGAATTTTTATAATTAAACACTAATTTTTAAATAGAGTAAAATATTACTCCCAAAAATAAATAAATAATTTTCATGATAAAGGCAATTTGGGGTACTATTTCCAAATGCTGTTTCTTATCCCTTTGTTTTTGTTAAATATGTGTTGGACATTACTAAAATAATTTTGATTAGTCAAATAATAGAGATAAGAGACACATACATATTATACGAAGAGGAAGAGAGACAAGATCACATTAGCATGATAAAGTTTGAAGATTTAAGGGACCCAATATTTGTAAAGAATATATAATACAACAATAATAAGATAAAACAGCTTTAGAATGATTGTGATTGAGCATGGCCGTGACTAGTAATAGTGTTGCTCAATGAATCTTCACTACCATTAACAGTTGTCGTGAGATGATTGAGATTTTTTTTTATATTTTAATTAAAAATTTTGATTTCAGATCATGCAAAATAAAAAAAAGATTTCTTAATACATATAACATTTTATTCGGCCTTTTAATATACGGCTCTATTCAATACAAGTTTAAATTACTCAAATGTGTATTAATTTGATATATCATATCCTTAGGGGTGTGTTTCGTATAAATGATTTTTCAATAATTAATTGATTAAAATTTTAAGAAAAAACACTTTTTTTAGAAAAAAAATAAGTTGTTTTTTTAAATGAGAAAATGATTTCTCTTATGAGAGTAGAGATTTTTTTTTTCCATAAATGACATTTCACATTAATTATCTGTAACACACCCCAACCCCATTGTCACACTTCTACAGTTCACCCACACACATTCTATAATATTTCTCTAGATTAATATATAAAATAACTTTTAGATAATATTTTTTTTTTACTTATTAAATATTTGAAAATATTTTTCGTGAAAAACATTGTTGTTCATATCAAACCTACCCTAAAGCAATAATGATTAAAAAAAATTTGATCCCATCTCTTTCATATGGGTGTGACCCCCATTGGCTAATCAAGGACCCCTCAACTAATTGTTTACCTAACGCTTTTGTTGCAACCCCACACCCCTCCATTTGCACAACAACCGAACCAATGCGAACATATTGTTTCTTCAACTAAATAATTAATCGTATAAATCTAGTTGGATTACAATAAAAATAGTCGTGAGATAAATATGTACCTTAATAAAGAGTGCTAAATTTTTATCAGTATTGTTAATAACTTGCCGCTAAAAATAAAAGAAACTTTTGTTGATGGTGAGGTTCAAATCCACAATACTAGTGTGAAAAGACATTTTCAATATCCCTTACTTATTACCACTAAACTATCAATTAATTTTATTAGGAGTTTCACAAGCTAAGTTAATATACATATATTTATTTAATTTTCTAATATAAATACAAAATCTATGAAAAACTAGTACGTTCGTTCAAATTCATGAACCTTACCTAGGTCCGCGACTGGTATCAAGTGTCCCCTCACTTGCTATAGATCATAGGGAAAATCATTATTTTTTTTCTGTCTACTTTCTTTTTCTTAAAGATTTGAAGGAAATAATTAGTCAAGTAAAGTATAAGTTGAATAGCTGGAAGCCAAGAAATAAGTGCAATTCACTTTTCCAAAGAAATTTTGATTTGATTTCCACTTTCCAGGTAGTTTCTTTGTAGTCTTTTAATGGCATGGCCCTTCTAGTTTCATTTTCTTTCTTCTTGTTATAAATTTTATGCATGGAAATACAAGGAAAAAAATATTTTTAATGAGAAGGTCATTTCCCTAAGAAAAACATTTTTCATCTAAAAGGAAAAATTAATTCCTTCATTTATAAAATGAAAATATTTTTAACAACTTTTACGTCGTATTACTTGCTCCAACTAAGTCATAGATATAATTATTATCAGTAATTGATCTTCAAGATTCAAAAATTGCATCAAAGGCTATCTGACTTTCTTTTTTTCTTTTTGCCCCTTCCTAAGAGTTTTTGCTCTTTTTGCTTCATTGGTCTTCCCAAACTCACAATCCTTATTGGAAGTGAGGATTGCTTACCATGCGATTTGTTAATAATATTTAATTTTTAAAAAAAAATTCAATTGCCAACCTAGCACCATACATGGAAAATATGTATATATTTTTATAAATGTTTTCTATGAAAACCAATTTCCTTCATGCTAAACACACTTAAATGTATTTTGGAGAGATAAATGTGATTGGTTTAAATTTCAACCAGCTCAATTCAATTGTGTACATCAATATGTAGAAAGGGAACTAAGAGGACCCTACAAATTGGTTTTACCAAATTGAGTGGATGACAACAAAAAGTTGAGAGCAAATGAGGGACATAGCATACTTGACATTTTCATGAATCAGTAATCAGAAATCTCAAATTCGAAAATAAAGTATTATTTTTTTGATATTTCTTTTTTCACATTTTCGACGAAAACTTTTTTGTAAAGTATTTGAATACCTCAAAGCTCACTAGCTAGCCATAGAGGAAACTACCTAACCTAAATGAGTTATATATGGCCTGAACTCCAGAAAAAAATGCAAGAAGTTCAATTAGAGGTAGTGTCAGCCTTATAAATTTATATTAAAAAAATTAACAAAAATATTCATATGTATATGTAATCTATCGATATTGTATGATCGTACATATATGATGTATAACTATGTATATAAAATATATATTAGGTATAGTGGTATACTATTCATACAATATTTACATATATATATGATGTATAACTATGTATCACAAATGTATATACATATATATATACACTGTTAATATAAATATATTTACATATACATATATTTTTTCAATTTCAACCAACTCAAATCTCCTTTAAATAACCCCAAATTTTATATATGAACTTATCTCGATGTTTCGAGGCTTTTTTGTATATATTCATTCAAAACGATTCACGATTACAGCACATCAAATTTTAAAATCGAACTTTAAAGAAGCTTTAATGGCTGAACATGGAGTCTTTCAAATTCGATCAACTCAAATCTCCTTTAAACAGTTTCAAATTTTAGAGATGAGCTCCTCTCAATTTTCAAGTCCTTTGATATATTTATTCAATCAAAACATTTCACATTTACATTGAGTTGTTTTGGATAAGAAATTTCGACTTACATGAATTTTTGTCTCATTTTCTCTTGTCACTATTATTTTGGGCTGCATTCAAACACTTACCAATTTGGCCCAAACCCGGTTACTCCCTTCACAAGAAATGTTCGACAAAAGGCGGAACCAAAATTACAACAATATCCCCAATCTAACTGGTCAATTAATCGATCCTCTTAAACCCTAGTTTTGACCACGCCATAGTTGAAGGGTTTAAGCTCGTTCGTACCAGACATTGAAGAACTCTGTTTAGCTTCACATCAATGTTGTATTCAATCTTCTGTTGATTCGAGCAAGAAATTGCTTTGTTAATAATGGCAGCTTCGAAGTTGTCTTCAATGGCAGCAATGGCAGCTGCAGCTGCCATTGCTGCTACATCTTCCACTATCCCTAACCGTGCGTACGCTGATTCTCCATTTCGCTTCAACCCTTTTTCATCTCCATCTCCTTCTGTGCCCTCATCTTCTTCAGAGACTCCTCAGACGGACTCTGCCGAGTCAGATGCAAAGGATTCTTCTGAAGATTCAAGAGGTGGGTTCAACCCGGAATCGTTAGAAAGGGGTGCAAAAGCTCTTAGGGAAATCAATAGTTCTCCCTATCACAAACAGGTCAGTGTTTTATTTTATTTTTTTGGTAAAATTTCCCTTTTTTCGTTGTCTTTTTGGTGAACAGATTAATCTAATTTTAGTTTTTGATTTTTGGTAAAGGTGTTTGATGTGATGAGAAAGCAGGAAAAAACCCGGCTTGCAGATATTGCTGCGGAGAAAGTTCATTTTGAGGCAATCCAGGCTCAAGCAGATATTGTAAGTCTTTTTGACTACGCGTAAAGCATGTCAAATGGAGATCAATTAAGATGATAGATGTAATTCTGATAGAATTCATTAGGTAAAAGTAATAGAATTAAGAGAAGATAGGGAACATATTAGTGATCTTGTTTTTAATGTTGATAGAAATAAGAAGAAAATCCTTAAGTAATATTTTAAAAAGAAACCACCTTTTGTTTTGCAAAGTCAAGTTGTATTGACTTCCGGAAACAATGTACCGGTGTGTTTGCTATGAAGGAAAATGATTTTTAGAAATGTTCTCTTGGAAAATAAGTGGGTCTCTTACTTATTTTCTAGTGTTTGGTAAGTAAACAAGAAAATATCATCTCAAAAGCATTTATATGTTATCTAGCAAAATGTTATGAGGCAAGTAGGGATGGGAAGTGGGGGTTCGGGGGAGGTGGGAGGTGGAAGGTGGGTTGAGCAAGGGGTGAGGGTTGCGGAGGAGACAATAAAATTGAAATGTCACTTAAGCAACTTGTTTTCCCTATCCATTGGGAAAGTCATTTTTTAGGAGCTTGTTTCCTAAAAAAATGTTCTCCAAACATTTTGATCAAGCAAACATAGGAAAATTAGAAAACATTTTCTAACCATTTTTTGTCAAATACATTAACCAACCACTTATGTTGAGTAACAATATAGTCCAGATACAAGGCAAAATCTAGTCCGAACAAGTGATTATTTTAAAGAATATTTCAAATACAGATCTTCCAAAACCTAAACCAAAAACCAAATGAGACTTGGTGTGCATTATCGCCTATTACGATGATGTGATTGCTTTGATTCTGGTGTACATGCTTAAAGCACAACATCGTTGTTTTATAATGCTGACACATTCAGCTGTGAATATCCTTTACTTCTTGCTTAGTTATTATCAAGTTTCTCTTACACTATATCAAATGCACTTGTGTAAATTCAGGATAAACAGCGACAATGGGGAGAAGACCAGCGGAATCTTTACCAACAACAATCACAAGCCAAGGCACAAATGCTAAGATACGAAGATGAATTGGCTAGGAAAAGAATGCAGGTGTGTAGAGTGATTTGCTTGCTTAATTAGACTTGATTCAGCTAGGACATGACATCTTGAGTATCAAAGTACTTGGGGCCCCCAAGGCCTAGCTCAAGTGGCAAAAGGTGGAGGATTTGTGGCTTAGGTCGCAGGTTCAATCCCCACACCATGCAAGGCGAAGCCCGGTATTTAAGTGGAGAAGGGTAGAGGGGCAGGTCCATTATCCACCGAGTTTAGAAGGCTGTGATTGGTCCAAAGGGCGGGTCACTGACGGATTTCTCGGTTATCAAAAAAAGAAAAAGTACTTGGGAGAAATTATAGTTTATTAGAATGTGTAATATATAACTCAAGTTGTATACATGTGCTTACATTTACCATGTTGTATACCTTTTTTTTTTTTTAAAGTAGACTTTGTCAATGATAAAGGGCTAGAGAAGAGAACAAGTTGGGTAAGATAGACAGGGTTCCATCAGTTTAGCTAAACAATGCTCGTCTGAGCACTAAAGTTTTCAAAGTTGATGGGGATCAGTTAAACAGTAATCATTAAAAAAAGGGAATCCTAGCACCATCTCCAGTCACACTAGTTGATTCCTGAAACAAACCAACTTTGAAGTGTTCAAAAGGTTATGCTTTAACACTCAGTAGCACTGCTGATGCTTCATCCTTCTCTTCACAAAAACTCGACCAATCATGCCACAACTTATTCCATTGTTTGACAGCTAAAACATTGTATGGAAAGGGGGCAGTAGAAGAGGAATTGAGTGCTCCCACTTAATATATGATACTATTCTCGTATAGAAATTATATTGGGCCTCATTACTTTTCCTGAAAGTTGTGCACATTATAAATCTGCATTTTTGTTTATTTCAGATAGCATAGAATGTGTATATTGGTCTTGAATGCTGAAATGATCTTACACGGGGACCTTGTTGACTGTTCTTTACATCATGATTTCAGACGGATCACGAAGCTCAAAGGAGACACAATGCTGAACTGGTTAAAATGCAAGAGGAGTCATCACTGCGAAAAGAACAAGCTAGACGAGCAACAGAAGATCAAATTCAAGCACAACAAAGACAAACTGAAAAGGAGAGAGCTGAAATAGAAAGGGAAACAATAAGAGTGAAGGCCATGGCTGAGGCAGAAGGTAGGGCACATGAAGCTAAACTGACTGAAGATCATAAAAGGAGGATGCTGATGGAAAGAATAAATGGTGAAAGGGAGAAGTGGCTTGCAGCCATTAATACAACTTTCAGTCATGTTGAAGGTATGCTAATGTTGTTACTATTTTTGTACAAAAAACTCACTGACATGTTGTGCATGGAAATACATTTGGCATATCCAATGCTTCTTTTGGTAGAAACTGTTATGACTTTGGTACTTATCCCAAAGGGTCCACAATAAAAAGGGAAGGAAACTCGTCAGTTCTCCATTACGTGCTTATTTAAAGATTTTATCTTTTCTCTGTTACTTTTTGTAGTTGTGTCATCATATTAGCAAAGTTGTTCCTTATGATAGACCAGGATAAGAGTACCTAAAAAGAAAAAAAAGTATGATGGTTTTTAGGAAGGTGTTGGATGATGAACCACATAGAATAGGCTATAAAAGATGTTCTGCTATCTACAGTATTAATGCATCTTTTTAATGATACTCTTTACAAATAGAGCAAGAGTCAATGGAACTGTTTCTCAATCCAATTTGCAGAGGGCTTCCGGATTCTATTGACTGATAGGAGTAAATTGGTAATGACTGTTGGCGGAGTCACTGCATTGGCTGCTGGAGTTTATACCACCAGGTCTATATTCTACTCTTTCATTTCCTTTTCCCTTTCATAAAAGTCAACTAATGGCAGTGATACTCAAAGTGTGTACTTCACTGCATTCCTAGATCCAAGATCTATGATTGTCTTTTGGTATCAATAGATGTATGATACCCACAAGACCTATAATAGCTGTAGTACCATGGTTAATTCGTGATGGAGTGATACGATATGTGAACTCTAAATTATATCTTCCGTTTCTTGATGTATATTTTTCCTCGAGCTGTTCTTACCATATTCTCTTAAAGAAGTTTGGTACAGGGAAGGGTTACTGAAAGTTTTTGACGGTTGAATCTTGTCCATACTAGATTCTTTTCTGTGAGCATGTCCATACTTTAGATTAAACCTGTCTCAATCCAATATTCAATAGTTTAGATTTCTCTAAGACAAAAGATCTTGGTAGGATACCTTTTAGATTTTTTTATTTTGCTCATTCATGTTGGCTGTATTTCTTTTTGTCTTGCTATTATTAGGAGGATAGTGATAGATAAAGAGCTCTACATGTGGGATTTGCTAAAATTAAAGAGATTCTAGGCCTTTCTACTAAACTGATGGGCTCAGAGAAGTAAATATCAACTTACATGTGTTTGAATTTCTTTTTTATGTATTGACATTAGTTGACTAAAATAAGGAAACAAATTGACAGCTTAATTCTCCATATGGAAAAAAGAAGAAGACGTCATTCACATTTTTTGCCATGTGAATGACATGGCTGGAGTTTTTACATGATTATATATGACTACTCAATTAACCATGTGGCATTTTCGTGTTTCCCTTATTTATCACCTTATTTTGTTACTATAATTCCAGGGACATTTATCTGTTGAACATGTCCATTTGTATCCCACTTGATAAACAGTGTCAACTTGATATCGCATTGATCAATAATCTTTGACTTCATTCTGCCCTGGAGGTTGGGTTCTTTGGGCTAATTTGGACTGGAGTTCTGATTATTGCTCCTTCACGTTATGTTTACTCCAACATATAAGCAAATGAATGAATTTTGACTTGAAGACAATATATTAATGTAGAGATCTGGGGGAAGAACAGAGCCAAACTTCAAGAATGTTAATCTAATAACAGTTTATAATTATTTAAATGGTCAGGGATAAAAACATTCTTGAAGTCGTGCTTATCGTCGGGGTTTTAGGGTCAGTTGTTAATTTTGGGGTGGTATAGCAGAAGGTAAAGGTATCCTGTAGGAGGTGGATTTTAGTTAAATCTTGTGAAGGAGGTCTTGGGTGCTTGTGAGGAAGAGAGTTATGATTTTAACTTGCAGAACGTTTGCCTGAAGAAGCCATGGTTTGTTTTGGTGAGGAAAATGTTAGCCTCCAGAACAAGATAACGTGAATCATTTGAGATGTAACTAGGTTCGTTGTGATGGTTTGAGTAATGAAGATGACGGTGGAGGAATTTTTTGGAGTTCCCATGCATGGTTTTTGGATTTAATGGAGTAGAGGAAGAAGAGGTGGCGTGTGCATGGTCACAACAGATTTGAAGAAGAAAACAAGGGTAGTGGTGGAGGAGGTGAAGATGGCCAGAGAAAG
This sequence comes from Solanum commersonii, assembly GCA_029007595.1. Classification (NCBI taxonomy): domain Eukaryota; kingdom Viridiplantae; phylum Streptophyta; class Magnoliopsida; order Solanales; family Solanaceae; genus Solanum; species Solanum commersonii. The sequence goes on from JAJTWQ010000051.1 coordinate 3,688,457, forward strand.
ACAACAACATACCCAGTGTAATCCCATAAGTGAGGTCTGGAGAGGGTGGTGTGAACACAGACCTTACACCTCCTTGTGAAGGCATGGAGGTGTTTCCTGTAGACCTCACTCAAGTAAAACATTTTAAAGCAGGTAAGAAAGGGAATATAGTAGTGAAGAAATCATGGTGAAAATAATTGGCTAAAAGAAACAGCTCAAACCTTTCACTTTCTCCGGTGAGGTGTATAAGTAATTTAGGCTCTTACGTTGTGAAGAAGCGCCAAACACGCGGTTTTACATGTCCGCAAAATGCTTAATAGGCATAATTTAGCAACATGAGGTATTCAATAGGTACCCTGCAGAGATGAGGTGCCAAAATGAAAAATGGTTACAAGGCTGAGGGTCTGCCGGTGTATTTGGCCTTGTTTCTAACTTTAGTAAGTCTTTCATTTCTTAGTTTACTTGTAATATGGTCATAAATTTAATCATTGAATGCACCTTACAGCTAAGTTAGTCTTGTTTATGCATAACAATTAGGTGCAAGGAAAGACTTGTTCAAGTAATTAGATGATCATCGATTTGCTAGTCTTGAGAGGATTTGGCTGTGGGTCTTTTTTGCTGATGAAGTCGTACTTAATGTCCTATTTAATTATATCTGCTGGCCCATTGGTATTTAGTTTTTAGAGTAGTAATTATACGTATTAGTTCTTATTTTTTCTGTTAATACAGGGAAGGTGCAAGAGTTACCTGGGGATATATTAACAGAATTCTTGGTCAACCATCATTAATTCGTGAATCATCCATGTCAAGATTTCCTTGGTCAGGGATGATTTCTCAAGTAGCAAACAAAGGACTCAAATTTGGTACAGCAGCTGGTTCGTCAGCAACTGGACAAAGTAAATCTGCTTTTGGGAACATTATTCTTCATCCTTCTCTTCAGAGGAGAATAGAACACCTTGCTAGGGCCACAGCAAACACCAAGTCTCACCAGGCACCATTTCGCAATATGCTCTTTTATGGTCCTCCTGGCACTGGGAAAACAATGGTTGCAAGGGAAATAGCAAGAAAATCGGTACACTTCTCTCATATTTTTACTTGTTCCTCAACTATATTGTTACTCCACTAGTTAATAAATAAGTAAGTGTGGATGTTTTCATGCTATTAATATCGAATTTTCGGGCAACCATCATTAATTGCTCCTATTTTTTAATGTAAATACCCTTTCATCTATTGAGAAGGATGAATAATTGCTTATGGCAATGAATGGACTAACTTTTCACTTTTCTGAACTATAGCCAGAAATTAACTGCTTGCCCCCTGCCTCTCCCCTACCAAATTATTTAGAAGGGAAGAACCCACCCTCCGACTCTTGCATTTTTTGAAGTTAGGAAACAAAAGGAACGAAATAACCTTTGCAGTTTTTTCTTTTGATTCCAAAAATTAGTCCGTAGCTAAATATTTTGTCTGAATATTACAGGGTTTGGACTATGCCATGATGACTGGAGGAGATGTTGCACCCCTGGGTGCACAGGCTGTCACCAAAATTCATGAGATATTTGATTGGGCCAAAAAATCAAAGAAAGGCTTACTACTTTTCATTGATGAGGCTGATGCATTTTTGTGCGAGTAAGTAAAATTTTAGTGCAGCTGCTTCCTTTTAGAATGCTACTTATTAACTGGTTCATGATAATGATATGTTACCGTTTTTGAGTTACTTTTCTAAATATAGAACCAACTACTAGAAATATAATTTTAAAGGACAGTGCTCTTTGATGGCAGGCGGAATAGTACATACATGAGTGAAGCTCAGCGAAGCGCTTTGAATGCTTTACTCTTTCGAACAGGGGACCAGTCACGAGACGTAGTTCTTGTCCTCGCTACCAACAGGCCAGGAGATCTTGACAGTGCTGTCACTGACCGTATAGATGAAGTTATTGAATTCCCTCTCCCTCAAGAGGATGAACGTTTCCAATTGCTGAAGCTCTATTTGAACAAGTACCTTGCCGGTGAAGGTGACAGTGACAGCAATTCTAAGTGGGGACACCTCTTCAAGAAGAGCCCGCAAAGGATAACTATAAAAGATTTGTCTGACGATGTGATTAGAGAGGCTGCTAAGAAGACAGAAGGATTCTCTGGGCGTGAGATTGCAAAACTTGTGGCAAGTGTTCAAGCAACTGTATATGGGAGCCCAGACTGCGTTCTTGATTCTCAACTGTTCAAGGAAATTGTAGATTACAAGGTTGCGGAGCATCACCAACGAATAAAACTAGCTGCTGAAGGGGTTGAGCCAACCTACCAGGGGAATTAACTAGCACCACAAAGATAGCAAGTAATTTTCATTGACGTGAACTGTTGAAATTTTGTTTATCTCATCTCTTAGGTATTAATGCATGCAAAATTCATTTTTTTTCAAAGGTAAGATTATGTAGTTTAGGGTCTACCTTTCCTGTCCCAGTGATTAGAAGCTGGGCAGGCGTGTTTCGCCATTCAATGGCACAAACATTGAGGGGTAGGTACCGTACCTCCTTGTTGGACTGTAATTGTATCGAGTATATTATGCACCACAGGCTCCATCAAAATAAGTTAATTGCTACTACATTAGCAACTTGTTATATGTTTGGCTAATAGTAATGAGGATGTGAAGTGTGAATCCTTTGTGAGGTTCTTATCGGAAACAACTACTTCACAAACATAAGGGTAAGATTTGTCTATATCTCATCCTTGTCGGATTGTATTATATATCATTGTTGTTGATGTGAATGTCCTTGCCATGTTTAAAGTGGTGCGTTTTTCAATCAATAAAAGTTGGATCACCTATAGTTCTGTATCCCTTTTTTTAGAAGAGGGACGCGTAACTACAATACATACATTGTAATTTTGCAACACTGTAGCTCGAAAACAATATGTTAAGATTCAACATTCAGGGTGTTTTTGGTTTGGAGGATAACTTTTCTGGATAGTGTTTTCTTATTTTTCTACTGTGGTCAGAAAACATTTCTCTAGGAAAACAAATTTCTCAAGGAAAATGTTCCTACAAGTTATTTTGTATGTTTATCCCCTACTTTCTCTCATTCGACGAGAGGGAGTTGCTCGGATGGTAAGCACCCCTCACTTTCAATCCGAAGGTTGTGAGTTCGAGTCACCAAGGGAGCAAAAGGGGTGGGAGCTCCTAGGGAGGGTAAAAAAAAAAAAACCCACTTTCTCTCATTCCTATTGTGTTTTGCTAGATTATATATAAATATTTTTTTGCTCACAAGTAAATATTGATTTATTTTTTAAGAAAACATACTCTATGAAAAATATTATCCTTCGTACCAACACATCTGTAGGCGTTTGACAATTTTATTCACTTTATTTGAAAATTTTGATGTTAGATCTGGGGTTATATTTGATCATATTTCCTTGCTAAGAATATTTAGAATTCATGATTAAACATTTTTTATATTCTAACTAATTAATGATATCAAAGAAAATTGAAGTAATTTTAAAGACTTCTTAGGAAGTTATGTATATCTATAAAGCTAAAAATAATTATGATATGATATGCCTCATTGGCTAGTATGACTATTTATCTAGATTTTTTATAATTTTGAATTTTTCCCCTCATTTTCGGCTCAAACACCTTTTAAATAAAGTAATTAATCTCTTTCGGTTATAAAATGAATGTCCAAAATAAATATACTGTGTTGTAACATGTAGTGTACCCACAATATATTTTGTGTTGTAACATGCATGTACACACAATATGCTTTGTATTGTAACACACATGTACACATTTTATACTGTGTTGTAAAATTGACGTTCATATAATATATTTTGTGTTCAAGTATATATATGTATATTAGTTTTTCGATGCGTGTGTTGTATGTGATTACCAATTCAGAAAATATAAGTTACAATAAATAGTATTTGCTAATTTAAACGAAGATTTGAATAATAAGTTTGCACAAAATAATATTACAAATTCTTTTGTGAATGTTCAATGTGGATCGTCATATATATCTCTTATTCACACGAACCTATGAAGGTTGTCAATGAAATATTTTATTAGTTAAATGCAATAAAGTATGTATTTATTTCAATTTGATGAGGTTCAATCATGTAATTAGTTGTATCTTACTAATATTACCTTATAGATGATATTTGTTGTGCATTTTTCTTGTCATCTAGCCAGATGTACTTTGCAGGTGTAATTCACGTTAATTTAGATGTGTTTTTTTAGAACTATTTTTGTATATTAATTTTTATTTTATAAGTTATAACATAATATATGTCGTTCTTGTTGTTGACACTCATATTTGACTTCTCTATTGACTGTGTACATAAATCAAAGATAGTTATCTGACTGTCCATAGTGAACTGAGAAATGTTTCCTTTTTTTTTTTACCGAAAAAACTAAAAGTTAAAATCAAAGAATATATTCTATCTAAAATCATATATATAATCACATGTTCATCTTACACCCAAAAAAGATATAGTTCATATACTTCAACACCATGTTATAACATATATAGGGGAAATATAATAATTTAAAAAATTATTGGTCAAAGGTTAATATAAGGAAATATGAAAGATAGATATAATTAATGTAATAACTATGAGAATTCACAATATTATAACTAAAGAATGTAAAAGAGTGTGAATCACGTTTGCAATAATTAGTAATAACTAAGAGAATTTATAATGTTATAACAAAAAAATTAATGTGCAATAGCTGAATTTCTAATAAATCTTATACTTACATAAATAAATAGGACTTTTAATTAATGTTTCCATTATTTTTATAGTTATTAGATTTTAATTTAGTGTAGGGACAACATGAAAATGTTTATTCCATATTATCTAATATAAAATTTATTTTGTAAAGGATAAATTTTAAATGATTCATATATATCCACATATTTTCAAATTTTTTGTGAGCTTTTATTTTATTTTTAAAAGAATTCAAAACATTATAAAATAATATATTTTGAAGTTAGAAAATCTTGTTAGCTTAATAGTAATAACTATTTTGAAGCAAACTTCTTGACAATCCAAATCACATAAGTAATATTGATAAATAAAGTCATTTTTTTTGTCTTGAGCATCAAAAAAAATAAATCATGACAATTATCTAACTCTTGAGAAGTCTAATAATTTTGGAAAAAGTTATTCAGAAGCATATATCTACATCACAAGAGAAATTGTTAACAAAACAAATGAATTTTGACTACATCATGCTAACTTCATATATTGGAACATTACATACTAACATATATGTTAAGTAATTTTTTTTTATTATATCATCAAAATTATTTTCCTCAAGTACTCGAGATTATGGAATATGCTTCTTAGGATAGAACGATTTACTTAATTAGTGGTACCTCATATTTCGCTAAACTTCAGGCTCACTCAACGTCAATAAATCACACAATATTTTTATAAAATACAAGAAGTAGAAGATTAAAAAAAAATTGTTGTTGAAAAAAGAGAGGAAACCCCTCTATTTATAGTTAACAAAGGGTAGTATGAACAAGTGTTTTTTGTGTCTTATTTGAAAAGTCATGACCTTTCAGAGAAGTTACAACCCTTTGGAAAAGTCACAACTTTTTGGAAAAATCACAACTCATCGAAAAATCACAACCCTTTGAAAAAAGTCACAATTTATCGGAAAAGTCACAACTCATCGAAAAAGACACAACCTTAGTTAGGGATATTATAGTAATTTAACATTCAAGTTAGGAGTTCATGCTTTTAAGGTAACTATTTTTTCAACACGTGCGTTGCACGTGATTACCAATTCAGAAAATATATGGCATAGTAAATAATATTGCTTATTTAAGCGAAGATTTGAATAATAAGTTTTGCACAAAATAATATTACAGATTTTTTTGTGAATGTTCTTTTGTCTTGAACGTCAAAAAAATAAATCATGACAATTATCTAACTCTTAAGAAGTCTAATAATTTTGGAAATAGTTATTCAGAAGCATATATCTCATCACAAGAGATATTATTAACAAAAACAAATGTATTTAGACTACATCATGTTAACTTCATATATTGGAACATTACATATTAATAATGTATATATTAAGTAAAAAAGTAATTGTTATATTATCAAAATTATTTTTCTCAAGTACTTGTGGTTATGGAATCTTCCTTCTTAAGATAAAACGATTTACTTCATCCAAATAGTGACACCTCATATTCTACTAAACTTCAAACTCACTCAACGACAATAAATGAGAGGAAGCCCCTCTATTTATAGTCAACAAAGGGTAGTATGAAAAAATGTTTTTTGTGTCTTATCTAAAAAGTCATGACTTTTTTGAGAAGTCACAACTTATCAAAAAAGTCACAACTCTTTGGAAAAGTCACAACTCATCGAAAAAGTCACAACTCTTTGGAAAAGTCACAACCCTTTGAAATAAGTCACAACTTATCGAAAAAGTCACAACTCATCAAAAAAATCACAACCTAAATTAAGAATATTATAATAATTTAACATTCAAGTTAGCATTTCATGCTTTTAAGGTAATATAGATAATATAGATATAGATAGATAGATAGATATAGATATATCCCTCTACTTGTAACAAAGAAAAATGCAAGAACAAGTGTAAAGAAAAATACTATACTTGTTATTTTCTCATTTATCTTTCTTGTTATTTTAATATTAATATTTATTTCATAATATGTTATCAGTATGAGACTTCAATTTTTTAATTGCCTCTTTTTTTTTTTTTAGCTGTGTAAGTGTACAACCTCCTCTAATGCACTTCTATTTAAACACAACTTTTCAGAGTTTCTCTTTTACTGTGAATTACCCATCAACTGAAATTCTTTTGACTTAGAGTTATACTTCAAGTGGAACTCTTTCCAATCAAACTAATTTATTCTTTTATATTATAGTCAAACTCCAACTCTTCAATTCAACATATGTTTATTCCTTAAATTTATCAAAAATTAACATTATTTGTTCCTTAATTTCTACATATTTGTCTATATTAATTTTATGATTTTCCTATAAGTTTAACTCCTTGAGACAGTGTGTTATTAAACCAACTTAACTTATCTATTTCATATTATTTTATCATTAAAGCTTGCCGTATTTGTTTAATATTGTTGGATCTTAAAAAGAAAACAGGTCAATCATACTGCAATTCTTTGCTAGATTGACATTTCACCTACCCCTTAAATTTCTTATTTGGTATACTCTTTTAATCTACACTTCACTTGGTCAAGATCCTCTCAACTATAAGGTCACTCACTGAAGCAATTACCCCATTTTCCTCATTAGATGTATATATATGTAAATATATTTTAAAAGATCTTATTAACCAATATTATTATTTTTATATTTATTTTTTTATCCCCCGTTACTATTTTTATTCTCTCATTATTGAATGTTCTAAAGTCTTTCAAGTGTTTAAACATTCTACATTATGCAAAATCTATTGTTATGTGTTCATAAAAAAAGACCAAATTTATTTTTTGATGTCTTCTTCAAATTTCAAACACTAAAACTAATCAACACGTACTACTTTAATATCATTATATCAACTTATCAAATTCACCACAACACTATTTCGATATCATCATTTAAACTTTTCAAAATTTTGAGTTAGATTTTATTATTCTGACTTTATATTATATATTTTTCATTGAAAATTTATATTATTTGCATTTTTACTTCATAATATCCACATATATTCTATCCCTCGATACCTCATTTATAAGACATATATTATAATTATTCAATTTATATATCATCAAAGGTGGAGTACTATATCGCATCCCTACATCTCAACAAGATATATAAGAAAAAGCAACCAACACTAGTTCCTTGATTCATCATCTAGTTTCACTAACTCTAAGAAATGATCAAATTAGAAAATCATTTATTTTCTATTTTAATTTTATAAAAATACAAGTTTCATTATTAAATAAAGTTAGACGATACAGTTCTTATTAGTTTAATAATTTACCCGAATTTAAGATTTCTTTCCTCTATTCTGCGGCCGCCTTGAGGCAGTCAGGACAGAACAAAGTGGAACCACTTGTTTCTTCATTTACTGTATCAATGCTGGTGTTCAATTCATCCATGATAGGGTTTGTTGGTTTGGGAGCATTTTAATATTAGTAAATAATGGTTAAGGTGCATATTTCCCATTCCTCTTGCGGCTATTCCTATCAGAATGTTAGTGGCCACTTTGATTGTATTTTGGAATCAATGTTTTGAGGCTTAATTGCCCATTACTTGACGTTTCTGACATTGACCGTTGGTGGCACTTATTTTCTGCATTACTCCATTTGGAGTTATTGTTTGTTATGTTACAACATTTCTCGTAAGCACTCTTAGCCGTTGGTGGCCTTTGCCATTCATTCTTCATTATTCTTCCTCCATTATACCTTGTAACCTATATAACTCCTAAGACCATTTATTTTCATCATTTACTACCCCATAATCTTCCTATTTATTCCTAGGAAGACTTCTTCTATTATAAATAATGGTGGTCTTCATTTGGTTTGGCACTGTTTTACTCGAAAAGATAAAATAAAAGAAAAATGACTAGGTTTTCAAAAAATCGATTAAACTTATGGTTTAAGAGAAATCGAATTTTCGAAAGGACAGAGTCGCCACTTATTTTTTTTGTAAAAATCAAGAAAAACTTCAAGGTTTTCAAAAGATTTAAACAGATAAAATCAATTGAAAAAGGGTTCGAGTTCAAATGTACATTCCGAGAAGGGGTTAGGTCCTCGGAATGTCCGCTAACTTGCAGTTGACCGGCGATTTGACTAAAGATGACTTTGACTAATTTTGAGAAGATACTAACTAAGTAAAAGAAGTTTGCTTGTTATTTATTTATTCATTTACATTTCTATTATTATTATTATTATTATTATTATTATTATTATTATTATTATTATTATTATTATAATTATCTTAAGGGAATAGGGCAAAGGGGGATTTTCCCAAAGGGAAATAAATTGAGTGTTGACGAGACTAATATTAAAATAAGAACTAAGTAATATATATATATATATATATATACCTTAATTTGAAAAAATAAAATGAAATGACTATTCTCGGGAATTTAATTAAATTAAATCATAAGATATTCAAAACGTTAGTCAAATACAACAAAATAAATAGGAACAAAGGGAAGACATATCGAATTTGGGCTGTTGGCCCAAATTCCTAAATCTGCAAAAATAATAATAATAATAGTAATAAAGTATCCGGTTAAGTTGAATTGGGGGAAAATAAGGGATTTTTGTATTTTAGTAAAAGAGTAGGGAAATATTGAGAATATGTAAAGAAGTGTTGTGTATTTAAGTAATTTTTCCATAATAATAACTTATTGGGCTTTTGGCCCCTTTTCCATCTTCATTGATCATGATATACACCAAGTGTATATTCGAGGTATACACCATGTATACCGCCAATTCTCGAACTCCCAAACCTGTAATTTTATCTTAACTCAGTGTTTTCACATTTTCCACCTTTATTTTTTCACGTTTTTGCCCTGTATATGATATTTTCTGACCGTATATCGGTGTATACAACAGGTATATCAGCTTGTTTTTTACCCTTTCGGAGCTTGAAAATTTAATTTTCAGCATACTTATCCATCTTCAACCTGTATTTTAGTTTCTTGCTGGCTGACTCGATGAACAAGAGTATTGGGCCATAAAGGCCCAATAGGAAAATGCGAGGAGAAGATATGTAATCCATGAGTTGGAGGAGTTTTCACATGCGAGGAAAGAAGATAAAATTAGAATGAAATACCTGGCAGCATACAACATTTAAGTAGAAATAAAATATGTAATTGAATTATAATATTAAATCAAACTATGAAGTAACAGAATAGAGGAAGTGGTGACACGATGGGCTATAAGCAATAAATAGATAATAAGCATTGGTCAATGCACACTACATGCTTCCAGAAATATTATTATTATTATTATTATTATTATTATTATACTTGTCTAGAAGAGGTAGATATACCTTAAAATCTTGATTTATTAAACAAATGGACTATTCCAAAAGTTAATATAAAAACCATTTATGATTATGGTTGGTTTGATAAGATTTCCAATAAACAATTGATTAAAACAACTGAACAATCCTTGGCGTTAAACTCGTCCGAACAAACTATTCATTTATTAAATAAGCGTGATATTGAATTATATAAATCTCAGTATAAATTTTTGCATATTGGCATGGTTCAAATTGCTTTTAAACCTTTAACTCTTAAAGGGTTACCAGAGACTTTCTTAGCTGCTCTACGAGATGCGAGGAATTTAAATTTTTGTCAATCCTTGATGGGTTCGATAGAATCTACAGTGGCCTATGGTACAATTTATTTTAATGCTCAGCCCAATTTGCAGTTATCTTTGACTGATTCTAATATATTAGATGTTTTAACTTTGAATGTTAAAACGCATGGTTATAACTATGCACCTGGATCTGAATTAATTTACTTGTCGTATAGAATATATTATAAATTACTTGCTACTTTGAATTCTAGATATAAGTTATATGATACATCTGATCAAACTATTTTGGTAGAAACTAATTTCGCCAGATCTAAGGTCACTACTAGAAGACCTATAAAATGAGAAGAAATTAATTTTCCTACCACTTGGATTTTAGATTCTGTTATATTCCCTGAGCAAATGACCGATGCTGTCACTAATTCTGAATATTCTCATATTAGTCAAAATTCAGATGGAAAAGTTTGTATGCAGTTTGATGAAAAAAGTGTTCCTTATAGTAGACATTCTTTTGCTTATGATAGAAGACTGGCTATTCAACATATTTCTCCGATAGAACCTTGTTATGATCCAGCTAGAAATCGCGCTGCTTCATTACATGCTTTATCAACAGTTATATCTGCAGAAAAACAAAAAATTAAAATTGATCCTCGGTTAAACATTGTTCAAACGAATAATAAATCATCTGATGTTTCTGATAAGGATATTCCTTATCACTGACCTGGCGGTGGTCCGCCCAGTCATAGATCAAACAAGTCAATATCCTTAAAGGTAGTCCAACTACATAATAATCGAAATACACAAAAATTTTAACATAGTTTCTCAGACTGCATGGTTTAATTATTATACCCAAGCAAAAGGCTTGTCAAGGAGCTAATACATACTTTTATTGAGCCCATGTGTCTGATAGTTCTAACCGGGTATCAGGTGCCATACTTATCAAGCTCAATTTCGGGCTAAAAACCACGGCTCATTAGACGGAGTCATAAAGAGAAAGCCAAAAAAAGTAGTACTAGATCTGACTGTACCTCAATCTCAGAACCAAGTTGAGAAGTCATACTAAAAATTTTCTATATTTAAATAAAAGTTAGATCCGTTCATGGTCTATATAAAAGAGAAGTTAGTCATCCGGCATAGATATAAATATTTAGCCGTACATAGTCACAGCTTCCAGATCGGAGATATAAAAAGATTTAAAAATAAAATAAGAGAATTAAATTACCTTTTAACAATGGCCAACAGGGCCGATGAGAAATATCAACAACTTTATTTACTTCCGGCGAACTTCCGGCAAACCAAGAGCTTTACAAACTAAGAGAAACAAACAACTTAAAAAAAAAAAAACTTTTGAAGAGAGAGTGTTTTTCGATGCCCCTCCTTCAAACTACAAAAGACCTTACTTATAGAAGAAAAATTGATCTATCTACAATGATCTACAGTGACCATGGGTCCCTTATCAATGGGTCCCAAATGGACAGTAACAGTTTTTCTACTGTGGTTTAACAGTGTATTTACTATTAATCAGTAGTGGTCATCTTGTCTTTCTTTTTCAACTCTCTAAGTAAACCTTCTGCTTTAGACAACATATCTTCTGTCACGGGTTTCGCCGATTCACAAGGCTGGGCCTCTCGAGCATCATCTGCGATATCATCACTTGTTTCACATCTCATTGAAGTGTCTGATTTTTCATAGTGAGTGATATTGTGGAGTAGATTCCTCCTAATTTCATCCAGATACTCCTTTATCATTTCTTCTTTATTTCCATCTTGAATGGAAATTCTTCTGGCAATATGTTTGACGAAGTTGTCAGCAATTATTCCTTTGTGAGAAATAGTACCATAATCTTGGATTCTTTGAGAAATAGAGTCCAATAATTCTTAGCCATATAATGATTTAGTCATGGGATCCTTCTTCATTAATTTATCCCAAAAATTATTATAATAAATCCGATAGAAGCATGGAATTTGTTCTTCAGTAAAACCTACTTTCGGGGTCCATTTATGGATCCATGAAATCGAGAATTCTATGAAGAAATAAATTTGTCTAATTTGTTCTATATAACAAACATGATCTGAGTGATATAAATCATTAAGGTTTGGTGAAACCTTAACCCAGTTTTTGTATAACTTTAAAAAGGGATCAGGTAAAATCTTTACCGTCGGTCCGTGGTATGACCACCAGTTCAAGAACCAGTTAGGAATTGGGTCAATAAATATGTTTGCACTCACCTTGATAAACCAAGTATGTTTATGTCTTTCATTGTTATAGTAAAGGACTTTGCTGAAAGTGTTAATATAATCCCAATAAGTGAAATTGGTAGGGATTTTATTGAGGTTGATCTGCCTTTCTTTCATTGAGGATATACCCCAATCTTCAATTGATATAATCTGCTTTATGATCATTTTGGAGAAGTTATAAACATTTTCGCTGGTGTTATAACCTAAGAAGTGCTGAAATTCAACACTACCTGTATTCATTAAAATGGTCTCGTAATACAAGCGGATTTTGTATGACTCTCCTGGGAATATAATCTGTTAAGTAAATATTGCTGGAATATCTTCCAGGCTTCTTCTTTTCTCTGTATCTCAGAGTTTTCAATAAGAAATATCATTTCTCTCTTTACTACCCTTTCATAGGATTTAATATCATCAACCTCTTCTTTCGCCACCGATGCAAAAGTATCACTTTGCTTTTGAGATAAATATGCTTTCAGTTGGGCGTATAATGGATTATTTTCTGGAATATCATCCAGATGTATTGAAGAAATAGCTTCTTTTGAAGAGCTTGTTAGCTTTACCAAGCTCATTCCTCCCCTTTGTATAATTGGAGAGCTGGATGAGGATCCGTATGATGATTTTGATGTTTTTGAGGAGGATGATCTTCCCTTTCCGCGAGTATATCTGCCCCTTCCTCTAGCCTTGGTTACCCAAAGAGGATCCATCCTGCAAACATAACATTTAGTTTTAATCATCTAAAATGTCATAAACTTCAGAACAATAGAATCTTTCATAAAGTTCTTGTTCAATCATGTAATTAGCAACGATATCCATCACCATTCCGTCTATAATTCTCCATAAAATACGTTCCTGTAAATCTCTATTAAGAGGAACTGCCTTCAAAATTGTAACCAAAGTAATATCAGCAAAGAAGTCAAGAAAACCCATTTTTAAGAAGAAAGATATTCTCTAGATAAGAAGTCTGGGAGGGAATTATCACTTCCCTTTTTATAATGAATTTCGAAATGAAAAGGGGCTAATTGTGTCTGCCACCTAGCAAAGATTAATTTTGATGCATCATGTTTAAAATCTTTATCAAACACATATTTGACTGATTGAGCATTTATTTATATCACAAATTTTTGATTGTAAAAATCATCCTGAAATTTTAAAACACATTTAACGATAGTTAACATTTTATGTGCTATCGTTGCATATTTTTTCTGAGCATCGCTCTATTTTCCTGAATGAAATCGAATAAGGTATTCATTTTTATCATGCATGTTAATCTGTTTTAATATTCCACCATAACCCATATTGGACACATCTGTCTCAACGATCTTTGGCCAAACAGGATTAACAAGGGTTAAACAAGGCAAATATTTAACTCTTTATTTAATAGTCTTTACAAGATCTGTGAGACTATTTAGTCCAAGGTTTCTTATGATCTTTTTTTAGCTTGCCGTATAACGGAGCTAAATCTCGAGACAAATTTTTGTAAAAGGGGGAAATGTAATTTAAACTTCCCAGAAAACGCTGCAATTGCATCCTATCTGTAATAATATCAGGGAATTTTGATGCGAATTCAATAGATCGCTGAATAGGAGTCATTTTTTCCTTGACAAATCAAATGATCCAAAAATCTAACTTCTGTTTGAAAAAGACTCATTTTAGGTTTAGATATGACCAAACCATTTTGAATAACTATTTTCTTAAAAATGTCTAGATGCTTAATATGTATTTCAAGAGTCTTTGAATATACCAAAATATCATTAATATAAACTATGATGAAATCCAAATAAGGATTAAAAATATCATTCATAATCTTTTGAAATTTCGAGGGAGCATTTTTTAAACCAAAGGGCATTACATTTCATTCGTATTGTCCAAACGGAACATTAAATGTCGTTCTATAAGAATGATCTTTAAATATTTGGATTTGCCAATATCCAGATTTTAAATCAAATTTTGAAAAGATATTAGCATCATATAATCTTGATAATAAATCCCTTTTGTTTGCAATAGGATACCTAATCCATTTTTAAAATTTATTTAAAGGTTTATAATTTATAACTAACATGGAAACACCTCGTTCTTTTTCTGCTGCGTTATTAACATAAAAAACAGTACATGACCAAGGTGATTTGGAAGGCTTTATCAAACCTTTTTGTAATAAATTATCAATTTCCTTTTTGCAGAATTCAACCAATTCGGTATTCATCTGATAAGGACGTGATTTGGTAGGATATTTTCCTCAGAGAAATCATCTTCATATGAAAGAGTTACAATATGCTTTTTTCGAATCCAAAAGGCACTAGGATGATCAGCACAAATATCAATGACCATTCTTTCAGAAATGAGTTTAATCTTTTCCTGTACTTTAGCAGATTTTAAAGTATCGAATATATTCATACTAAATATCTCAAGTTGTAAATAATCAAAATGCTTTTGTTTCATTTCAATTAGAGCATTAATATCTCTAGAAATAGGCTCGATGATAAAAGTATAGCTAATATCTTGATTTTTATAAGTAGCAGAAAATCTTTTAGAATTTATATTAGTAAAAGGATAAATTGCATTTATAAAAGGAGTTCCTAGAATAATAGGAGGGTATAACTGATTTTTTTACTAAGAAAAAGAAGTGAGGAATACAAACTTCATTCTGGCAAATATGAGTATTAGATAATTTATACTTTATATCTAAAGCATGACCAGATGCAGATTTAACCATATGAGTTATTTTTTTCAAAATATTTAGTAGGTACTAGACCTTTTTGAATGCAACTCACATCAGTGCCACTATCAATCATAGCAATGTTAGTTATGTAAAAAGTATTATCAATTAATATAGTACATTTAACATACCATTTATGAGCTATAACAATTTGCATCATTCCAAAAAACATATTTTATTTCGGATCAATATTCAAAGGGTTGGCAAGAGTATTTTCTTCAGCAATAGAATCATCAACCTTATTTTTTCCTTTATTATTAGCAAACTCAATCTGAGTAAGACGGTGATCACAAATAATATGATTTTGTTTAAGAAATTTAATTTCTTCCTTCAAATGTTCAATTTCTCCTTTTAAATCATTAAAAGAGGTATCACGAATAATCGTGGTTTGTTTAGAAGAGAGTCTATTATGAACTTCAGACAAGGAGTAAGGAGCATAATAATTAAACTCATCTTTAACCTTTTTATCATTAGGAATATTAGATGAAGAGTTAGTTTTTTACCAGCAGCCAATTGAATGATCTTTTCACGAAAAGTATTATCAGTAACTTCTTTTGGAAGTTTTATCACATTGTCTGCAGTGATAGTGAATATATTCATGTCTTCGAACTGAGATTGTAGCTTGTAGAATTCATCATGTTCGCAGTGACAACTATCACCATGACATTTGCAAACATCATTCGAATCTTGTTGAACCTTACTTGATGACTCAGGTTGCTCATCCTCTATTGCATAACTTGCTTCAGAATCATCATAATCTGATTCGGAGCCAGAAGTATATAGAAAACTATAAATCTTCTCTTGAATATCATCATCAAGTTCTAGAGTCTTAAGCTTTTCTAGCTTACAATTTGGAGCTATATGCCCAAATTTTCCACATTTATAACACTTAATTTTATCAAAATTTCGCCTTGACCTATTCCTAGTAAATCTATGAGATTTACGATGAGCCCTACGCTTATCTCTTTCTTCTCTAGTCCTTCTTCTAGATCTTCTTTTCTTATGATGGGATCTATGAGATTCTGATTTAGAAGTTTTTCGGTTGGTGCTTTTTGAAGCATTCGGTAAACCGAATTGAGTACAAAAATCTCCTAATTGAGACTTTTCTCTAAGATTATCCATTTGAAGTTGTCTTGAGAGTTTTAACTCATTGCACAAATTTATGCCTTCTTGCGTACAATCCCCAAAAAGTTTTCCATAAGTAAAATCACTATAGAGAATAATTCCTTGTGGATTTCTAAGAGTCTTTTTTACTCTTTCTGCAAATAAAGAAGGTAAGTCATCAATAAATTTGGCTTTCCAGAATTCTAAACCATTTTCGGAAAGTTCCATTACCCGACTTAAATAAGTGTCTTTATACCATCTAAACTCACCTAAATGTCTACATCTAAGACCATTTAGTAGAAATCTAATGGTTTTATATTGATTGATAAATCTACCACTAAAATGCTCAAGAATAGTCAAAATAAGTGTATAAACAACGTCTTCTCTATTTTGAACAAGGGCAAAGCCTAAATTTTCAACTCCTTCATTTACTGCCTTAGCATTAATTACTACTGCTCTCGCATCAGAGGGCATCTAATTATCCCACCATCCTCTTAGTTGACCGGTAAATCCTGCAATAATCATCTTGCAAATGGTCTTATCAGTGTTACTAACACTTTTGCTGATAGTAGCATACATAAGCATCCTATGAACTATAATCGTCAACTGCCTATCAGTTAGCCCATCGAGATTCAATTCATAAATCTCACTTCCACTATAAGAAGTGCTAGTTTTATTCCAATCTCTTTCCTCTGTTCTAACATCTTGAGGAGTAGGCCTGGGATAATAATATGTTTGCATGCTAGGTTTTCTAGCATAAGCAGTATTACCACTATTCTTCTTTGGATACCCATGAAGTTTATTAACTTTCATTTTTATTTGAGTTTCAAAATCAAAAGTGGCTTTAATCTCATTTGCAAAATCTTCAGCGAGACTTATCGGTTTTGCACTTGCACCAAATTGAGAAAATTTTTTATCAAGAAGATTTTCAAGGTCATGCAAAGGTCTAAGAATAAAATCCTGAATCTCAGGAGGTCTTTGAATATGAACATCAGGCTGTTTTGACGAAAAAGCCTGTTTCGAAACTTGTTTCACAGATTTTAGCTTATTATCAATTTGAACAATTAGATTAGACAGGCTATCTAATTTTTTGTCTAGAGAACAAATATGTTCACCAATAACTTTAACATATAGACCCAAATAATTATTTTGAGAAATAAGACGATTAATTTCATTTATACTTATTGCGGCGACTTCATTATCAATAAATTTATGGAAAGCAGTCTAAGTAATACCAATATTATTTGGTAAAATAAACAGAGCTTGAGGAGGATAAATGGATTGAATAAAATTACCTGATTCATCTTTATAGGATCTTTCAAGAACGTTGATGAATAAAGACAAATAAGTAGTTATAAACCAATGCACAAAGAACATAATATGATTATGTAATGCACAAGTTTCATAAAACTCTTGAGAAATATTATTTAAATCTTCTTTACTATAATTGTCAAAAAACCATGTTTTAAACTGGTGTCATTTTTCATTTAAAAATTCATTTTGAATATATTTTCTTGTCAGTGAACCTGGACTAAAATCAATTTGATGTTCACTCATCATTAAGTATCATTAAGATTAAAATCTATCTCGGACACATAAGGAATATCCTTATTAAAAACATCAGATGATTTATTATTCATTTGAACTATGTTTAACCGAGGATCAATTTTAATTTTTTGTTTCTGTGTAGATATAACTGTTGATAAAGTATGTAATGAAGCAGCGTGATTTCTACCTGGACTATAACAAGGTTCTATTGGAGAAATATGTTGAATAACTAGTCTTCTATCAGAAGCAAAAGAATGTCTACTATAAGAAACACTTTTTTCATCAAACTGCATACAAATTTCTTCATCTGAATTTTGACTAATATGAGAATATTCAGAATTAGTGACAACATCGGTCATTTACTCAGGGGGTATAACAGAATCTAAAATCCAAGTGGTAGGAAAATTAATTTCTTCTCATTTTATAGGTCTTCTAGTAGTGACCTTAGATCTGGCGAAATTAGTTTCTACCAAAATAGTTTGATCAGATGTATCATATAACTTACATCTAGGATTCAAAATAGCAAGTAATTTATAATAGATTATATACGACAAGCAAATTAATTCAGATCCAGGTGCATAGTTATAACCATGTGTTTTAACATTCAACGTTAAAACATCTAATATATTAGAATCAGTCAAAGATAACTGCAAATTGGGCTAAACATTAAAATAAACTGGACCATAGGCCACCATAGATTCTATCGAACCCATCAAGGATTGACAAAAATTTAAATTCCTCGCATCTCGTAGAGCAGCTAAGAAAGTCTCTGGTAACCCTTTAAGAGTTAAAGGTTTAAAAGCAATTTGAACCATGCCAATATGCAAAAATTTATACTGAGATTTATATAATTCAATATCACGCTTATTTAATAAATGAATAGTTTGTTCGGATGAGTTTAACGCCAAGAATTGTTTAGTTGTTTTAATCAACTATTTATTGGAAATCTTATCAAACCAACCATAATCATAAATGATTTTTATATTAACTTTCGGAATAGTCCATTTGTTTAATAAATCAAGGTTTTGAGGTATATCTACCTCTTTCGTGACAGAAGATATGCTGTCTAAAGCAGAAGGTTTACTTATGGAGTTGAAAAAGAAAGACAAGATGACCACTATTGATTAACAGTAGATACACGGTTAAACCACAGTAGAAAAACTGTTACTGTACATTTGGGACCCATTGATAAGGGACCCATGGTCACTGTAAATCACTGTAGATCGGTGACTGTAGATCACTGTAGATAGATCCATTTTTCTTCTATAAATAAGGTCTTTTGTAGTTTGAAGTAGGGGCATCGAAAAAACTCTCTCTTCAAAAGTTTTTTTAAGTTATTTGTTTCTCTTAGTTTGTAAAGCTCTCGGTTTGCCAGAAGTTCGCCGGAAGTAAATAAAGTTGATAATGATGATGATGATGATGATAACGATGATGACGACGATGACGATGACGATGACGATGACGATGACGATTATTATTATTATTATTTTAAAAAAAAAGAGGCTAAGCTAATAGGAGGAACACATGATGTTGAAATATAAAACAATTGTAAATACGGATAGGTAAAAAAGACATGAATATCCTTGAAGGATGACATTGTTGAACAATAGCACAAAAATGAGGTAAAACACTAAAGCTAAACAACTGTTTTAATCGAATTAAACAACCATTTCAAACCGAATTAAACTCACATCATTAACTTAAAACTAGAATTCTAGGCCAAGAGAATGACCATGGATGTCAACACCACTTTGAGATGCCGAAATCGAACAAATACAGCAAGACAGAGAGAGCGGCCTCTCGGTTTAAATTAAAACCAAAGATACAATCCTAAAATATAACCCAAAATACTAATGTTGTGGACAACCTTATTACTGACTTTAAGCTCTTTCAAAGAATGCAATGACCAGACCCACAAAATCTGAAAAAATCATGCTAAGAACACTTTAATCAAACTTTTTCAGACTCATTCGCACTATATGAAATGGAGCAGCTGGCCAGAGAATTTTGAAAACAAAAATCGCTCAAAATAACTAGATTGCATTTAGGAAAATCACATAGCTACACTAAACACAAAAGGTCAATTTTAGTTTCAAAAGAAAGAGCAAAAATAGGATTTTAAGAGCTAACATGAAACCTTAATATAAAACACCACACCTTATCAAAGCTATAATCACACCTCCCAAATCATATTTGCAATAATCGAACAATAAGATAGAGTTTAGGCAATGATAGGCAACACAATCAGTTGTTAACATGTAGAACAACATGATTACTTAAAACTAGCACTAATCACACTCTTATGCAAATAAAATCTGTAATGGGACCAACATAACTGACCACTCAAATATCATTAGAAACTATAATCAAGTTTGTAGAGAAAGGAAGGGTGATACATAAAGAAAACAAGTTGAACAACCCATATTTTCAAAAAGAAAACAAAACAAAAACAGAGAATATGATGAGTATTCGATATACTCCTCATAGAAAACAACACATTAAATTAAATCCGAGCATGATAACATGAATATATCTAGCAACTAAAGGGAGGACTATCATCATTCAACCCATATTCAAGCATAGTCTAAGTGACATGAACCTTCAAGGAGCATAAAATTGAGAGGAAAGATATGAAACGAAAACGAGATAGAGACAAGGTTGTTACCTTTTTTGGGCAACGAACTGGAACAGTGACGAGCCGAATCGCACTACTCCACCACACAACGCGAAACTTCAAGAGCTCCTACGAATGAGCAGAGGAACAAACCCAAAAATAGAGCCATTCTCTTCTCTATTCGAATGTATTTCGTGTGTATCCTCTATCCCTATTTCATGTTGAACCCTTTGTAAGCTATTCCTTCTATATGTGAGTTGCGGCTGCCCTTAAAAATGAGGAGTAAAGAGATTTATATAGAGGGAATTTAGGGTTCGAAATCTGGGGGGAAACGGGTGCATTCGAAATTCAAACACCATAAATTTCTTGCACCATTTGGGATAAACATCTTTTTCCTCTGAAATTCGACTCATTTCGGAAGAGGAAAGGGGGGTATGACGGTTGGGATCAATTCCATCGTCCTTGGGGCGCAACGTGTCTTAATCTAGCAGCCCCAAGGACGGAAACACATGCTTTCTGCTTGTTGTTGTGTGTGCCGACGCGTTTGGACTGTTGTTGTGATGTTGGTCGTTGGAATTGGAAGGGAAATGGGATGGGGTCGGGTGGTACTGCTGTTGTATGTTGTTACTGGGTTTCTTTGTTGATGAAGGAATTGGGTCGGGTCGGGTAAAAGGTTGTGGGCTGTTGTATTTGGCGTTATATTATTATTGTATTGGGTTTGGGATGGGTTGTTGCTGGAAATGTTAGAGAAAAGGCCCAAAATTTGGCCTTTTGATGAGTTTAAGATGAATTGACTAGGCTTGGCTAAATTTGTAGTTAAATAATAGCCCCAAATAAATTTCAATTGTAACCAAATCGAATTTCAATCGGTGAATTTGGTCAAAACTTAAACAAGATGAATTAATATAAATTAATTAACGAGCTTCTTATTTTTTAACAAAATAAAATAATTAACTTAAGTATAAACTAATTGACTCAAATATATAAGTAGTATTAACTAAACCAATTAACCAATTATCTAAATAAAACTAACATTTTTTTTTAGATGATTTCAAATATTTATAAAATATACCAATTATATACATAATTATATAAAATAGTTTACCGTTTAAAATATTATAAAAAGTGACAAAACTATTTAAATAACTTGAAAAAAATATTTTGAATTTTATAAAGTCAATTATTTCAAATCATTTTGAAATTTAAGAAGTTTCGATGATTAATCCATATTGTGGAGGGTCAAAATTGGGTGTCAACAATTGTCCCTCATTTTACTTGGATTGATGAAAGAAATTCGAGGGAAATGAAATTGACGAATCCAATTTTGATTGACCACATTTCCATCTTCTGGAAAAGGGAATTGGTACGGACATTAGGAATTATGGCCGAACCCCGGAAGTGGGTTTCCTACATATCTCAGGCTATATAAGAATTCAGGCCACTTGTAGTTCGGTATGCTTGATTTGACGCACGATTTGCAAGAATTTAAAAGTCACCCCGAAATTGGATTATGAGGAGACCGGAATGCTCGAGAATAAGATTTGAGAGCGCATATCGAAATACAGCCGAGTTTTCAACATTGAGCACGCCTACATATCCCTCAACTCAGGGAATCAGGCTGTTTGTAGTTCGACTCAATTGGTTGAAAAATAAATCTATTATGCAAGATTACCTTTGGTTCTAGAGGAGTGACAAATAAGTCGAGTATGAAAAAGAGGCTTGCAACCTCTTAGTCATGAATGTGGTGCACTTCACACCCATAATTAAAAACTTACACGGACATAATTTTCAAAGCTCTTGGTGCATTATCACTCAGATCAGAAAGTTGCTTCCGGTAGAGATCAAGAATTTTCGGATGCGAAACTTAAACCAGAAAACCTAAAGGAAAATCCACATGCCTTCTGATAGGGGTGTGGTTTGATTATGGTGGAAGTCGCTCCTTTGCTCGCGTCCTAAGAGTTTGGCACTCCTCTCTGGAATATGTCCCAGTTTGCTGCTGAGAAAAAGTTCTACCTTGTGCTGCATCATAATTGATGTCGTCCGCACTTGTGGTTTGTTTTGAGAATTCATCCTCTTGGATGCTCTCGATAAAGACTGAGATAAAACTCATTAGCATAAAAATGCAATTCACATGGAGGGATAGTGTCTTTTACCATGTTGACACTTAATTGCCCTCCTTGAACATTTACGTCAACTGAGAACAATCCTAATGAAGTTGATGACACCTCCATGGATGATGATGAACTTATTTCTCATCATGAGAAATGGGAAAGTACGATGGTGAAGAGGCAAAGGGCCAAGATGCACTTTTACAAAAAGAGGAGAGCAACATCACAACGAAGGTAAATTTAATTACTTCAAATAACGCTACTCTTGAAACTCACAAAAATACTTCTTTAAAGCCTAAGAAGAAAAAATTTACGAAAATTAATAGTAGACCTCCCAAAAAAAATAATCGTGAAAATAACCAACCACAAAATCAACAAATTCAAGATAAGGAACCATGCTTTGTTTGTGGCAAGAGTGGGCATATTGCTCGATTTTGCAAATTTTGAAAACGTGGTCCTAACCCTCAGAAAAACATTACCGAAGAACCTTTTGTGGCAGTAATTACCTACATAAACATGGTTGAAAGTATTGATGGATGGTGGGCTGATTCTGGTGCAAACCATCATGTCTGTTATGGCAAAGTCTGGTTTAAAAAATATACTAATTTTGAGGAGCCCAAAACCATCATGCTTGGTGATTCTCACAAAACTCAAGTGCTTGGAATGGGAGATGTCGAATTGTGTTTTACTTTTGGAAGGGTATTAACTTTAAAAGATGTTCTCTATACTCCTTGCATGAGAAAAAAATTGATGTCTAGTTTTCTTCTTAATAAAGCAGGCTTTAAACAGATTATTGAATCTGATTAATATGTAATTGTGTAAAAGGATATTTTTGTAGGAAAGGGGTATGCTTGTGATGGGATGTTCAAATTGAATGTAGAAGTGAATAAAGCTTCTACTTCTGTTTATATGCTTTCTTCTACTAATTTTTGGCATGCTCGTTTGTGTCATATTAATGATCGTTATGTTTGAATCATGAGTAGTTTAGGATTAATTCCAATGATTAAATAGAATTTTGAAAAGTGTGAGGCTTGTAGTAAGGCCACAATCACTAAAAAGCTTCATTTTCAAGTTAAAAGAAAAACGGATTTGTTAGAATTAGTTCATACTGATATTTGTGAACTTGGTGGAATTTTAACTCGTGGAGGTAATATATATTTTATCACTTTCATTGATGATTTTTCTAAGTTTACATATGTTTACTTGATGAAAAATAAAAGTGATGCTTTTGAAAATTTCAAAACTTATCTCCATGAGGTTGAAAATCAGTTTGGTAGAAAAATAAAAAGAATTAGAAGTGATAGGGGCCGTGAATATGAGTCAAATTAGTTTAATTCTCTTGTTAGATCTTTGGGAATAATTCATGAAACTCCTCCTCCTTACTCTCTTTTATCTAATGGAGTAGCGGAAAGGAAAAATAGAACTTTGGTTGAATTGACTAATGTCATGCTTATTGAGTCACATGCACCTTTAAATTTTTGGGGTGAAACTATTTTAACTGCTTGTTATGTGTTGAATCGTGTGCCTCATAAAAAGTCTAAACTAACACCTTTTGAATTGTGGAATGGTTACAAGCCAAGTTTGGGATATCTAAGAGTTTGGGGTTGTCTAGCCTTTGTGAGGCTAATGGATCCCAAGATTACAAAATTGGGTAAGAAAGTTACTACTTGTGCTTTTCTTGGTTATGCTTCAAATAGTACAACCTATAGATCTTTTAATCTTGAAAATAATATTGTGATAGAATCGGGTGATGCTGTTTTCATGAACATAAGTTTCCTTTTGATTCTAAAAATAGTGGGGATCAAAGGATTGAACAAAATATTTTGTCACTACCTAGTTCTTCTACTTCTACTTTGAAAAATAAAGAAGCCAATGATTTTGAGTTAAGAAGAAGTAAAAGAGTTAGAGTAGAAATAAATTTTGATCCTGATTTTTATGTGTTTAATGTTGGAGATGACCCTCTCACTTTAAAAGAAGCTTTATTCACATGACTCCATTTTTTGGAAAGAGGCTGTAAATGATGAAATGGAATCTCTAATTTCTAATAAAACTTGGAAGTTACTTGATTTACCACCGGGTTGTAAAACTATTGGTTGCAAATGGGTCTTAAGAAAAAAGTTGAAACCGGATGGATCTATTGATAAATACAAGGCTAGATTAGTTGCAAAAGGTTTTAAACAACTAGAAGACCTAGAATTTTTTGATACTTTTTCACCGGTAACAAGAATTACATCCATAAGACTTTTAATTGCTATTGTTGTAATTTTTGATTTGCAAATTCATCAAATTGATATAAAACTGTTTTTTTAAATGGAGACCTAAATGAGAAAATTTATATGGATCAACCCGAGTGTTTTGTTGAAGCAGTTCAAGAAAGCAAAGTGTGTAAACTTTCTATATTCCTATATGGCTTGAAACATGCACCAAAGCAATGGCATGAAAAGTTTGATTCCTGCATGATTGAAAATGGTTTTTAAACAAATGAGTGCGATAAGTGCATATATCATAAGTCTTGGAATAATTCACATGTGATTATTTGCCTATATGTTGATGATTTGTTGATCTTTGGCTCTAACATGAATGTTATTGAAGAAACTAAGAATTTTCTTAGAAGCCATTTTGATATGAAAGATCTTGGTGAGGCAAATGTTATTCTTGGAATAAAAATAACAAGAACATGTGATGAAATTTGCCTTGACCAGCCACATTATGTTGAGAAATTTTTGAAAAAATATAACTTTCATGATTACAAGCACGTTGCTACTCCTTTTGATTCAAGTGTTCACTTATTTCTTGTTAAAAGTTAAAAAGGATGTAGTAAATCAAAAGAAATATGCTAGCATAATCGGAAGTTTGAGATATGTGACTGATTGCACTAGGCCTGATATTGCATATGCAGTAGGAGTACTTGGCAGGTTTACAAGCAAGCCAGGTAATGAACATTGGCATGCTATAACAAGAGTTATGAGATATTTAATTGGAACAAAAAATTGTGATTTGTTCTACAAAAAATATTCAGCTGTACTTGAAGACTTTTGTGATGCAGATTGGAACACTTTATCGTGATTCCTGTTCTATCACTGGTTATGTCTTTGCTTTAGGTGGTGGTGCTATTTGTTAGAGATAAAAAAAGCAAACTATAATTGCTAACTCTACACTGGAGGCTGAACTAATTGCTTTTAGCTTCCGCTTGTGAGGAAGCGAATTGGTTAAGAAATTTATTGTTTCAAATACCTTATTTTGAAAAATCAATTCCTCCTATTTTAATTCATTGTGATCGCACTGCTGCAATTGGTAGACTTCAAAACCGTTATTACAACGGTAAATCTAGACCAATAAAGAGGAAACACAGTAATGTAAGATCGTATTTGACAAATGGTATCATTAATGTTGATTATGTCAAATCTTGTGATAATCTTGCAGATCCACTTACTAAGGTCTTAACAAGAGAAAGGGTCTATCGAGGGGGATGTGATTGAAGCCTTTAAATCCTTGAGTCATATATGAGGAAATCCAACCTGGGGACTAGAGATCATATAACCAGGTTCAAAGGGAAAAACTAATCATATGATGACTTGCTGTGAAAAAAAATGCACTATCTTTTTATTCCCTCCCTATGATGTGAGTGTATTGGTCCTGTAATGATTTGTGAAGGTTGAGTTGATAAAACTCTTAATGAATATCTGTAGCCTGTATGGGTGGAGTGTTAAACTTACAGGAGCACTCTCGACAGATTTTACCTATGTGAGTGTGGAAGTAGGCCGCTTCCTAGATTTAGGCTTATTCTCAAATGCACTCATGAAATTAGGATAACACAAGGCCATAACGTGCTGGCTATAAAGCACATGTCAACACCTTGATTATTATGTGTGAGCAGTGATATTTTATTTTCCTTAAGCATTCATAGTTCAAGTGTGAGACTACTACGACTCTGGAGTAAAAATTATTGTTTCACTAACTGGATGTTCAATGCAGAGCACACCTTCATTATGGTTAGTAGTCTTTCTTCAGCTAATAGACTCTCTTGGTTAATATTATAATGAGTGGGGGATTGTTGATTTGGGAGAATTTTAATATTAGTAAATAATGGTTAAGGTGCATATTTCCCATTCCTCTTGCAGCTATTCCTATCAGAATGTTAGTGGCCACTTTGATTGTATTTTGGAATCAATGTTTTGAGTTTTAATTTCCCATTACTTGACGTTTCTGACATTGACCGTTGGTGGCACTTATTTTCTGCATTACTCCATTTGGAGTTATTGTTTGTTATGTTACAACATTTCTCGTAAGCACTCTTAGCCGTTGGTGGCCTTTGCCATTCATTCTTCATTATTCTTCCTCTATTATACCTTGTAACTTATGTAACTCCTAAGGTCATTTATCTTCACTATTTCCTACCCCATTATCTTCCTATTTATTCCTAGGAAGACTTCTTCTACTATAAATAGTGGTGGTCTTCATTTGATTTGACACACAACATACAAGAGTAAAATATAGAGTGCATAAAGTTTATCAAAAAGAGAGTTCTTATTAGTTGAAGGGAGGAGTTCTTTTTGTGGAGCTTTGAACTCAACTCTTGTCCAGAGTTGTTGAGTTATATATTGTGAATAGGCTGTTGTATCCTGGAGGGGACAAGTCAAGACGGATTACTGCTGGACCAGTGAAAACATTTGTTGCAGTGGACTTGAATCTCCTTAAAAAGAGCGATATATCTGCACCTCTGCCTCAAGATATTTTTTTTCTTCATTGTATTTTCAATTGTAATATTGTATTTTTTGTTATCTTGTAAGTTTTTCACTAATAGGGTTAATGTTACGTTGACGGCATCTTGGAATCAAAGTGTGTAGGACAAGAAGTGGGGCATCAACTTTTAAAGCAAAAGTTAATGTTCATATCGGGGGAGGAGTTAAGTGAGGGTTTGTGGTTCGGACGAACCCAATAATTTTTTCGTAGATCCTATATTGTATTAGAAATTATGTAATAATTTGTGAACCCCTAAAAATACTGATTGACAGCTCAATGATAAGAAAGAAAAACAAAATTTAGAATTACCAAACTCCTAATAATAATTCCTCCTCTGATCAGTCCATGTAGAAGTCAAGACATAATCTTCTCTTATCCATCGTACTAGATTTGAAATTTGGTTTTTTCCACCAGGCAAATAAGCCCTGTTAGTGAAAAATTACAGTATAACAAAATTACAAGATTACAATTGAAAATGAACTGAAGAAATAAAAATCTCTTCCGGCTGAGACGAGAATATCTCGCTCTTTTTAAGGAAATTCAAGGCCAGTGCATCAAATATTTTTCACCGATCTACCAGTAGTCCTTCTTGACTTGTCCCTTCTAGGATACAATAACAATCACAAAATATAACTTAACAACTAATGGCCAAGATACCACTAACGATGCTGCAAGATAAACAGTCAGTAACATCAGCACTTACTCCAAATAAATTTCCAACCGTGAAGACAAATTAATTGCCACCGACGGACAACTTGACAGCAAAGGCACCATTTGACTCCAAACTTTTAACAAATTAATATATAAAATATTAATATTAAAATGTTGACCAATAAGCCCTACTTTTGTCTCCAAGTTTTCTTTTTACTTGCCAGTTGCCACTCAGTTCCTGTTAGATATATTACATTGATGTGGTTGGAAATACAAGTGAGGCAGTGTTGTAAAATGGGATCACAACCAGATTTATTAATACTAGTTTATGAAAACGTGTGATTGTAGTTTGTTTCGTGTGAATTTTTATATAAATCTATTTTGTTGGTGTAATATATTGCAAATATAATAAATTACAGTTGAAAATAAAATAACAAAAATGAAAAAGAAATATATTCAGGCTAAGAAGCGGATATCTTGCTTTATTTAAGGAGATTCAAGCTCACTGCGGCATAATCTACCTCGATCCAGCATTATCACTCTTGACTTGTCCTCCTTTGAGATATAACAGTTCAACAATGTCATACAACTCAAACAACTCCGAATTAGTTGAAGAGTTCAAAGCTCCACAAAAGAACACATTCCTTCTGTTAGGATATACTATTAACCATGAGTTTTGATATAGTATTATTATTGAACAATTGTTTATTTATTTATTCAATTCAATAAAGTGTTACATTAAATAGATCAATTTGTCATGTATGTGTCCTTAACTTATATAGTAGACAATTTGGTATATAGAGTTTAAGCTTATACACAAAAGATTAAATCATCGGTTCTTATAAGTTAAAATTTATAGTTCACAATCGTAGATAGAAATTTGGACAAAACCATCAGAAAGATTGTAGCACGAGATTAAATGTAATTTATCTTGATTATGAGAATGATATAGTTCTAACTTCTCGTGCTATTACATTTTGTCTGTATTGAACGGGACCGAGCAGAGATAGATGTTTTAGACTGACTGATAAAAACATATTCTCTAAACTGTTAAATGTACTTATATTCTTAATCTTGATATAACGATTATGATTTGTATATATTAATTAACGTTTTGATTTATTAAAATGTGAGATTCTGAGATGAGTCAATATGCCGGTAGATTGGATGATAATAATATATATTGGTGAAATAATTAGTTAGTTGATGGAATTCATGTCTCAATATAGAGATTGATGATACACCTTTTTATGAGAAACTTATAAGTTTTCATGTGTAAACCCGACCAGTATATTTATGAATCTGGCACATGAAATAAGTTAAGTATTTCTCTAAAGGAAATTAATCATTGAATTAAATTCGTCAGTAATTTAATTTATTGATTAGTATCTGTAATCTTAACATGAGAATTACATAAGTGTTTAATGGTAAATTTCAAAATATAAATAGAGGAGTGCAATTACGAATTTCTAGTGGAATGATTTGTAATTTATTATGGTAAGAATAATTCAAATCAATTATTTGAAATTATTTCCATAATATGAAGCCTCGGTAATAAATTAATGTGGTCCCTCCAGTGCCCAATTTAACTAGAACTCAGAATCTTATTTTCTAGTAAAACGAAAAAAGAAGCGTGTTTCTTCTTGAAAAAAAAAAAGAACGTGTGTTTCTTGGTTTTCTTGAAAGAAAAGGAATCCTCTTTGGACTGGGAAGAAATCTATATAAGTAGGGATTCTTCTAACTTAGAAAGAGAATTAAGTATTCTATACGATACTTGCCCACCCAAGTATTGAGAGAGTTCAATTGTTAATTGGGATCATTGTAGAAGACCGTAGAGCTGGAGTTAGAATTACTTCAAGATATCTGCACACGCTTCAAGAGGTAATGTTCAGTTAATTTTCAGCATACTTTGTGTGTGATATGTATTTGTGATTGTTGTCTATATTCATGCAAGATGCATGATTCTGGAATGCTTCCGTTGTGTATGCTATTTTCTAACACCTTCAACATATAATTACATTCTTTTGTATAGTGAATTAGTTGAAATCTTAAAATATTTTTCTTCGTCTCAACTCTCTCTTTCACTACACTAACCTTAATATAAACTTCTCATATTTTCTTACATTATTTCTCTTGTACATTTCTTACTCAAAGTAAAAGAAGACCATCACTATTTATAGGGGAGAAATCTTTCTTGTAATGAATAGGAAGATAATAAGGTAGTCAATCGGATAAGTAAATAACCTAAATATTACAAAAGTTACCAAACATAATGAGGTAGAACAATGAGTGAAATAATGTGTTAGAGGTTGCAAGGTTTTAAGTGAAATATTGTCACACTAAGGTGAGTAAATAGGCACATTATGTCACTCACGTTAAAGAAATAATGTAGCCAATGAACCTTTGTAATATGAGTCACAACAATATAATATTTACAATATTAAAATGCTCAATATATGCAAACATACCCAAACAAAAGTGATTAAAATTTTTATGAAGATATGCACTTAATGAGTAATAAAATGCAATATTCCTAACAAATCTTAAAAATAAGACAAAGACATACCAACTAAGAGGTGCATTTTAGCGTTTAAACATTCCTTTTTAAGAAGCTAACGGTAAATTTTGAACTTTAGTTAGTAGTTAGTAAACATTCAATAAAATAAGAATTGTTATTCGAACACAAAATAATTTACAGACTTATATCAATAAAAAAATTCCTGGTGTCAAATATATACATGCAATATTTCTTGTAAAATAGATGTCCATACAATACTCTTGGTGACAAGTATATATATACTAGATATGGGACCCTGTGCCAGCATGGGGCCCAATATATGTTACTGTTTCTGTTTCTGTTTCAATTTATGTGATACATATGAAATTTGAAGTTAATCAATTTTTTAGTATGTTTTTATATATTTTAAGTTGCTAATTATTTTTATTTAGAGTATGTTTTACGTAAATATATTATAAATCACAATAATTAACAAGTTAATATAAAAAAACTTATAAAAAATTCATTGACTTTTGAAATTTCATTTGTATCACATAAATCAGGACAAAACAAGTAATATATATGAAAATTACATAAAACGTATTATAACTCACAATAATTAGCAACTTAAAATATCTATATATCTATATTTCTCCCAATTTATGTGGTATAGTTGAAATTTTGAAAGTTAACAAAAACTTTTAATATGTTTTCAAATATTTTAAGCTATTAATTATTATGATTTATAATACTTTTTACATAAAAAATTTATTTATATAAAGTATAAAATAAAAAAAATAAAAAAAAGGAAACATAAATGTCAGCACGAGTCCAATCTATGTTAATTTATATGTTTTAATTATTGTAATACCGATTGAATTTGAAGAGCCAACTAAATTTTTTTAAAGGATTTTTTTTTATAAATTTTTAGTTGTTATTATAATTTATAATAGTTTTATTTATTTTAAACCAATATATGTTTCTCTCTGTCTCAATTACATGACACATATGGAATTTGGAGAGTCAACTAAAATTTTAAAATATGTTAAGTTGTTAATTATTATACCTTATAGTACTATTACGTGATTTTCAAATAAAATATGTAATTTTTTTATTTCAATTTATGTGTCATTGATATAATTACATATATTAAGTAATAAAGAATTAATGTCTAAATTATGTGACACTTGTGAATTTTGGAGTGTAAATCAAATTAGTTAAATGATTTTAAAAAAATAAAGCGGTTAATTATTTATAATTTATATATATTTTTTTATATATTTTTTAAATGATATATATATATATATATATTGATATTAGTATTATAATAAATTAAATTTTATTATTTTTAAATTTATGATCTCAATTGTCAGCCTATGCCACATTATAAAATGTTCCAAAGTAGATATCAGATTTACAAAAATGTCGATGCCAGCTAAAGTAATAAAATAACATCTAAGGGCATGAACCTATATATATATATATATATATATATATATTCTATTTTCTCTAATGATTTGTTTTGTTTATGCTGCAGGTTTTCTATGGTCTCTATTATCTTTAGAAATCTATCGTCTATATATATATATATATATATATATATATAAAGCTGAATATAGACAATCTGATGTGGCATCTCTCTATGGCCAGTATTTCTATTCATCTTTTTTCTCCTTTTTTTGACATTTTATCTTTGTTTTGTATTTTTTATTTGTATTTAAAAAAAAAAGTATTTATGTCATACTCAATTAATTATGCCCTTTATAACATCCATTACGCTAATATAGATTTAAGTAAATGGAAATGGAAGATGAAAAGATAAAAACTATTCATTTTTCATAACTGCTTATAATTATTTAGCCTATAAAATAAAATAAAAATAGTTGAACATTTGTAACAAATAAGAATAAATTTCTTCACTTTGTCTCTTCTTCTTCTTCTTCTTCTTCTGATGAATATATGGTATCAACTTCTGTCGCTAAGATGTCCATCAAATTTCTAGGTCATGTGACTTTTTTAACAAAAGAGAAAGAAAGAATATCTCATGCTTCTTGTGAAGACATTGATGTAAAGAAAAAGATCATGTAACAAAAGTTTCTCTTCAAAATAAAAGACTTTTTGAAAAAATGTTTATTCCTCCTACAAGGAGAGAAAATTCATTGTGGTTGAGAAATTTATAAGAAGGTTGATTAGTGTTTCAAAGGGTAAGAAAAATTATTTGGAGAAAAAATCATTCTATTTATGCAATTCGTATCAAATTAGGAGGAGAACAAGCAAAAATTTATTTTGTGATTTGAAAAGAGAGAAAATTAGATATTATTTCTTTCAACCTCATTACTCTTCTAATTTCTTTTTTCTTTTATTTTGTCTTGATTTTTTGTATCTTTAATTAAAGTCTTTTTTTCTTATTTATCTTTAATTAAAGTTTATATATATTTTCTTAAAAAAGAATTTAAAAAGATGATCATATTTAGTTCCTTTCATCATCAATGCTATTAATCTCATAATTAGTGTTATTTATATTATTTTATTAATTACTTTTTTTTCTTTCTTTTAATTATTTATTTGAAGAAATTAGTTATTATAACTTTATAAGAATTACACATGTATTTTTACATAATTGGTTTGTCATTTTTGGATCATTATTTATCTTAAAGTTTCTATCTATATGTAATAATAAAGCTAAAATAGAAAATGTGGGGTGACACCTTCTTAGCAATAGATACTTATTTATTCTTATCAACGTTTCTGACATTTTTTGTTATTTTTTCCTTAAAATAATTGTTGCCTCGATTTTTAGTTTTAGTTTTATTTTTTTAGCATTTTCTAATTTTAAAAGACTGAAAATTTTATAAAATATAAAAAATGATTTATTTAACTCCTATCATCATCAATATTATTATTAATTTCTTTTACTTCTTTCCTTAATCTTCATTTCATCATTAATGTAATTGATATCATTTTCTTATATATATATATATATATATATATATATATATATATATATATATATATATATATATATATATTTGTGACATTTCTTAGAAGTTAGGATTACTATTTATTTAATTTCTAAAAATTTTGAATTCTTTCGTCATACTAAATACAACATGTTTTATTATAATTATATTCAATATATTAATCAATATGTTGTACGAATAAAAAGAAAATTATCATTTCACAAAAACAAAGGTTAACATATAATTTATTATGATTAAGGAAAGATAAAAATATTATTCCAATATCCATAACCATATTTAATACATTAAAAATTAATTGAAAAGTTGTAAATGAAAAAGGAATCACCATTTAAGGATTCATTATTTTAAAATTTTTGGATCATTTCTTCTTCTAAAAGTTTTTATCCACATGTAACAATAAAGTTAAAATAGAAAATGTAGTGACACCATTTTTAGTAATAGCTACTTATTTATTCTTATCAATTTTTTTTGACAATTTTGGTTATATTTTTCTTTAAAATAATTATTGCCTCGATTTTTATTTTTATTTTTAACATTTATTTTTAATTTTAAAAGATCTGAAAATTTATGTTAAAAATTTAAATAATAGAAAAATGATTTATTTAACTTTTATCATCATCAATACTACTAATTTATTTGACGTTTTTTCTTAATCTTCATCTCATCAGTTATATTATTTATATAATTTTCTTAAATCACTTATTGTTTCTTTTTTAACTCTTTTATATATATATAAAGTTGGATATGTAAATGATGATATGACATTTCTTAGAAGCTAAGATTACTATTTATCTAATTTCTCAAATTTTTGAGTTCTTTTGTCATACTAAATACAATATGTTTTATTATAATTACATTCAATATAGTAAACAATATGTTCTAGGAATTAAAACAAAATTATCATTTCAGAAAAATAAATGTTAAATTATAATTTTATTATGATTATGGAAAGATAAAGATATTATTTCAACATCCCATAACCACATTCAATACATTAGAAATTAATTGGATATAACTCTAAATGGAACATGAATTACCATTTAAGGAAAATAAATATTTGCAATACCATAATAATTAAGAAGAGAGTAATATATTATTTTAATATCCTAATTCGGAACTTTTAATCTACTACTCAATTAAAAAGAAAATGCATTTAATAACATTAAAAAGTTATTAGTTTAATATTTTTTCTCATTCTACTAATTCAATTCAATCAAACTTAATTTTAAAGATAAAATAATAGCTCCATTTTAATTGTTATCAATATATTTCAAAAAATTATCGTAAAAAGGCTTTTCTTGCACCTTATTTTAATTTTCATATACTATTATTATTTTTTCTGTTGTTTTTCAATGATTTTTTGTTTCGATTTAAAATTAAATGTTTATTCTTAAAACTCTAATGGTACAAATTAAGGTGGAGTAGAATATAATAAATGATGATTCTTCTACTAAATAAGAAGATATAACGAAATTGAAAGGGTGAAGTTTTTTTTTTTTAAATGGATAGGAAATTCTATTAAGGTATCATTACATCATTATTCAATATATTTTAATATAAATTTCATTTGCTGATGCATTTGTTTAGTACTCCCTCTGTCCCTAATTACTTGTTCACTTTTCCTTTTATAGTTGTCTCTAATTACTTGTCCATTTTGACAAATCAAGAAAGAACAATTTTTTTTACCTATTATACCCTCAATTAAATCACTAATTACTTTGAAAATTGCAGAACTTTTCATCTACTTCATAATTAATAGGGGTAAAATGATAAATTCACTGTGTCATTAATTGATTTCTTAATAAATGTATCAATTTAAAAGTGAAAAAGTAATTAGGGACAAAGGGAGTATTACAATGTTATTTCATATTACGAGATATTTTTTAGACATTTAAGGAGAATGGTACACCAGAATATATATTATATATTAAAGGATCAGATTCATGCAATGGAAGAATTTGTTATTAGCAAATATTTAACTTATTTGATAAAAAATATATTCTTCCTCATTTAATAGATGTAAAATTTGTCAAGCTTTATTTTTTTCACAATCTTCATATTATTAAAACAAATAATAATATTACGATTAAACAACAGAGTAAATATAAAATTAATCAAAAATATTTAATTTTAATGATTGCGCGAAGTGCGGCCAAGTTCTCTAATTTAAAACAAAAAGGTAAAATTTAAATGGGTTTACAATAGAATTCCTAGAAATCCAACTTGAAAAATTATGTTAAAAATGGAAAATAAAAAGTGAAATAAATTTAATTGAGAGTTATCCTTCGTCTGTCCCATTTTATGTGACACTTTTTATTTCTCGAGAATCAAATAGTTTAAGTTTGACCATAAATTTGCGTATAGTATCTTCAATTTTTTAAAAATGAAATTTATATATTTGTAAACTATGTAAAAATTAAAATATTATATTTCATAATAATTAATAATTCAAAATATTTTAAAGATCTATGAAAAATTTAAGATCAAAGATAAACTAAAGAGAGTAAAAGGGGAGAATGGAAAGTAGAAAAAAAGAAAAAAAAACGAATATATAGAGAGAGAAACTGAGGAAAAAAAGTCAGAAAAGTAATTATTCATGTGGGTTGTTGTATATGTAGAAAGACACGTGTACAGTTAATGAGCCACAATTAATTTTATAGTACAATTTGAAATGCTTTGTGTACAACTTGGTAGTGCCGTGATCGTCCTCTAAAGTCTCACTTCTAATAAAGAGTAATATAAATCACAATAATTAACAATTCAAAATATTTAAATTGAGACAGTTAAAGTAATATATATTTGGAGCTATTGTGTCTGGTAATTGTATATATGTATGAGTAATAAAAGGTAGTACGCATGTCTTCAATATAGTGAATCATCAGACAGCTGGCGACATATAATACTCCTATTTATTCAAAAGTTAATGTACAATTCTTTTTGCACGTTGTACAACTAATTTAATAAAGTTAAAAGTTAATGTACAAAATTATTTGCACGTTGTACAACTAATTTAATGCAGTGTTAGTCCTTCTAACTGTCATTTCTAAATAAGAGTAATATCTATATATAATAAGCCACAATGCAACTATCATTGTAAGTTTGTAACTATCTTGTTAGCTTTTAACCAAAAGTTAACAAGATTTTTAGTTACATATTTATTATTTAGTTAAATAATAAATATGTCTTGTTAGCTTTCAACCAAAAGCTAACAAAATTTTTAGTTACATATTTATTATTTAGTTAAATAATAAATATGTCATTATATGAGCTATTTATTACTCATTCCTTTTGAATTTGTTAAATTTTGATCTGACACATAGTTTACGAAAGTAAATTAGATTTTCAGAAAAAACATTAAGTGATACTTGAAGTTGTCCCAAATTTTCAAAAAGACATCTTAACTTTGTGTGCGTCCTATTACCCCACAAAACATTCAAAATCACAATAAATACACATTTTTTACACAATATTTCCACTTTGGACAAAAATATCCTTCGAATATGCAATTTCTTAAAAACAAAAAGTCGGACCCATTATTGATGTATTGAAGGATGCTTTGGTAATTTCCTATGATGAATTCGTTTTGTTTGTTTCTTTTAAATTTATTTTACTATACTAAATAATTCTATAAAATATTATGAATCATGAGAATTAATTACTTAAATATTTAAAAGATATAAAAATATATAAAAGATCTGATTGACTCTTCAAATTTTACCGGTGACAATAAATTGGGACAAATGAAATAATATATATTATTTGAAAATTTCTTAGAAAGTACTATAAATTACAGTAATTAACAGCTAGAAATATTTCAAAGACAAAAAAAGTTGATTGAATCTCAAAAATTTTTTAGTACTACATAAATTGAGAAAGAAGAAATGACCTCTATTATTTGAAAATGACGTAAAAGTATTACAAATCATACAATAAGAATTAACAATTTAAAATTTTAAAAGACTTTAATGTTTTATACTTATTCTATTGCCACTTTGGACAAAAATATCCTCCCAATATGCATATTTTTTTAAACAAAAAGTGGGACTCATTATTGATGTATTCAAGGATGCTTTGGTAATTTTCCTATAATGAATTCGTTTTGTTTGTTGTTTATTTTTTTTTAAATAATTGTATAAAATATTATAAATCACAATATTTATTTACTTAAATATTCAAAAGATATAAAAATATGTAAAAGATCTGATTAACTCTTCAAATTTTATCGGTGACACATAAATTCGACAAATGAAATAATATATATTATTTGAAAATTACTTAGAAAGTACAATAATTTACAGTAATTAACAATAGAATATTTTAAAGACAAAAAAAAATAATTGAATCTCCAAATTTTATTAGTACCACATAAATTGAGAAAGAAGAAATAACCTTTATTATTTCAAAATTGCATAAAAGATATTACAAATCATACAACAATAATTACCAATTTAGAATGTTAAAAGACATAATTGTTTTTTTTTACCATAGTTAACAATAATTAAAAATTTAAACTATTTTAAATTAATATTAAAGTTTGATTAACTCTTTAATTTTATCTTTGTCACATAAATTGAAATAAAAAATGATACATATTGGGCCCGTGCTAGCACGGGCTCCAATGTCTAGTATATATATATATATATATATATATATATATATATGACAAAAAAATTGTTAGAACAAGTACGAAAAAAATTACTACCACACAAAAAAAATGCAAGATAAGTGAAAAGAAAATACTACTATACATTTGTTATTTTCTCATCCATCTTTTTAGTTACTAGTTTCAGGACACGTACGTTGCATGTGTGTCCCAATTCTACTAGCATATATTTTAAAAAAATAATAAGATAATATTAAATATGTGTGGAAAGAGTAATATAAATTTGAAGAAGAAAAGTACAAATTGAATTTGACAAATAATTAAACTACTTAAATGACTTAATTGTTCAATACAAAATATTAAGGATTGCCTAAACTTAGAAAAAACAATTAAATTTAGTTATATAGGTGCAATGTGTAATCAAATAATAAATATGTGGCTGTTTGTACAACTACGACATGACATGATAAAATATAAGTTGTACCAAAATTTCCAAAGTTAATGTTAGTACAAATAGCTCTAAAGAATCTTACCCCAAATTAAGCACAAATACAATACGTATAAACATTTTAAAGTGTAAGCATATAACTAAGTAACTAACCCTTTTTTTAGTAATACAATTGTAGGAATAATTTTATAAAGCTAGTATCCTAAATCAGCATTTTAAACCATCATAACATACAATTAAAAAGTAATAATTTATATTGAAGAAAATAAATATCAACCTCAGTACCATATTCTTAATATTCTAGGAGAAAAGGAAGATATTGAATTCTTATGTAAATATGTCATATTTCTATGATTATTGTGAAGTTGAGAGTGTGATGAAATGGAGCATAATTATCCTATTTATCACTCTTTTGTAACTAAAATTTTATGTAAAAATTCATGTTAAATGTGAGTCTTTATTTATAATTCATAAGAATGTGAATGGTCAAATTTTCATTTTTTAAACGTAGGAGCAAAAAAATATACTATAAGGTTGATTATCATAACCATTACTTAGTATTTATTAAGAATACATTAATAAATCAAATACACTCCGACATTCCTTATTCTCCTAATCCATTATTGCATTTAAAGTAAATAATGCATCATCAACTTGGAAATTAAGGGCAAAATGATAATTCAATTTTGAGGTTAGGATCTTCATATATATATATATATATATATATTATAATTATATGATTAGACTTTCTCTTTCTTTATCATAAGTATCTGAAATCCAATGTAATATAATACACTATCTCCTATCATCTAAAATAGTCATTTTACATCTATAAAAAAAACGGAGAAGGGTCTAAAATACCCTTAAAGTACTGGAATTGGTACAAATATACCCTTCGTTTACCTTTTAGCCACAAAATGCCCTTAGGGTTAACCTTTGTGGCCCTATACTACCCTTTTCACAAACAGAATAAATAAAAATAGTTCATTTAATTAGCATTTCATTTGATACGTGGCACTATCTGATTCGTTATAAAAATTAATTAACTAAAACTAAATTAACCCAATCCTACCCAAAAAAAAACCCGACCCATCTTCTAAAACCCAATTATTCTAGAGTAAAGTCTCCACCTACTCTTGTTTAATCTGCATACGATTGAGTTGATATAAGTAATTTTGAAAACATTGGCATCAATCAATAATCAGGGAGGCAACAAACGCTTTGAGGCTTTGCTTAAATGTTGAAACACCAGCAATTGCTCTGGCAGCATTTCAAGAGTTAGCAGAATTGGAGGGGTAGAACCTATGAAACAAAATTGATAAAAAGGGATGCTGCGGATATGGAGGCAGTGCTTAAATTAAGAGTGTAACTTTATTCAAGGCTAGAAACAGTGAAAATCAAAGAAGTTTTAAGTGCATAACTAGTTGTTGGTTATATGATGAAGATGCGCTTAGACTATAGATATCTCTAAGGAATGTATTTTTTAGGTTAATCAGGATTTGATGTTCTGTTGCACAGTATGCATTATGTTGTAGTTTTAACTATATTTGTAGTTGATTTTCTGATTTAATAAGTACCTTATTTGCTAATTTTGTTAATGACATTTAAGGGAGACAAAGGCATGCTCTTGGGGGTGCTATGTATACTCTTTGAGTATGAGTATGTTGGATGGTTGGAAATGTCTTGGCCTGATTTATAATGCATCTCTTCTTGAATCTGTATAGCTCATGGATTATTACCTTTTTTAATGTTAGAAATGCATTTGAATAATTGAGTTTCAGCAACTTGAAGAAAATAATTTGGGTTATTCCCTTTTAGAATAATTGAGTTTTGGAAGACGGGTCGGGTGTTGTCTTTGGGTGGATCCGGGTTTGGATTGGTTTAATTTAGCTTTAGTTAATTAATTTTACAACAAATCAGGTAGTGCCACGTATTAAATGAAAAATGCTAATTAAATGGACTAATTATTCCGTTTGTGAAAAGGGTATAACAGGGCCACAAAGGTTAACCCCAAGGGCATTTTGTGGCCAAAAGGTAAACGAAGGGTATATTTGTACCAATTCCAATACTTTAGGGGTATTTTAGACCCTTCTCCAAATAAAATATTTTAAAAAGAAAATAATATTTACACACATGGTAGGCGAGTCTGTAAAAGACAACCAACTTGGATAATTGAAGGTACCACATCAATATAAAAGGTGCAAAAAAAAAATGGAAAAAATGCGTTCTGTGGGATAATAAAACCCTAGTTAAGTTTAGATGTCTCTCTGAAATTTCGATCATAGTTTAAAAAGTATAAAAAATATATAAATTAAAAAGAGGCTGTAACTTCGTCCGCACATCGGTGGCTTAGGATTCTGAGTAAGGGGCCTGCCTTGTTGCACCACATAAAATAGTTGGCCACTTCCTATTAAATATTCACCTACTATTCCGACTAAGACGTACTACACCTTTTTTTCTTTTTTTTTTTGTTGAAAGATGAAAAGTACTATTTGTTTATACTAACTTTATCTCATTTTATATGATACGTTTAACTTGATATTATATTTTTAAAAAATTAAATTTATAATTTATAATTTAATATAATTTTGATATTTATATAAATATATATTATTTAATTAAAAATTAAATAGAAATATATATTTATAGTTTATATTACTTTAGAAGCAGAAAGATA
This sequence comes from Solanum commersonii, assembly GCA_029007595.1. NCBI lineage: Eukaryota > Viridiplantae > Streptophyta > Magnoliopsida > Solanales > Solanaceae > Solanum > Solanum commersonii. The sequence goes on from JAJTWQ010000051.1 coordinate 3,729,622, forward strand.
TTTAGAGTTTTAGATTTCTTTTCCTCCATTCTGCGGCCACTTGAGGCAGAGCATAGTGGAACCACTTGTTTCTTCATTAATTGTTTACTGTTTAGGACAAAAAGTGGGGCATCGACTTTCAAAGCAAAATCTTCTCTTATAGATTTGGCATTTGGCTTCTTCCTAATTTAATTTCAACAACAAAATACATTTCAACGATATGTTTTGATTAACTTTCTGTTAGTCCAAAGTTTATGGCCTCTACAACACGATTAATTGCCTCATAACAATGATTTCTCTTATGATCGATTTTTTCTAGACAAACTATTTCTTTGTGTCAGGGCAATTTAGAGCAATGTCCGTTTCATTTTTATGTCGTTTGTCGTCTAGTACTGTTGGCTTCAAAAATTTAATCAAACTTATTTTCAATCCACTCATATCTTATCTGACCGGCCTATTGTAATACTTTGGCGTTTTAATTAATTTTTCTTTTTGTTTTTTGTTTTTTGTTTTAATCTTTCAAAATGTTCAAGTGTGTTACATTGAAAATTCGAAAAAAGAAAAATAGCACTTTAAAATTTTATATAATTAAATCGTATGTGTATATAAAAGTTTAAAACTAATAGTATTATATATTTTGGACCTATAATTTTTAAAATTTATCGGTTCAGTGTTAAGAGCTAAAAGTTTAAATCAATCAAATTTATATATTAAATACATCTTTTGATAACAGTGCACCCATCCTTCCGAAATCCTGGATACGCATCTGCAAGGAGTCTCGCCATTTAAAACCTGCATATAATCAACGAGATGGATCTCAAGTACTTCAAAAGCAAGAGTAAAAAGAAGAGAAACAAAGACTGTTTTTAACTCTCTTATAGTACTAATAATAGCATTTATTTATGGTACATCACGATTGCTAAAAGATCATAACACAATTTATTTAAATAAAAGAGAGAGTGTATTACAAACATCATGATGAAAGTGTAATAAAAGAGAGATGTGTATTTCTCAAACTAGCAAGTGATAGTTTAAGTATGAAACTCACTCTCTCAATAGTTTAGGTATGAAAATCAAACAAAGCAGGGGCGGCGGCTGGTAAGGCTTAAAAAAAAGTCCTTGTCCTTAGGCCCCCGATTTTAGGGGACCCCATTTTTTAGTTAATTAGGTAGGATTAATTTTTTTTATAAAAAATATTAGAACTAAGACAATAAATGCAAAGGCCCCATTTTTTAGTTAATTAGGAAGGATTAAATTAAAAAAAAAAAATTGTTAGAACTAAGACAATAAATGCAAAACGGCTCAATGAAGTGATAATATGATAGATATGACTATGACTTTTTAATTTGCCAATAAAAAGTTGTGTACTTTTTTTTAATGTACAAGTTATCTTTTTTTTTTTTACCTTTTTTTTTCTAATTTTATTTTTATATATTCTATCCTCCTCCCTTCTATTTCTTCTCACTTTCTCTTTTCTAATCTTACATCTCTTTCTTATTCAAAGCTTAAAAAATTACTTGTTCTATTAATAGTTTATATTTTAAATTTGGAGAAAACTATATTGCAGCAGCCCGATTCATTTTCATAAATCAAGTTTTCATAGCTTTTGAATTCGGTAATATCATTCTAATTTCTAATATTATTTTTGTTTTGTGTCTTATGTTTATTATATTTTTTATTTGATATTGTAAATAGTGTTTAAAATATTTGTTAGATTTTAATATGTCAACTAGAAAATATGAATCCGATCATTCAAAACTTAAAAGAAAAAGAAAAGTCGATAACTTGATAAAATCTCAAAAAGGTGCTCTTGATAAATTTTTGGAAAACAATGTTAAAATTAAATCAAAAAAGGTAGGGGAATGCTCTTTAGAAGAACAAGTTACTAACTTAGTTGAAGTTGAGATAGATAATGATATAAACCAAAAAGAAGAAGGAGAGGAAATTAGTGAAAAGGCGGATGTAGATTCCCAAGAAAATCAAGAACTTATAAACGAATTAAATAATCATACTCCTAATAATATCTATGATCCTAGTCAATGGAATATTGTTGATACAAAGTTAAGTGACTTATTAGTAGAAAAGGGACCAATTAGAATTACCGACACGTGTTTTTCAAAGGATAAATTTTTAAGGCACTTTTCTACTACATATTATTTTCAAAAGTTGGCAAATGAAGAAAGACATGAAAGAAGATGGTTAGTTTATTCCAAAGATTTGAATAAGGTATTTTGTTTTTGTCGTAAGTTATTTAATACGACCTTTAATGCAAAGAATAATAAATTAGCTAATGAAGGTAGTAGAGATTGGAAAAATCTTACTACTAAGCTTTGAACTCATGAAACAACTAACCAACATATTATTTATATGAGTTCATGGATTGATTTAGAATTTAGATTGCGTAATAATAAAACAATCGATAAAAACATTCAAGACCAAATTAATAGAGATAGAGAACATTGAAAAAATGTATTGTCAAGAATTATTTCCTTCATAAAAACTCTTGGAAGAAATAATTTGGCGTTTAGGGGGGAAAATGACAAAATCTATAAAAAAATAACGGAAACTTCTTGAGTCTTCTTGAAATGATTGCAGAATTTGATCCAATTATGCAAGAACATATTCGACGAATCAAACATGATGAAATTCATAATCATTATCTTGGACATAATATACAAAATGAATTAATAAATTTATTGGCAAGTGAAATTAAGAACAAGATTATTGAAAAAGTAATAAAAACAAAGTATTTCTCTATCATACTTGATTGCACGCTAGATACAAGTCATCAAGACCAAATGTCTTTTATAATACGGAGTGTAGATATTTCGGCAACTCCAATAGATGTAACCACCGAATATTTCTTAGAATTCTTAAAAGTAGATGATACAAGTGGAAAAGGTCTTGTTGAAGTTATTTTAGATGAAATAAAATGTATTGGACTTGATATTGATAATTTAAAAGGACAAGGATATGATAATGGGTCTAATATGAAGGAAAAACACCAAGGAGTGCAAAAAAGACTTCTTGATATAAATCCTAGATCATTTTATACACCATGTGGTTGTCATAATCTAAATTTGGTACTTTGTGATATGGTTAATTCTTGTACGAAAGCTATATCATTCTTTGGAGTAGTACAACGTATATATTCACTTTTTCTTCGTCCTAAGAGGTGGAAAATTTTAAAAGATAGTGTACCTAGTTTAACTCTTAAATTATTATCACAAACACGGTGAAAAAATCGTATTGAAAGTGTTAAAGTAATAAGGTTTCAAACTCCACAAATAAGAGATGCTTTATTTAAATTAGAAGAAGTTAGTGATGATTCAAAAATTAAAAGTGAAGCTAATTGTTTAGGAATTTTTGAGCTTGAAAATTTTGAATTTTTATTGGGTATGACTATTTGGTATGTGTATTATTTGCTGTAAATTCAATTAGCAAAAGTTTACAATCAAAAGATATGCATATTGATGTCGCTATAGATCAATTAAGAGGTTTAGTTTTTTTTTAAAAAAAACATATAGAGAAGAAGGATTTACAAGTGCTATGATTTTGGCTAAGGAAATTGCATTAGAGATGAATATAGAACCTATATTTCGTAAGAAACGTGTAATTTATAGAAAAAAATAATTTGATGAGAATGTTGATAATGAAATTACAAGATCTCTTAAAGAATAATTTAAGGTCTGTTTGGAAGGATACCCTGGTAATTGGATTTGGTGTAATTGGTGTAATTACACTGTCTTGTCTTGTTTGGAAGGACAGGTAATTACTTGGTCAGCAGGTAATTGGTGTAATTGGTAGGGGTAATTACACTCTACAATTCACGGGCGAGGTTTGTGAATTCTTTGGTAATTACATGGTGTAATTACCACCTGATTACTTTTTCATTTTTTTTTAATCTCTATTTTTATTTTTATTTTGTTTTAATTTTTTTTACTTCTATTATTTTACTTTCTTTTTATTTTTATTTTTATTATTCTAAAAAATTGTAAAAGTCTATTTTTTATTTTATATTATTATATTTCATTTTATTCTTGTTCTCAAATTCTATGTAATTTTCTCGTATTATTTATTTCTTTATGCCACGTTTATTTTCTCATTAGCATAATTTTATTAGTTTTCTAATTTTTAAATTAAAATAGAATTTATTGTTAAGTAAGGTTATAGACTTACATTTTCTTTATTATGGAGAAATAAAAATAAATCATATTTATTGCTATGTTGAAATTTGTTATAAAAAATTTTTGTTTTGAATTTATTACTTATGTTATATTTTCAGTTTCATTTGTTTTAGTAATATTGAATTTACATTGCACGTCATTTTTTAATTAGACTTGATAGATTATATTTTAGTCAAACATTTAATAATTTATGATATTTTATTTATATATTACTATTCTTTTTATCAAACATGCATTTCACAATGTTCGTAGAAACTTCATACTTTTAGTTGTTACGATCAATTCAATTGAAATATATTAATTTGAAAAAATATAAATTAATTATTTTTTCATAATATTGGTTACAGTAAATATGTTTATTAATTAATATATTTTCAAAAAAGAATATATATATTAAATATTTAATTTAATGTCATTTATAAAATTTCTTATTTGTCTAGTATAAATTTTAAATTTTTATTTTTAAAATTTATTATAATTTTATGATTGCAATTGTGCATCCAAACAGAACATGTGTAATTACACTGTGGCATCCAAATAGGACATGTGTAATTACAGTGTAATTACACTGTGACAACCAAATAGGTCAGTGTAATTACTAGATTGCGTAATTACTAGCTGGTAATTACTACCCTAGTAATTACACCAATTCCAATTAACTGGTGGCTTTCCAAACAGACCCTTAGAGTTGATTACTTCTTATACATAGTAGACCAAGCCATCTTTTCACTTCAAAATAGATTTGAACAGTTTGAAGTATATGAAAATATTTTTGGTTTTCTATTTAGTGGGAAAAAATTGAGATCATTAGATGATGAGAATTTAAAAAAATATTGTTTTAATCTTGAATGTTCCTTAAAACATAATACTCACTCCGATATTGACGATTTAGATTTATTTTCTGAATTAAAAGTGTTAAGGGAAATCATAAAAGTAGAAGACAATACTCTAATTGAGATACTCAATCAAATAAAAAGATTAGATTATTTTCCAAATGCTTACATTACTTAGAATAATGTTAACAATTCCCGTAACAGTCGCCTCAGCCGAAAGAAGTTTTTCAGAATTAAAAATAATAAAATCTTATTTAAGATCGACAATGTCTCAAGAAAGATTAAGTGGTTTGGCTATATTATCGATTGAAAAAGAATTATTAGAAGAGATTGACTACACAAAAATTATTAACAACTTTGCATCTCAAGGACACATTTTTTTTCTTTCTGGTGTTGCTATTTAAACTTCTAATACTCCAATAATAACCATATGTGAAATAGAGTGAATAAGTTCAGATACCAATTTGTATCACCTAGATACCAATTGGATTCAAGTAGTAGCACAAAAGAAAGAAGAAATGAAGTTTTCCTAAAGTCTTATTGCCTCTCGAAGAAAAGTAAAGGCATCCCCGTACCGTTCCACAAGACTCTACTAGACTTTTCCTTATATGATGAGATCACCAAACCTAACGCTCTGATACCAAGTTTGTCACGATCCAAATTGAGTCGTGAGTGGCACCCACACTTAACCTCCTAGGTGGGCGAACCAATGAATTCAACCCCACCTTATATTTATCATTCAGCTTACAAAATACTAACCATAATGCAGAAAATTAAATCTTATTAGTGTAAGAAACACAAACTCATTATAGTCTACTATATGTCATTCCCAAAACCTGAAAGTTATCACATCAAGGAAATCTAATTTCCAAATACTATGTCTAAGAGTTCCAAATACACCGAAATAAATGAAATAAAGTAATTTGTGTCTGAAAACTAAGGATATCAGGTCATGACCAAGAGAATCCCACAGAAGCTCGAATGAATAACTTACCCTTGAACCTGATATGCTGAAACTGGCTAGAGCTGAGGGCGAGTCAAAGTCACTGGTACACTCGTTGCACTCCATAAAAGGAAAACAAAGAAAAATGCAAGTAGGGCTCAATACGGGGCAACATGCATGTATTGCGTAGGTATCATCGGCCAACCCAAAATAGAAACTAATATACAATGAATAATAGTATAAAATCAACTATGACACTCAACATGTGACAAGCAACAAACAACATGACCCAGTGACAACAACACTAAAGTAAGTATGCAATCAATCACAATATCAAGCACACATATGGGGACTCAACCCTCCACACCACGCTCATTTGGGAAATGGGTTCTTTGAAATTGAGTACATTAAGTTAATTCAAAATCTTTTTTCTTTATTGTTGCCGTGTCGGAACGTGACACTCCGATCCAATTATACCGTGTCAGAACGTGACACTCCGATCCAAAAATATTGTGTCAGAACGTGATACTTCGATCCAAAAATATTGTGTCAGAACGTGACACTCCGATCCAAAAATACCGTGTCGAAACGTGACACTCCGATACAATAATACCGTGTCGAAACGTGACACTCCGATTCAAAAATACCGTGTCGAAACGTGACACTCCGATCCAAAAATATCGTGTCGGAACGTGACACTCCGATCCAATAATATCGTGTCAAAATGTGACACTCCGATCCAAAAATACCGTGTCGGAACGTGACACTCCGATCCAATAATATTACTCTCTCCGTCCCATTTTATGTGGCAACATTTGACCGGGCACGAAGTTTAAGAAATGAATGAAGACTTTGAAATGTTTACCAAATTGCCCTTTAAAAAGTAGACTCACTTTTCTCTCTCCTCATAAATGTACTGGAGTATTATTTTAAGATTAACTGGGACCAACAAGGGTAAAAAAGGAATTGTACCTTTAAATACTTTCCATATAAGGAAATGTGATATTCTTTTTGGGACTGACCAAAAAGAAAATGTTGCCACATAAAATGGGACGGAGGAAGTATTAATTTATCATTTATTATCACCACTTTTCAATTTATTAACAATAGTTCATCAAGCCTTCTTAATTCAAGGCATCACTTCGATAGAGAGGGTTCAAGATTATAAATTCCACAGTCTCAGGATTTCAGACCAATCACAAATCACACAACCAAGCCACACAATCAAGTACATAGAGAACTTCACACTATCACTCAATGCATATCAATCACTATTAAGAGTCTATCAAATAGAATAAACTATAACTTACCTCCACCGAAGAACCGAAGTCAGACAAGCTACTTCTCCAATGCTTTTCCTTTCCTCAATGCTTCCGAACATTTCCAATCTACGAAGTATGCATAATTTGTAAGTTAACGAGTCTCTAGGCACCCATGCTACTATGTGTCTAGCCTAGACCCAAAACTCACCCAATTCTATAATCAATTTCCTAAAATTCAAGACTAAGGATAAATCTTATTCCTCCATTTAACGTAACTTTAATGGTATTAATATAATACCATATACCTAATATTTATTTAGGTATCTCAATGTATCAACACTTAATTATAGGTGATAATTGAATTATAAAATCTAACGATGACCACCGGTTACGAAACCGGTGGTGCCCAAAGACCTCAAACTACACCATAGGAATAACATAAACAGAATGAGAATATATACATATACATATATGCGCAATTACATAGCACCCAATCCAACCTATGCACATGAACCTTACTTTTCTAATGATTACTTTTAACTTTTCCCAAATTTTTCATCATGCCCTAATCATTACTACTTTACTTATCTTCCAATTCAACCAGCCAATAGCAACCCTATTTTTAATCAAATTTTCATAATACTTCCCCAATATAACGAATCCATCTACTAATATAATTAACATAGGTTAGAGTCAGAGAGTCACCTGAATGAAGTCGTTCTTTGTTCACGCGGCTTGCTTTCTGTTATTCTTTTCTTTTAACCTCTTTTCTTCTACAGATTATTTACTAACCTAAGTGAAAGTGACCCACTATTAATTTTAATGCCATCTTCTATAACCACCAACTAACTCAATTATTAAAATTGCCCCACTAATTTTATAATTGTAGTTACGAATAGTCCAAAATACCCATTTAAAATCTATTGAAAAATATTTTATAAAATAAAAAGCTCTAGTACTCAAAACGATCAAATGGGTCGTTACATTATTAACAGCTTTGCATCTCAAAAAGATAGAAAAATAGATTTAAAATAAAAACATTTATAATTTTTTTTAAGGCCTCTAGTTTGATTTTGGCCTTAGGCTACCAACGGGTTTGAGCCACCCTTGAAACAAAGGGATAATTTAAATGTGTTTTTGACCTTTATCTCTATTTTATATTGATACTCATTTCATAACACGTTATAATATGAGGGTTCCAATTTCTTAATTAGTTTTATTTTTGCGCTGTCACTATATCAAGAATGATGTTTTGGGGCAATTAATTGACTACAATTAACACTCTTTGTATGGTCCCTAAAGTTTTTATCGACATTGAATTTAATGACACTTAACTAATGTCGATAAAGACTTTAACACTCTTTATTAATGTGTCTATTTATTTCTGCTAAAAGTTATTTTTGTTATAGTGTGCTATATGACGTCCTCTAAGTGATTGCCCTTCTATTTAAGCACAGTTTCTCTTCTGTATGAACTCCCCATCAACTGAAACTTTTTGAGTTACAGTTATACTTCAAAGTGAGACTCAAACTTGTTGATTCTTTTATGGGGTTGTTGAACTCTGATTCTTCAATTTTGTACATAATTGTTTTTTATGAGAAATTTTGCTCGATTGTTGCTGACTTGTTTTTATTTCAGCTCCTTAAAATAGTATATCACTGAACTAGCTTGATTTACATATTTCATACTATTACTTTGTCAATATAATAATCAAAGCTTGCATGATTGTTGGATGTTAAAAAAAACAGAGTATGATTGTTGGAATCTTAATTCCTCTGTAATTTGTAGGTCTCAAGCTATGGCCTCGAAGGTATCGATCATGTCAACATGGACAGTTAAAGCTGCTGGACAGAGTCAGATTAATCAAGAGCACGATAATTGTAAGATAATTGAGTTGACACCATGGGACATTTTAGAGCTTCAAATTGAGTATGGTCAAGGTGGAGTCCTCTGTTACATGCCTACATCTCAACAATCTCAACAAGTAAGAGATATAACCAACACTAGTTCCTTGATTGATCATCTTAGAGTTTCACTATCTCGAGTTTTAGATTTCTTCCCTCCATTGTGCGGCCGCTTTAAGGCAGAAGAGCAGAGTGGAACTGCCACTTGTTTCTTCATTAACTGTAACAATGCTGGTGTTCAATTCAGTCATGCCAAAGCTGATAGTGTTACAGTTGACGACATCTTGGATCAATCAAAGTGCGTTCCTAATGTGGTAGGTGATTTTTTCCCATTAAATGGAGTTCGAAATATAGAGGCTACATCCAAACCATTTTTAGGTGTGCAAGTAACAGAGCTTGTTGATGGTATTTTCATTGGATGCACAGCTAATCATGCATTACTTGACGGATCATCTTTTTGGCATTTTTTTAGTTCTTGGGCTGAGATATCTTCCGGTTCTAATAATGTCATATCAAAAATCCCCTTTTTGAAGCGTGATGAATTCCCTTTCAAAATTGACAATTTCTCTAATCGCATTTCCATACCAAATGAAAGAATCAATAGCTATAGCAATAGCACACATGATCCAACAGTATTGCAACAAAAGATATTTCATTTTACGAAAGAAAGTATAGCCAAGCTAAAATCAAAGGCCAATGTTGAAATGAACACCACCAAAATATCTTCTCTTCAAGCTGTGTTGGCTCATATTTGGCAATCTGTTATACGTTGTCGTAATCTGGATCGCAACGAAGAGACTACTTTTGAGGTACCAATTGACATGAGGAAAAGATTGAATCCTCCTTTACCTGAAGGGTTCTTTGGAAATGCAATTTACCCTGCTACTCTAACGGTCAAGACAGGGGAGTTACTGGAGCACGGGGGATTCGAATGGGCTGCTTTACAAATAAATGAGATGATTGCTTCTCATGATCATGAAAAGTTTAAGTGCATATACGAGACTTGGATGAAGGATCCTGAGGTACTAAAAATAGGTGATTTGCCAGGTAATTACTTTATGTTGCACAACTCTCCGCGATTCAATTTTAATAAGTATGATTTTGGTTGGGGAAAGCCAATTGCACAGAGAGGTGGGGTGTCAAACATGATGGAGGGGAAAATTGATGTGTCACCTGGGCTAGAAGAAGGGAGCATGATTTTTGAGATTTCCCTTTCTCCAAACACAATACAAGCATTGGAGGAACACAAAATGTTTGTTGGTGTGGAATGAACAATTAAATTATTTATTTCTTGTTAGATTATATTTATAAGGAGAAAATGTAGTGTCTAAATTTGCTATGAATCTTTGTGTCATTGCAATATATAAAGTAAGTACGTGTGTGTTCGTTTCAAAATCATGGCTTTCTGATTTCTATTTTGTTTTGTTAATAATATCCTTGTCAATCGATAGCCAAGGATAAAAATTGAAAATCATGTCATTGATGACTTAAAGTCAAAGTCAGTATGTATGATTAATCTGAACTTAAATTACATGAAAGGAAATAATGAAGCGTTGCATCTCAGTTTTTCATGGTTATTGAATGCTCCATTACTATGAAAATTAAAATAGAAATGTCGGGCTTCATTGTTTCGATACATGCTGTATGGGTTCATATTAATCATTCACTTCGACTTTAAGTTATTAGTGACATCATTTTTCTGTTACCACCTTTCTGATTAACTATCAATAAGGAGATTAACAAGGCTTTCATCTAAAAGTTTTGCCTTAAAATGCTATTCAAGTTTTATAACTTCTGATTGTCTGATTGAATCATTATTTGGATTGTATATCATGAAAAACAGAACGATACAAAAACAAAAATTTCATTCTGATATAACTGACAAACAGTAAAAACAAATGATCATGCACATATGTGGATAATAATCAAAATCCTTAGGATTTATAGTGAAACTAATAATATTTTTAGTGATCATGCAATATTATGATTTGTTATTTAAGTTACCATCAATCTTCATAATTTTATAGATCATTTATTAAAAAATCTAAAGGTCAACAATGCTAATTAAGAGATTTGACATATGATTTTAATAGAAATTGTCGAGGGAGCCCCAAACATTAATTATCACTTTGACCTCTTCTTCTTTCTAATTTGAATGAAAGGGACATTTTTATTTACGTTTAAGTCAATAAAAAGGGGTTTATTTATTTATTTTTATATTTAGAGCTTTGAAAATTCTAGATAGTAAGGTATCGTTTAATAAAATGCATTAGTAAAAATAACATATGTATAATTTATGTTTTTTTGTTTATTAATATCTTATTTGGTATCGTTTTTAATCTACACTTTATTTGGTATTATATTATGTACAACCAATATATGATAAATCGTGTTATTAGCAATGTAAGAATTTTTAATGCATACATCGAACTCAGCTCCCCTCCAGTTTGTCCAGTGGGCTTCTAATCTGGTTACATTTGTTTCCTTTTAATAAAAGGGTCAATAATTATTAATTAAAATAATTTCTTCATAGTATCCTTATGGCTAAATACCAATTTCGCAAGATAGAAAATGAATTCGGAAATATTAATTCTTTGTTTTCGTTTTTGAATTTTTTGGGAATATGATCATTATCAACTTATGTATGCACTACAATTATTTTTTTTCTCTCACATTAATGAACAACTATATCGAGTTTTAGATTTCTTCCCTCTATTATGCGGCCGCCTTAAGGCAGAGCAAAGTGGAACCACTTGTTTCTTCATTAATTGTAACAATGTTGGTGTTCAATTCAACAAATGATATTCTTCATCTATTATCTCCATAATTTATTTAGAGAATTAACTATTTGAAAAAGGTAGAACCTCTTTAATGAGTAAATTGATTTTGAAATTTTATTAATTAATATGAGTAAAATGATAAACTCACTAAATCAATTATTATTTTCTTAATAAGTGTGTCAAATAAAAAATAAACAAATAAATAGAGACAAAAGAAGTAAAAGATAAAGCCAAGCTACACGCTTTTTGTGAAAGATGAAAAAGTACTATTTGTGCATATGTAGGCCTGTTTGGATTGACTTTTAGCTTATTTTGGCTTTAAAATAAGTGCTTATAAATATTTTTTAACGTTATCCAAATACTTCAAAACTGTTTAAAAACACCTAAAATAAGTCAATCCAAACGGGCACTTATTCCATCTAATAAGACATAACTCATACTCCTTTAGACTATGACCGAAATACAAATACACCTAAACTGAACTAGTGTCATATTATCCCTAAACTAATTTAAAATGGAATAAATGCACCACAAACGCTGGCATGACATAGAGAGTGTGCACACTCTCTTGAAGGCAAGTGATGAGTGCACAAATTAGACACATGCTATTTTTTTATTGTTAACTTTACTAGTATTCTTACCCGCGTTTTACGCAGATATTTTTAAATGTCATAATGATTAAATTAAAAGTAATTTATGAAATCTATTTAGTATATAACTTTTTTGTTATAATATTATTCTAATAGTTATGATTAACTACATTTTTTATGTTACGATATATTTATGTTAAGCTATTATAAAGGTTTTTTTCTTATAAAAAATCAAATTTCAACTCTCCACATGAAATATTTAATTTAATACCATAAAAGTAAAAAAAAAAAAAAAATTTAAATGTTTTATATATGTATAATTCAAAACCACAAATTTCAAAAATATTATTTACTGATTTTAATTCAAGTCAAATTATTAATGGAAAATTTATTAAATTTTAATTATTAATTATTATTTAATATTTAATAAAAATATAAAAATAGAATTTAATATATAATTAATTAAATACATTTCATATTTATTATTGAAATTAATTAAATACACATAGTGAAGCAATTCCTTGATTTTACATATAAGTAATTTTTTTTTATTAAATTACATTTTATTTATGCGCTTGAAACAACCAAACAAACTAAATACAATAAATAAAAGAAATAATTTTTTTTTTTATATAACACAGTAATTTATTGTTACGATAAAAAGAAGTCAATTGGTCCTAGTTGTAATTTACGTCTGAATATATTTATTTATTTTATAAAAAAAATATACATCAGATATATTTTTTTTGTATGTTTGAAACTTTTATTTTTATTTTAAAAATTTAAATTATCTTTGTTGATTCAATGATAAATTTCATTTTATAGTAATTGTATTTTGCTCTCCTATTAGATATATAAATAGAATAATAATAGATATTCTCCCCCTAATAATAAAGATGGATGATTGAAAATATTAAAAATAAATAAATTTTGAATTTTAAATTAATTCCTTTCAAAATTAATATATTTACGTAATAATATGTACTATTCATATCCATAGACCATATTGAATAATCCACTTATATGTTGCTTGAACCTTTAGTTTTTTTAAACAAATATCCATTTTTATTTTTATAATTATTTAATATTAAAAAATATAATTAATTTTTCATGTAAATTATTTTGAGTGGAGATAAATGAATTATAATGTGCCTATAATTTAGGAGAAGAGATTGTACACTTCTAGGAGTAATTGATTCTTTTTCCCTGAAAAGGTAGTTATTAATCAATTACCTTAAGTTTTGAAATTCATCATAAATTTAGTGCACACAAATTGAAAACTTGTTTCAATAATTTTTAAAATTAATTACAATAACAATTGGAGGTAAATTAATTAATGTAATCATTATAGGAGACAAAAATTAATCTTGTAGTAGCTATTAATAAGTGGTAAAACAATGTGATTTACTCTATTGTAGTAAATTATATTTAGTGAGTATACAAATAAATTTTATTTTTTTACGTAATAGAATTTTTTTTTTAATTAATTTTTTGTTAATCTGTTAGTAGAGTTTATGAATAAGTGAAATGTAATGGAACGTTTTAAAATTGCCTATTAATTTTAGAAAATGAAATAACCATGGTAATATTGTTAGTTACTCAATTTTATATTTATGTTTTATTTAAATTAAAAATTTTAAGTTTCTTAAATTTGGAATTTTAAAACACATCATTCAAATTTTTGATGTTAAAAATTTTATCTTTATATTTTTCAGAGTAATATAATTTTGTTTATTATATAATACTTTTTCAACCATGAACTTTAAAATTTTAAAAGTGGCAAGCTATATCACATTAATTTTAAGTAACTAAAATGGTTATATCACATTAGTTTTAAGTAATTCTTTTAAATTTTTAAATTTTAGTTTCAAATTTAATATAATTACAAATAATTAATTATTTTAGTTAATAATAATTATTGTTTCTTTTGTGGTTCTGACATGTAGAGCTTTCATCTCTCCTATGTTTATATTATTATTATACTTGTGTGTTGCACATATATTTTTAAAATGTAATAGTTCTTTAATTTTAAAATAACTGATATAATACTTATGAATGAATTATTATTGGGTAACAAAATTGCATGTATAATAATATGTAATGTTTTGAATTTATATAAATATTTTATGTGATTCAATTTTTTACCCAAATCTATATGCATTGACGATATGTTTTAGAGATACCAAACATTATTCTAACAATTTCTCTTTCTCCTAGTATAATAAAGATAAATAACATCTGTGGCATGTGCTGAATTGATATTTGTGCTAATTAAATAAAATTTAAATTCATAGATCAAATTTGATCCTAATATTAAAAAAATGTCTCTTCTCTAAACTAAAATATAGTTTGCAAATCATATTGCAACCTCTTTAAAATACGCCTTTCTAATTCAATCCTACAAAATAAGACAATTTTAATTTAACCAAATATAAAAATATAAAATAAAAATACAAACAGAAAAGAATTTCAATAACCAATAAAAATATTATATTATATTTTAAAAATATGCATATTCTAGAATGTATTGAAAGTGTAATAAGATGAAGAAAAAAGAAGTTTCATGATTAGATATCCGACTATTTTTTAAAAAGGGACCCTATAATAATTAAATAATGATGATCTAAATATAAATAGGAATATCATTAACCAAAAACAACAATAACATTACACAACTCACATATTTTAAATTTTTATCTTTTAATTAACTCATATTTTTCATAAATAAAAGAAAAAAAACTAACAATCCACTTACAAAAAGGACACACCTAAAAATATGACCACCTACCTGACTTATGATTTTAATTAAATAAAAAATATTTAATTTAAAAAGCTGAATGTTAAAACTGAGCAAACTGAATGTTATATTTAAAATAAATTTTGAACTCACAACTTTCACATTTAAAACAAATTAACAGTTATATTTAACATTCTTCTTCTTCTTATTGATTGCATTATTAAGAAATTAACAAAAATGCTGATTATTTATTTTGAAATAAATACAAAATTTTAAAATAATTAAATGAATGTAAGTTTTAAAATAATTAAATAAAGATACATTTTTAAGATTAAAAAAAAAAAGAACAGAAACATTTTATTCGTAATCCTACAAACGATCTGTGTTACTTTTTCTATAAAACATTTTAAAATTTAAATTGAAAAAAACTAACTACCACAAATTGAATTATTTAAAAATTAAATTTTTAAAATTGAAAATTTTATGGTGCCGACACGTGTCACTTTTTCTTCTCCTATTATATATAGATAAATAATTAGTTAGTACACATATTTATTGATATTAAAACTTATATATATATTTAATTATTTTTATTTCTTTCTTTGTAAAATATTTATTTTAATTTCTTTTCACTTTAAACTTTTTTCAAAATTAATTTATTATCTTTTCACTTTTAATTATATTTAGAAAATTATGTGTATTTTTTTTTTTTTTTAAATAATTTAAAAGTGTCCTTTAATTTTAACTTTTTAATTATTTTTTTATGTTTATTTGATTTTCTTCACTTATTTTGATATTCGTTCAAAATTAATCTATTTTAAATACAAGACATTTGGAATTAAATTTGAAATCAAATCAAAATGAAAGACAAAGAAAGTAAAATCAATAGAAAAACAAAAGAGAAAAAAGTGAATGAAGGTAAAAAAAAAGTTTCGATAGAAGGTAAAAAAAAAATGTGTATTAACTTAATTTAAATATAAGATAAAGAAAATAAGGATATTTTATAAAATTAAAAATTAAAAAAATATATTTTTAAAAGGAAAAATAATATTTACACGTGGTAGGCAAGTGTGTAAAACACAACCAACTTGGATGGTTGAAGGTGCCACATCAACATAAAAAGTGCACAAAAATGAAAAAATGTGTTATGGGGTAATAGAACCCTAGTTAAGTTTAGATGTATCTCTGAGATTTCGATCATAGTCTAGAAAGAGGCGATAACTTCGTTAGTACATCAGTGGCTTAGGCTCCTCTCTAAGGGGCCTGCCTTGTCGCACCACATAAAATAGTTATCCACTTCCAATTATATATTCACCTACTATTCCGACTAAGACGTACTACACGTTATTTTGTTTTTTTTGAAAGATGAAAAGTATATTTCAAAGCAAAATCTTCTCTTATAGATTTGGAATTTGGCTTCTTCCTCATTTTATTTCAACAACAAATACATTTCATTTCATGATTTGTTTTGAATAACTCTCTCAGTCCAAAGTTTGTGGCCTCTACAACACCATTAATTGCATCATAACAATGATTTCTCTTATGATCGATTTTTCTAGACAAACTGTCTCTTTGTGTAATGAAATTTAGAGCAATGTCCATTTCATTTTTATGTAGTTTGTCGTCTAGTACTGTTGGCTTCAAAAATTTAATCCAACTTATTTTTTATCTACTCACATCTTATCTGACCGGCCTATTGTAAGCACTAGTGTTGAGCCAGATTAGTTGAGAAAGTACAAACGTAGAATTAAGTCCCATAGTGCAAGTGACACTTGTATATCGTATTTACCTTCTTGGAACAACAAGGAAGAGGCTCCCTTTTGTTAGGGTTTTGCCATGATTTTCTTTTCTTATTTGAAGTTTATTTATTTCCTTAAAGAAAAGTCAAGTATAACCATAAATACTTGAACTTTTTCTGAAAGGAAAATATAATTTTCTTCTATATTTGGTTTATTCTTTCCTTCGAGGAATAGTTTGGAGATCTATAAATTGAAGATCCCTACTCTCATAGCATAACAATAGAATCCACAATGTAGTCGTTTAGTGAGTTTTGTTTATGGGGAGATTTAATCTCTCAACAATTTTAATATTTTTTTCTTTATATTAGTTTCATATAATAATATTAGTTTTTAGTATAAGTTTTTGTCATCTAATTTATCAATCATATTATTTGCAATTGTAAGCTTCCGCGTGACGCCTAATCACCCTTCAGAACCCAACACCTTTTTATTACATGGTCAACTCATCAGGGGCGTATCTAGAGGGGGTTCTGTGGGTTCATGTGAATCCATGCTCCCCTCTAGATCATATATAGTAGTGATAAATAGCACTTTAAAATTTTATATAATTAAATCGTATATATATATAAAAGTTTAAAATTAATAGTATTATATATTTTGGACCTATATTTTTTAAAATTTATCGGTTCGGTGTGAAGAGGTAAAAGTTTAAATCAATCAAATTTATATATTAAATGCATTTTTTGATAGCAGTGCATCCATCCTTTCGAAATTCTGGATACGCCGCCTCTATGAGGAGTCTTGCCATTTAAAACATGCATATAATCAATGAGATGGATCTCAAATACTGCAAAAGCAAAGAGTAAAAGGAAGAGAAACAAAGTCTGTTTTTAACTCTCTATTATAGTACTAATAGTAACATTTATTTATGGTACATCACGATTGCTAAAAAATCATAACACAATTTATTTAAATAAATGGAGAGAGTATATTACACACATCATGATAAGAGTGTAATAAAAGAAAGATGTGTGTTTTTCAAACTAATAAGTGATAGCTTAGGTATGAAACTTATATTCTCAATAGTTTATGTATAAAACTTACACTCTCAATAGTTTAGGTATGAAACTAAAAAAAAATAAAAAAATTCAAGTGTGTTTTTGACCCTTATGTCTATTTTATATTGATACTCATTTCATAACACAATATTAATATGAGGCTTCAATTTTTTAATTACCTTTATTTTTGCTTACTCATTATATAAAAAATCATCTTTAGCGGCAATTAATTAATGACAATAAACTCAATTGCCGCTAAATATGTATTTTTAGCGGCAAGTAGCACTCTTTGTATGTCCCTAAAGCTTTTCGTGGTATTGAATCTAATAACGCTTAACTAATGCCGGTAAAGATTTTAGCACTCTTTATTAATATATCTATTTATTATCGGTAAAAGTCGTTTTTGTTATAGTGTGCAAGTATATGACCTCCTCTATTAATTCTTATTTAACTTGTAGGTCTCAAGCTATGGCCTCAAAGGTATCGATCATGTCAACATGTACGGTTAAAGCTGCTGGAGAGAGTGTGATTGAAGATAATTGCAAGATAATTGAGTTGACACCATGGGACATTCTTGAGCTTCAAATCGAGTATCGTCAAGACGGAGTCCTATATCGCATGCCTACATCTCAACAAGTAAGAGATATAACCAACACTAGTTCCTTGATTCATCATCTTAGAGTTTCACTATCTTGAGTTTTAGATTTCTTCCCTCCATTCTGCGGCCGCCTTGAGGCAGAAGAGCAGAGTGGAACCACTTGTTTCTTCATTAACTGTAGCAATGCTGGTGTTCAATTCAATCATGCTATAGCTGATGGTGTTACTGTTTGTTGAATATTATTGTTTGGAGACGACGGGCACAATTGATTTCTCACAACTTGAATTTTATTATATCAAAGTAAGGACCCGCTTCGGTCTTACAATCTTGATCACACTTGTTGCTTGCTTCAGCAACACTCCTTAATTACTTAAGCACTCACACTTGTTTGCTCTCTTGCTTTCTTACTTACTTGGTTGCTTGCTTGGTTTCTTTCTTGGTTACATACAACTCAAATGGACCACCTCTATTTATAGGAGGTGATGAAAAAATCTAGAAAGATACATACTACTCTATTCTAGAATATTCCTAACTATCTTTTTCTAAAACTAGAATATTTCTAGACTATTCTTTCTAGAATACTCATTCTAGAGATCTTCCTTCAATTCTCTACACCTCCGGAATATTTTAGATTTTTCTTGATTTATCTTAAGTAAATAATTACGTTGGTGATGAATTCTTAACACTCCCCCTCAACACCAACTTAATTTTTTCTTTGTGTCTGTTACGAGCGATTCCTGAAACTTTGCAAGCATCATGCTGTCCATACCCTTTGAGGATCTCCACCTTCGTCGAATTATTTCGATCCTTACTTTTTGAAGCTTCTTCAAAGGTAATGGTATCTTTATTGTTAACCACCTCTGCTAATGTTGCATCTATATACTTGGCATTTGAGCATTTCAATTGTGTCTTCCTTCTAAGTTGAGGTTGCAGAGCTTCTTGGACTCTTTCTTGCAAAATAGTTCTGGAGTTTCATGTACTTTTGTTTTCCATGAATTCTTATTTTCTCTTTTTGAAAATATCTCCTCTGTATGTGAGTTATATTTTTCACAGACCTCTTGTTGTAATTTTGTTTTACTTCCTTGTCCTTCTTCTTCAAGCTTATGTTGTAGCACGGGGGATTGATACATAAGCAAGACAAATGGTGGATACATGGTTACTATACTAAAGGCAGATTGATACTCAAGCATGTTGGTGTTAGTCAATCTGTATCTTCCATCTCTTCCACAATGTTTGCTTGGCTTTTGCCTTTGCCTTTGTCTTTGTCTTTGTCCTTTCTTGGAGCACGACAGTCAGAAGACTTGTGACCAGCCTTACCACAATTGCAACAGTTGCCCTTGAACTTTTTCTTGGCTTGCTCGACTTACGTCCGTTGGACTTCTTTCTCTTCTTGTCTTTGGTAGGAGCTTCTTCAACAATATTAACTCCAATTATTGTCGAACTCTTACGAGACTTCTTTTCGGCGATTTTGTTATCTTCCTCAATCTTGAGCCGAATCACAAGATCTTCAAGCTTCATTTCCTTACGTTTGTGCTTTAAATAATTCTTGAAATCATTCCACGAAGGAGGTAACTTCTCGATCATTGCAGCCACTTGAAACGCTTCATTTACTACCATATCTTCAGCAATCAGATCATGGAAAATAAGTTGAAGTTCCTGCACTTGTGATCAACAGATTTACTATCTTAAATTTTATAATATAAAAAATTTAAAAATACAAATTTTTTTCAAGCATGCATCTTCCGTCTTGTATTTCTTCTCAAGTGCATTCTACAATTCTTTCGAAGTTGTTATTGCACTATAAACATTATACAAGTCATCCTTAAGCGCACTTAGAATGTAGCCCTTACATAGGAAATGCACTTTGTTTCCATGCCTCAATAATCATAAATTTCTCTACATCGGGCATATCTTGGCGAGCCTTTGGAGTTTCTTCGCTAGTGAATTTACGCAAACCAAGGGTAGTAAGCCGAGAAAAATACTCGTTCTTTGCCATCCTTTGAAGTTCGAGACGAGAAAACTTCCCAGGTTTCTCTTTGGTGAGTACGACGGTTCGGGTGAAAGAACCTTGATCACCGAAGTTGAAGCATTATCATTTGCCATTTCGATAAACAAAAATCGACACAAATGATTCGGTAGGCAATACAATAATTGCAAACTTAACGAAGTATAAAACTACAAAAGTTTTTATCTTCACGAGAATCACGAGATTAACAATATAATACTATAATTTCCTTAAGATTGTTAGTCAATACGTATTCTAAATATATATACTAGAAACTTACGAAACATAAGGTAACTAGTTAAAAACAGAATTTAATTAACCAAACTAAACTCAAAATTTTAGAATCTGTAAATATCAGAAAAGGAAAAAAAGATCAAGTCCACTGAATACACAGTGTCCCCTTAAGGAAATTATTCCCCTCTAGTATCCGAGGTTTGATTTGGAATATATCCCCCCGGGATAAAATGATCTTACTCACCAGTGTATTGATACCCAAAACCTTGGTGTCAGCGAACCACTCAACAGCAGTAAAATACACGAATTTATTTTGTGCAGAAAGAAGAAGAAGATCAGAAATTTCGTTTATGAAAAATCTGACTGTTCTGAAGCGTTGCAACTCGTTCAGAACAGTCACTTTAACGGCGGGAAATTTTAAATTAAAACAGAAGGAAATTTAAATTGTTAAGTCGGTTCTCGCGGATCCGAGTCGGGTCGGAAAATATTAAATTAATTAATTAATTAAAATAAATTTCGTTCAAAAAGAAACTCCACGAACGAACCGAATCCGAGCCGAGCGACGACGACGACGGCGCGAGGGGGGTCCCTCTTTCCAACCCTTTTAACAATTAATAGGAGTGTTTCTGTATTTAAACTCTCCTATTTTTCTTTCCACCACCGATGAGGGACAAATGTCTTTTCAATAAAACATAAGAGGACTTTTCAAGTTCTCAACTTACCAAGTTCCCAACTTTTTTCAAGTTCCTCTTTCATCTTCCCTCTATTTCCCATTAACTCTTGCTACATACCCAACAGTTGGATGGTGAGAAAAATTCTTGAAGCCAGGGACAACATTGCTAGCTATGTGACAGAATCAAGGATCGGACATCCAACTATATATATATTCGATAACTCTATCTCCTCAACCTAGAGTACGTACCATGGAAGCCTTTCATCTTTCATAATCGTGCAAGGACAAAAGTTGTCTTTACAATGTGGTTGATATATGTTACATGGACGAACACTAATTGTGGATAGATTGAGAAACTGGAGATTACAAGTGGAACCTAGCTAGCTAAATGTGTGATGTGCCAATTAAGGAGCTGATGAAACCAGAGAACACCTCTTTGTAGACGAATTATTTGGTCTAAAATAATAATGACGTGGTTGAAAGGACAACTAATATCTTAGACACCTTGATTGGGCTTCCATTTTTAGATTGGTATACGCAGAAGTAGTCCATGATATCCTTAATGTAGAATATTGTGTTCATTCGCTTTCAAACATGGACAATCACACAATTTAGCTACATCAATACTATATAAGCTTGGTAAATAGTTAAAAGAGTTTAAAATATTTATTTTGTACATGTTTAGGGGTTTGGATGAAACCTCGTGAAGTATAAGGGTCTAGTGTAACATTCGAGTCAAATATAGAATCTCTTATGTTATTATTCCACCTTTGTTTAAAGCACAATTTCGATACGTGTATCAAAGTTCGGGGTAAATTAGATTTTAACAAACTTTGTACCAACTTAGAAAACCCTACTCCCTTTGCCCCGCTTACAAATAATGTTTTAGCAGTTCCTCTCATTCAGTCATTCTCAATGCAACTCAACATGATATGGCGGCTGAGAAATTGAAGGGCATTCGCCACAATAAAGAGGTCATTTAAGACGATGGCGATGGTGGAATTCAATTTCAACATGAATCCTCTTCTTAGATTCTTCATAACCAAATCGCCAATTTATTGTAAGTTCACTTTACTTTTTTGTTTCCGAAGTAACTCTCATCAACTAGCACTAGTTTTATGTCAACCTTTAGGAGTAATTTATCAATTGGTTAAATCTAAAATAATAACATACTCTTTATTTAATACGATCCCATTATACATATCGATATACATATAAATTCACCGACCACATTTCAGTCATCCAGAGATCTCGATCTATTTGAAAATTGCTAGAATTGATATATCCATATATCATGTTTCTGCAGACATAAGAATTTTTTCCTTTATGTTCGGTGGAAATCGCATGCTATACTATATTTCAATAAATAGATATTCGTGTTATGATACAAGTAAAATTTTATTTTCCTTATTTGATGATGTATTGAATTCATTTATTTCGTAGTGATTGAATAAAATGGGCAAAAACATCATCTTCTTTAAAATAACATTTTAATTTTAATTGGTCTATTTGATCTAATAGAAAAATTGACCAATATTATGTCTTTTAAATTTATTTTTGTCTTAGATTTATTTTTAATTTTTTTTTTTAGAATAAGTGATTAATTCAACATTTAATAAATGAGATATAACTTAATTTTTTTTTAAATTTCCAAATTAAAAAACAATTTGCAGTGAGTGATTCAATCAAAAACGTTGTATCACCTACATTTAATCAATAGACTTAAGATTATTTTTTCAATTAAGCTTTATTTATATGAAAAATGACATATATATATATATATGTATATATGAAAGTAAGTCTAAAATTGGTGGGTGGATTATTCAACTTTATGTTTATTATACAAAATTTATTTTTCCTTTTTATGTTACATAGAAATTATATTACTTTTTCATGGTTATCAAAAAAATATTTTGACCGAATTTTATAAAACTTCCACTTAAAAATGAAATGATAGTCTTAATTATAATTAGTGTTTGATTTTAATTAAATAAAATTATTCTATTAACTCATATCATTGTTCATCGTATATGCCTTATTCAGTTTCTCAAATGTATATCCTTAATTTGTGTTTTACCCAAAAATGCTTGTGGTTAATTTTGCTTTCTCATGTATATTGTATTGATGTCAAAGGTGACTTTCCTATGAGGAGTTTGCCCCCTTAGAATTATAATTAATTAAGAAAATTAGCTTTAATTTTGATTATTTTTTTGCCTAATTTATAATATATATTAGCTCCATAATTGTATAATAAAAAAAGAACAAATTTCTTTTGCACCTGGTAGTTTGATGAATATTGATGAAGTACAATATTAAAATTTTATAAATTAGTTGTCTCAATATTCATGAAAAAAAAAAAGTGAACATACCACATAATTTTCTCAAATATATAATTTTAATAAATCAATAATCGAGCATTTTAGATATGTGTCATCTTCTTTATCAGTAAATTTGGACTATTGCAGCGAAATTAGACAAATTTATGAATTCATAAATAGAAATTAGAGGGAGCCATGATTTTGGAATGTACTTGAATTGCAGAGATACTCTTGAAGTTACTATTGCAATTCAGGTTCGTTTCAAAATCATGGGTCTCTAATTTCGATTTATAAATTCGTAAAATTTTGTCTACATTCATCTACTAATGATACACAATATAATTATCATATGATTTTTTTTCTTTGAAAATCATGATGTGTAATCTTATGAACTGTTCTTTAATTTTTTTTTATCAAATATCACAATTACTGAGGCATCTAAAATGAATTATTTCTTGAGATGATTTTTTTTTTTTATCAATAAATTATTCTATTTACTCGATATGGAAAAATTTGACAAATTAACTAATATAATGAATAAATCATCTTTTAGGGTTCATTAGTTCAATGACTAGCAACCGCATAACTATTGTTTTCTTCAATTAGTATATGTGATAGGAGATAAGGTGTAGCAGCCCGATAATTGAGGGGAAAAAATAATTTGACGTTATAAGTTTTCTTAAAATGATTTTGTTATACATTATAATTATGAGAGAAGTCATTCTGAGTGTGAATTACAAATAATTATGAATTTAAAGTATTTTGGAAAAAAAAATGTTCACCATCAATTATCCTTTTGATTCTGATAATTATGATTATTATTTCATGTTCATACATGTTATTTACCACATTATCTTATCCATCTTATCAATTAATTTTCATGATAGGCAATTCAAAAGATGATTGAATATTGATAATCAGAAGCTACTAAATTTAAATGATACTGTTTTGAGGCAGATATTTTGTTAATCGCTAGCTAAAGATGAATAGCAATAAAAATTAAGAATCATGTCATTGATGACTTAAACTCACATTAATCTAAACTTAAATTACATGAAAGGAAATTATGAAGCCTTGCATCTCTGTTTTCATGGTTATTGAATGATCTATGAAAAATAGAGATGACATGCTTCATTGTATGAGTTCATATTAATCATTTACTTCGACTTTAAGTTATTAATAACATAAATTTTTCAGTCTTTATTGTTACCACATTTCTGATAATAAGGCTTTCAACAAAAAAGTTGCTTTAAAATACTATTTGAGTTCGATAACTTATGTTTGTCTGATTGAATCATTATTTAAAATTAAATTTCATTCTTATATAACTGATGAACAGTAAAAACAAATAGCATGCACAGGTGTGGATAATAATCATAATTCTTAGGATTAATAGTGAAATTAATGGTCAACATTTTTAGTAATCATGCAATATCATGATTCGTTATTTGTGTTACAATCAATCTTCATATTTTTGTAAATGAATTGAATTTTTATTATTCATTTATTTTAAATAATATAAAGGTCACCAATGCTAATTAAGAGATTTGACATGTGAGTTTAATTGAAATTTTCGAGGGATCCCCAAACATTAATTATTAGACAAGTGATACATATTTGGGAAAAACTTGGCAAATTTGGTTAGCTCATTATATGAAGAGGATGGATAATATGAATAACATGTACATCCATATTATCCCACATATATGGCAAACAGGTTTAAGCAAATAATGTTCCCCGATAATTGTACTGTTTGAATAGACAATATTTGTTTTTACTCATTTATTTATTGAAAATATCAGAATAGACAATAGCAATCGTGATGTAACATAAATGAATGTGTTTGTTTTTACTCTATCTCTCTGTTTAGATTCGTATTTAGGATTGACACCCAACTGAATACCAAGCTTGATTATTAAACAGGATGAAATATAAATGCTTGCTCTTGTCTATTCTCGATCAACGATGTAGTTAGACAATCGATTGGAGTAGACGATTAGAGGTCGATAGATCATGATCATAAAATCAAACCTATAAATCAGTAATTTGATAATCAAAGTTAATTCATGCATGAGATGTGATACCCTTGGGTCTAATAAAATATATTTGGGTCCATATCTAGTCTCTTAAAAATAGAAATAAGTTTATTTCTCTATCCAAATAGTAATAATGCCATAACATATGACTAAAGTAGAATTTTTATCCTTACTTTTGTTTACACCAATTTTTAGAGTTGTTTCTCTATACAAATACACTGAAATATATCGTAGCTAAATATGAAACTTTTTTATGGCCACCAGCAATAGCCAAAAAATGTGTGCGAGGTTTCTTAATATTTTTTTTAAAAAAGTAGGATAATATGGATATCCATGCTATTCATATTATCCATCCTCCTCTGGGTACATGTAATCGCGCGTTTACCTCGTTGGAACAAAATGAGGCTTTTTGTACAAGGTGACCATCTCTCCATTGAAAACTTGCATATAATTAACGAGATGGATCTGCAAAAGCAAGGAATAAAAAGAAGAGAAACAAAGACTCTCTATTATATATGTTACATCACGATTGCTAAAATCATAACACAGTTGGAAGCTGCTAAGTCCACAACTTTTTACATTTAAAGGGGGCATGAATGAATATTGAGGGGGGGGACTAGAAACTGCAGTTCCCGACATCATTCAAACAAATGGGGGTCTTGCCATATAGCCCAAGAAGCACAATTGCTTGCTATTACAAAACTACTTCACAATCTCTGCAAAATAAGCTCACTACTAACACGTGTTTGGTGCACAGGGAACCCCTCTTCTATGTTTGATTTCCTTTTTCCAGCCTACGAAATAGTTCAATCAATATCTCAACACTGCAATCATTGGCTCCAAATGCAAGCCCTGAAACAAAAATGTTAAATGATGCAAAGATCAATATACTGGTATGTTTTCATCATCCTATAACATAAAACAATAATGAACACTAAACAAGTAGATAAAGCACAAGTAAGAAGCTTGTATCAATTAACTACATCTCAGTCTCATGCGCAGATGCTATATTATCAGTAAGACCATATTCCTTCCCCTCAATTCGGACCACCTTTTCTTCAACCAAAAAGGATCTTGCCGAAAAAATATTGCATCGGAGTATAACACTGGAAAAAAAGGAAAGCAACACAAAAAACACTGTTGATATACCAAATACAAGAAGTAGCACAAGAGTAGGCAAATAGTAAAAAGTAAAAGAAAAAAGACACAAATCAAAAGAAATATTTTAACCCAACAGGGATCTAATTGACTACATGCTCATTCATGTAGGATAGGGACAGCCAAGAGCTAAGCAAACAGGTTTAATAATTGGGCAAAATCAGTGTGCCAAAATATTCATGTCTCGAGAAGATAATACTTCTCTGTTTTCTCAGCAAAACACTCCCAAATTTGGGACTACTGGTCAGCGTCTTTTTCTTCTAAACAAAAGTCCAGCTTTTTAAAACTAAAAACGAAGTGTACGCTTCCAGCACTTCTCTATTTCAACTGAGAAACACTTGTTTTTTCACTTCACGTCGCCATCAGCCTTAAAAAGCAACAAACCTGCACCTCGTTGGGCTCGCTTTCAATAGCACCGATAGGGAATATCCCTTTATCTCTTTAATGAACCCAATTTGGATTTCCCTTGTCATGGAACCAATTAGTAGTTCAATCTCTTTTCCCTTGAATTGATTATCCTTTTCTGCTAATTTCTGTTCCTCCCTAATCTAATTTCTTGCGTTTATCCTATTTTGTTCTTAATTGTTATGTTTGAGGAATTAGTCCACAATATTATTAGGAACAAACCCCAACTTCAATCCGACGAGAACAACAACAAATCTCAGATAAAGCAATTTGAAGTTTCAGCTTCAAGCTTCACCCGAGTTCCAACGGAGTTCCGCGTGTTTTGCCACAATTTCTTCCAAATTTCAGCCAGAGTTTCGATCTTACAAACACAATACAATCAGTTTTCCAACTCAATCAGTACACAAAACTTCGAACTCAACCGCTTCATTTCAACGCTCTCTTGGCCAACAATGGCAGATTCAATTTTCATCCAAGCCTAATCCAAATGGACTCATGCGAATCAGGAACTCCTTACAAGCATAGGAACTAAGACCAGGCAAGCAATTTGATTGAACCTTGACAAAATCAATCGAACCTAGATAATCTTCTTTGCCAAGTCAGTTGTAAATATTTTCGGTCGAACCCAGTTCAAACATGCTTCAATTGACTCGAAACCTCAAATTCAAACTCGAAAATTAATTTCCAACCGCCTTAGACGACACCCACTTGAATTGGACCAATATCTTCAAAGAATTTTCAGATTTGAAAAGCTCTGAACCCGTCAATGGTAAATTGCAGATTTCAAAAACAGAAGAAGTAATCAAGTCCAGATTTGGGTCTTCAAATCACCCAAACTTTCTTAGATTAGCAAACCTCAGGTACCAGTGGAGAAGCACAAAGAGAAATAGAGAAGAACAAGATGAGTTTCGATATTCATATTTGTTTTAAACTCAAACAGTGTAGTGCAATATGAACCAAAAAGAATAAACACATATTTACTTTTCTGATTTTTTGATAAAAATCAAATACTTAGTGTGTGTAAGAACAAACACTAATCCAAACTCTGACACCAAGATGATACAAACTCAAATGTGAAAGCAATAAAATAGAAGAAGACAATTACAAACAAGATAGTATAAAAGGGTTAATACAAGAAATTAGATCAGGGAGAAACAGAAATTAACAGAAAGATAAAAGGGATATTCCCTATACACTCACAAACTGGAGTATCATACTCATTCATCAGAATCTAGACTATGGAGAATTAAGTCATTGACCATAAACTATGCAGCTATTTATAGTAGCTACTCATGCTTATTACAGAAATGGCCAAATGGGCTGTGATTGTTAGTTGTAAAACTTCTTGAACTACTATAGCCCTTTACCTTGATATCATCTTATAAGGGTTCCAAATTGAGAGTACTAGGCAGAGATGTATCAGGAGGTAAGAAGATTTAACATTGGAAGTCTCCTCAGCATCTTTGAGACCTTGGAAAGTCTTCTTCAAGATGTTGACGAAACTCTCAAGTTCCTAATCATTCAAGAATCGAAAGTAATATTCCATCCTTGATATCCCCAAACTGCTTCTGGTTTTGCTTCAAGAAGTGATACAATGCTAAAAAAAACTTGAAACAGATCAAGAGAACCATGTCTTAACCAGTTATCACTCCAAGAAAGTTTTTCCCTCCATCCCCACCACCACCACTCCTTTATAGTAGTATCAGCAGCCAAGGAATTCCAGTAGTCTGCTATATTCCAAACCCCAAACCCACAAGGACTGTTGACAATTCTTGAGCACCAATGTCCATCCCGATCATATTTGTCACAAATGACCCTTCTCCACAAGGAATTAACTTCCAGGTTATACCTCCATAGCTATTTCATAAGTAAGTTTTGATTGTGTGCCTTGAGATTCTTGATGCACAAACCTCCTTTCTTTTTACTTGTGATAAGTGTGTTCAAATTAACCAAATGGCAAGCTTTATTGTCTTTGTTTCCTTGCCATATGAAATTCCTCCTTAATGCATCAATTATTTTCCTCACTTTGCAAGGTAAAAGGAACAAAGACATGACATAGGTAGGAAGTGCATCAAGTACAGTGTTCACTAACATCACTCTTCCTCTCATAGATAAATATTGGCTCTTCCAGATTGCTACCCTTTTCGCATCTTTCAAGTACCCTATTCTAGATTTCATGAGCTTTATCTTTGGAGCCCAAGGACAGCCCGGATAAGTAGTTGGTAGTGACTCCACACCTCACAGCCCAAAGTTGCTGCTAGAACCTGAATATTAACAATCTCTTTAACTGGGAATAGCATACTCTTTCTCCAGTTAACATGAAGCTCCGAAACTGCTTCAAAGATGATTTGAACAAGCCATAGGTGTTTAAGCTGATTTGCTTTAGCATCACAGAAGACCAGTGTACCGCATGCATTGAGGAAATGAGTGATCTCCATATTGTCAACCTCCCTATTAGAAGCTTTAATCCTTTCAGCCATCCTTTTCCTTTAGATAATGGTGCTACATAAATTAGGCAAGTTCTGGTGGATAAGGACTTGTATATAAACAACAGAGAAACCATAGATACATAGGGCTAAGAGCATGGTCTCCCATAAAATTTATGATTTGTCTGTATTTATCGCCTCACGAGGCACCAGAAAAACATTTAGGGTTCTCGATCCGGGATTTTTACCTCATTGACAGATGGTTGCACCCTTCAGAATCCTAGACCCCAAGGTTTTTGCCTCATGAACATTGAGTAAATCCCTTCATCACTGATCCACTGTACTTCTTACACAGATGCTCTCTAACTTGTAAGATTTGGCCGACTGAAATCTATTTCCCCCCCTCCTCCCACACCCCACACGTACAGCTAGAGCTAGAATTAGAAGCTCTGTAACTATTTTTCTCTTTTCCTTTCTTACTCTTTTTGGAGGTCTTTCGCATTGATAATGCTGAGGAATACAATAATACCAGTTCCTCAAAACAAACAAACAAAAAGATAGAAAAAGTTTGTTTTGGTTTAGACAAAACCAAATATGGAAAAGACAATGTTGAACATTTTTTATGACAACGTGCAGTTAATGAATTGACAACCTTACCAATAAAAAAAGTAATGACAATTACCAATAATATATGATACAATTTTTTTATAAGGCATGATCTAAGAAGTGTTCAAGCAATCATCTATAATACATATAAGTAAAACCTACACTGAGCTAGCGTTTGGCCATAGATTTCCAAATATTTTTGGCAAATATTATTTGTGTTAAAATTTGGGTGAAATTTCACCACGTGTTTGGCCATAGTATTTGGGAAACATCTTTCACTTTTTTAGGAAATATGATTTATACCCATAAGTTTTAAAAACTATCAAAACTAACCATATGTTTGTATTACAAGTCACTTGGATCTTCGTTGCAACAAATAACTAGCGTCCATGACTCTGGAGCAATATGATAGTTCGGAGTAAGTGCAACAAGCATCATTTCATACATAATGAAGTAGACAAAGCACATGACTTTGTTACCCTGAGCTGATTGTTCATCATTTTCAACAATAATCATATCATCACTTTAGTGTTTACGTAAAAAAATTATGTAATACAACGCAAACAACTAATATAGAGGGTGTTTTTTGCAAAACAAGAAAGTTTGGTGTAGAATTTAAATTTTTAAAAGATTCCAAATAATGAGATTTGGCTCAAATACTAGTTTTTTCTAATATTTGGGAATTTGGGTTATTTGCCAAAAATATTTGCCAATAATGACAAATTATATGGACAAACACCATTTGCCAAATTTTCGTCCAAATATTACTTGGGAAATCTATGGCCAAACGGGTTTCTATGTCTCCCACAGCCATGAAACATTTTATAAATCTCAATGCATCATAAATTTAAGGACTTACACGAGTTAAACATTTACACATTCACCATTATTTGACACTCTTACGTTATGTTTGTATAATGTGGTACCCTACTTTGTTTCAACTACTAGACAAGCCATCTCTGCTCGCCGCCCTCCCCACTTTGGTGCTTACCTAATGCAGCCGCTTCACGAGCTTTTATGGTTACATACACTACCTTTTCCTCTCTCTAATCATCTGATTTTACATTAAAATACATAATTTTTTCACAACCAAACAGGAGGCATCAGCCTTATTTCCTCAAGGTATATGCCTATCAGTAAAGGTAAAAAGTTTATTCTTCTTTTAACTTGTTTTTCTTTTTCTTGTAGAATGGTCAGATCCATCTAAAGGACTCATAATTCATAACCAACGCATGTGCAATTCTAGACCATTGTAGACCGACTTAACAAGTCAGCACATTTCTTACTGTTAAAGTTGGCTGACACAGCGTAGCAGTATGCCAAGTTGTACTTGAAGGAGATTATCTGTTATTATTTAATCATGTATTATAATCCCCACATTATCATTCAAGTATAAATTGTTCACAAACCAAACAACCTCCAGTACGGATAAGCTCTTGCTTTATTCTGTTTAAGGTGGGGCATGCTTAAGTTCAATCTTTTAATTCTGGTTGGAAAGGGATTATTTTTATTCTTTTGTGTTGTTAAAAACGAGAGTGCCTTAGTTAATCAAACAAATATCTAATGAACAATTGATAGACTGCCAAAGAATTCAAATTTAAAAAACAACAGGAAGGCAACTGAAGTTCAATAACCAGCAAAACGACAAGATTAACGACCATGCTACTTCAGAATATAATATAGAAAAAACTATTAGTTCATATAGAGAACGGTCAGATACCCTAGATTTTCGATGCCATTAATTGGCTCGAGAAGCTGCAGCTGATGTTGCTGTGTCTCCTGTTCTGTCTGAATTTGCTGCAATGCCTGCACATTACCACCATCAATTGGTGCTGCTGCAGTAGTTGGAGTCCCTTTCCCTTCCACTAACCGCCACATATACCATGCCCCTGCAGATCTATATGGCTTCCATTTGTCACATAATTGCTCCATCTGCGACGGTCTTGGCAGTTCCTCCAGTCCATACAGCAATTGCACACCTTTCCTGACCCCCAAGTCACTAACAGGCAAAACATCTGGTCTATGAAGTGAAAAGATCATGAACATGTGCACTGACCAAGAACCAATACCCTTCACCATTGAAAGCATGGTAAACAATGACCTATCATCCATCTTTACAAGAGTTTCATCAGACAAAATCCCACTTCTATACTTGTTTGCCAAGTCATGGAGATAACTAGCCTTCCGCCCTGAGATTCCTACTTGCTTGAGCTGTTGAGGAGAAAGTGCGAGGACAATATCGGGGCAAACAGCGTCCTCTCCTCCACAAAGTGACACAAAGCGAGTGTAGATTGAGGTGCCTGCTTTATAAGCTAGTTGCTGATAAAGAATGCTCTTGCTAAGGGCTAAAAACGCAGAATGGTGCAACTCAAATTGTGGGGAAGGAAGTGTATCTATTAAGGAAACAAGAAGAGGGTCCACAGAACGTAGATGCTGCAGTGCATTGTCAATCTCTCCATCAGCTGATAAGGGTTTGATGATTTGGGGCAAAACCCTTGATGATTTCGGTGCACTCTTCCGACGATTCTTCGTTACGGTAATCGCTCCGCTGGTTGCAGTGGATGATGATGGTACGGTGGTTTCCGGGGTTTTCCCATTGGAGGATGGGGTGGAAGAGAGTTTTCGGATTTTCTGTGGTCGAATTGGGATTTTGGAAGGGTTAGAGGGGTTTGGTGGAAGATCAACTGGAGAGTTTGATACAAAGGTGGAATCAGAAATGGGTAGAGGTTGAGGTTGGGGTTGGGGTGGAGTTTGGGTCTGTTCACTCATGAGCGCTAAAAATGGCCACGAAAGATTCGCTAATATTTTCCGGCGGTTTTGTAGGAGGAATAATTGGAAGTTTCCGGTGGCAATCGACGGCGGCGGCCCGAAGAGCAGCTGAAGACGACGGTGAGCTGTGCGGTCTCGTAATATTGAGGTGAAATAATCAAAATGTCCCCTTATGGCAAATGCTTTTTAAATAAAATAAAATAAAATCGTCTATCTTTCCATTTGTTGGACCTTTAATTATTATTATTTTAATTAAAAGTATCTTTTTCAAAAAAACGAAATTATAAAATGTCATATGTAATTTATAAAGTTTTGATAAAATAGTTAATATTAACTTATTAATCTATATGTTGATATTATTAAGACTAATTCATAAATAATCTAATCGAACTAAATTTATTCGTGTTGATAATTATTGGAACTGAATTCTTTTTTAAATACATATGGGAGTAGTCTGTTTTTGGATCTGAATTTTTAAATGATGTATCTACAGTATGATGCTCTAAATAAACTTATATTTTTTTGGCTTAAGTCATCCACGGCCTCTTAAAATTGTTCGCATAATTCATTTAGACATTTTAATTACGACTTGTACCTATTGAACACTTAAACTATTCAAAACATTTACATATTAAACACAAAATGCTCATGTGACAAAATAAGTGTAGTTCACTCTAGTTGGGCGCGTGAGTAGATTGCAGATTTTTACTAAAATAAAAATTGATAAATTTGTCTTTTTTTTTTACACATGGCATACAATAACTAAAAGAATAATAATTTAATTCAATAATAATCTTAATTTTTTTTTAAAAAAAAACCAACCCACACTTCTTTACCGTCTTCTTCACTACAAAATCTCTGTTCTTCCTTTTGGTTTCATTAATTTTTCTTCTTCATTTTTTGTTTAAGGAACAAATTGAATCTGAAGAAATATATCATGATAGAGTGTTCTTAGCGCCAATATCATTGTCGAAAAAACATCAACTAAAGAAATAATCAGCCAAAACAGAAAAAAATCAAAAGAGATTACTGATAAAGATTGTCAATGAAGTTGTAGAAGATTATTTCATCAAAAAATAAAAATTAAATTGAGTCAAATTCCAGCGAACTCTACTTTTTTTGGCAAGATTAAACGGATTTGAAATTATTTTCTTTAAAACTACTAAAAAATCAAACCATAAAGAACCACAACATAGAAGAAAAAGTAGAATATACAAATCTGAATTGAGTTTTAAAAAGAAAGTAAATTTAGGAGTGGCGATTGTGTGTTCTCAGAAGAAAAGGGGAAGATGAATACGGGGTGATTGCGTGGGTGGGTGGGAGTATTGTGCTGAAAAGAAATTGGGGAAGGATGACTTTAATTTTTATTTTTATTTTTGGCTAAACACATAATTTTCATTTATTTTTTTTGAATTGTTATTACGGGTTCATGGCATATGTCTTGTTTTTTATTGGTCACTGTGTCACATCATTCGCGAGTGTATAACATATTCTCTTTATTTTTAGTTGATTATCAAAAAATGTTCGATAGGTATAATTTTTAATTAATAAAGGTATTCAATTGGAACAAGCCTAAGATAAGGTGTCTAATTGAATTATTCGGACAATTTTAAGGGACCGTCGATGACTTAAACCTAATTTTTTTTATAGAAGTATTTGGTGTAGCTGATAGATGCATAATTTAGCATGTGCATCTCATGTATTTAATCTTTTGTCTCATATTCAGGCCTCTTACCACATTATCTTGTGATTTCAATAATTTTTACTACCAATTATAATTATCATTTAAGAAAAATTATCTAATCATCTTAACCAAACTTCAGATATTTTTTTTATCTATTCAATTATCAATTAATATTTTCACATCATTTCGTACCTTTATTTTCGAAACGTTATTTTTCTAATGAATATAATAACTCAACAGAATATTTCTTTCATGTTTTATGCAATTATAAAGTACATTATAAATTTCATATGAAACTTTTACGATTTAGTTCAAAACATCATCATGTGAAAGTACAATTAAATTTTAAGAATTTAGTTTTGATAGTAAACATGACATTTTATTATGAATAGAGAAAAGACATAAAATCACCACTGAAGTTGTTACGAATTTTCAAAAAGACATCTTAACTTTGAGGACATCCTATCACCCCACAAAAGTATTGAATATTTTTGTAAAAGGACCATTTTGACCCATGTTCTCATTATGTTTGTGAACACGCACATGATGCGCGTGAACGTCCGTTTTTAATGCCAAAAACCAATTAAAAGCTGCCACATTTAAGTTATTTACTCCATTCAAATTCATCATCTTTCCCAACAAAAGAGTCATAGCTACTCGATGATGAATTGATGAAATCAACTCAATAAGGTAGGAATTCGTTTTAATTTCCAATCGAAAAAGCTAATTTAAAGTTGCCCGAGGTTTCACTTCTTCTTAATTTCATTTAGTTTTGAGAACCCAAAAATCAAACCAAACTCTCAAATCGGTTGTTTTTTTGGGAGGATCAACATCGACCTAAGACTTGCTAGCTTTTGATCTTTGATCGGTGGCTACGGGGTCGCAAGATGTTTTCGAGACTTGTCCATTGAAGCTCGAGTTTTATCAAGCCATGGTTTGAAAACAAGCTCAATTGTCAGCCACTCAAAAGACTTGGCTCCAAATACCAGTACTACTATCGATTTCAATGAATTATTCTTCGCCATTGAAACCACAAGCAACTTTTCCGATATACATGCCGATGAGGGTTTTAGTTTGCAGCTGAAATGATTTGCTATTGTTACTATTCTAAACTGTTAATCTTCAATTCATTGTTTACTCTGCTAGTTCTCCAAGAAATTTGACCAACAAACATCAAAATTGTAGGAGATGATGTCACGCCCCGAGCCTATACCCTGGGGAGGACTGGCACTAGAAGACCATTGTTGGCCTCAAGCGAACCCTTGGCCTAGCTTACTGACTCAGCGAAAGACTATATGCAATAAGAAAAGAATTCAAATGCTAACTGACTCAACTGTCTGGAACTGAAATCAAAATGTTTTAAAAATAAACATTTAACTTAGCCAAAGTGGCAACCCAAATCTAAACATAAGTCAATAACAAAATAAAAACAAATGAACTAACTAAAAGTCTATCTATGAAGCCTCCAATAACTAGGATGGATGTTGGGACAAGCCCCACAACATCCTAATGAACTGAAAATAAAACTGAAAGCAATAAAATGAGTCCTCTGAAAAGCAAGGAGGCTCACCAAGTGACTCTAGAGTGCTCAACTGGATCAACGATACGCTGAATGCTGATCCTGATTACCTACGTCTGTATCATAAGACGATGCAGGCCAACTGGCATCAGTATATTAAATGTACGAGTATGCAAGTTGGAATACTAAAAACAACATAGGCTTGAAAGGATTCTGAAAGAAACACTTCCCTTAGCTCTTCTCAACTCATGAATACTTAACTGAACTCATTTCATTATAAAGTAGTTTTAAACAAGTGCAATATAAAGAAAAATTGTTGAAAGCATGCTGTCAATTCATAATCATAATACAATAAAAAGACAAATCATTCTTCCTCTCGAAGTCTACTTGTGCAGTGCATGAATGAAGTCGCATACCCCCATTCACACTAAGCAAAACCCCTTGAGGAACCATGCAACTACTATTGTGGGAGTTTCTCTAACCGACAACCATCACTTAAGATCTATAGTGATGATACAACGTTTTACCTCACGCTGCCGAGGCTCATCCTATACCTTGCAGTGATATATGAAGCTAACTCACTAAGTGGGTCCACTAGTCTATGCGAAAATGATTCATTTAAAAAGTATGACCTTTTTTCTACCCATGATGGCTACATGGTTTATGGAGACTTGAGTTAATATGAACTCGCATCCCCATATCGGTGCTCAATACTACTCCCAAAACTATACTTAGTTCATATGTTTTTTTAAAAAAAACTTCTTCTGTGATTTGAGATTAGTGCTAAAAAACTTAGCTCAAAGGCTATCTTGGAAATCAAAGTTTCCTCTCTTGCTTTATTTAGAAAGCGATTACTCTTTTCTGAAAACTAGCACAAAGGCTCTTTGGAAATTGAGGTTTTTCCTTTCTTGTTTAAATGTGAAAACATTTTAAACCCTTTGGGAATACATAGTCCCATATGCTTTTGAAGAAATGAACTTCAATCTTTACTCAACTTGAACTTTAAGTCTTAAAAACAAAGTTAAAAGCATTTACAAAAGACTTCTTGAAAAGACTCTGAGAACTTTCTAAACTTGGCTCTTAACTTCTCTTAACTTTGATCCTAACTTTCCTTGAATTGAATTATGGATTCAAAGTTCATGATCTCATGTTTATGAATGATTTCATGATGTTTAGATGTACCTTAGAGTGTTGGAATCTACTAGAAAACATAGGTACATTGTTAAGGAACAAGTACGAAAAGAGGGGGAACGAATGGGGAGAACTGGCGTCCCTGGCGCTCTGAGAGGCACGGGGCCCCAGCCCTCAACATTCAGGGGACAAGTTGGGGTGCTTTGGCTGGCGCATCACCCTAGAGCCCAACATTCAGGGACTGCTTTGGGCGCGTTGGCTAGCGCGACGCCCCACCCCCTTCCCTAGGTGTTTGATGATTTTTCTTCTCTGTTTCTCAACTCTAAACCCTCTAAACTTCAATGGTTCTTTCCCCAAACACTTAGGATCATTTATACCCTCAATATATGATAGATTCAAACTAAAATTACACCCGAAAACATGAATCAAATCGCAAGAAATTTCAACAAAACAACCTACAAGAATTCAAACGAATTACATCAAGAACTCAAAGGATTTACTTTCAAATCACACCTATTTCACTTAATTGAATCATGATTGGCGCATGGGTGAACTAACACAACGCTATGTGATCTCACATACCTCGTAAGGATCACCCCCGGCGAAATCCACCAGCAAATCACGATGATCTTGATGGGTCTTGAACGTTCTTCTCCTTTCTCTTTTTTTCTCCTCTTCTCTCAAAACCCTAACTCTTTTGGTAAAAGTGTAAACTAATGTAACTCAGCTTAGACCCCTAATTAATAACCAAAAACAAATTAAAATAAAAGGGTAAGGAAAAGACCAAACTACCCTTTAAAAATCCGGATTGGACTTTCCTTACTCCAACAACCTAACTTTCAAAGGGCATAACTCACTCATACGAACTCAAAATTATGCAAACTTGGCGTCGTTGGAAAGATCATTCCAAGGGATTTCCAACCATATCTGGAACTACACATAACTCATCCTGGTCTAGGAGTTATGGCCGTTTGAAGTTGACCAAAACTCAACTTTAACTTACTTACAATTTTCCAGATTTCCTTATACTTTCCAAAAATAACTATTTCTAGATTTTTAAACTTCATTCTAGTTCTTTCTAGTTGCAAGGTGTTACAGATGATTTTCAACAATGCCTATGATTGAAAAAAATGATGAGAGAAACTAAGAAATGAAAAATGGAGAACAAGAGTTTTCTTTTTTGAAATGATTTGGGTCGGGTCGGGTTTGAAGAAATTAATTTAAATTAAATTAATAAAAAGAGTGAGCACCACGCGTCTGTTCACAGTAGAGAAATGGGGTCAAAATGGTCATTTTACAAAGATATCCAATACTTTTGGGGTAATAGGATGCCCTCTAAGTTAAGGTGTCTTTATGAAAATTCGAAACAACTTTAGTGGTGACTGTATGTCTTTTCTCTTATGAATATGACATCTATTCTCAAAACCATATTCATAAATTTTTAATAAAACATAGCATGAGGTATTAGCTTCACCTTTCAAAACATAATTCAAATTTCTTGTAAAGTACATCATGACATTGTTAAAATAATATGAGAACTATTACTCGCTTGTCTATATGAGATCTAATTTACACATCTGATTCTACTATATAAGTAAAAATTTTGTTTTCATCTGAAAAATATAGTTTAGGTAGGTTTTTACATAGTAGTTTTACTTTTTGTATCTGTATTTGGTCTTCTTTATCAAACTGATATTCTATATCTTTCTTTAGTTTTCGTTGTAATGGTTTTAAATTCTCTGTTAATTTTGGTATGTATTCTCTTACTTGGTTTACAATATACCTTTGCCTCTTGCTTATCCATGATATCTGAATTATCTAGTTGCTCCATTAGGTTTCTAAAATGCAAATATATTAAGAGTATTTTTACAAGTAAGGTTGCTTCGTAAGGCATTTATCACATACAAAAAAGTAACTAAGGGAAACTTATTTTATATAAAATTCTATACAGCACCAGCAGAGATACTATATGGGGAAATAAAACCTCTGATCCAAGTTTTAAAGATAGGTTTGACAAAAGATATGATAATACCAGAAGATATCGGACAGCAATCAGAGATACAAAAAATTGAGATACCCAGTTTTTACATTTTAGATATTTTTATAAACACGAATATTTTGTGACTTTAGAAAAATTAATTCATGAAATGATATATTTTATTTTATTTCTTAAACATGTTTATTAATTCACTAAGCGATATCCAACAAGCTCAATAACATATCCAACAAACTCAACACCATCATAATTAAACTCAAGAATATCCAACAAGCTCAATAACACCAACTATATACCATCGAACTCATATAACAAATACTCATTCAATTTCATAATAAACGAATTCACTAGTGACTACAAGCTCAAGTCGCATGTATTTTTAACTGCTTGATATTATCATTATGACTATTATAAATTATACGTTCAAACACTCATTCATTGTTCAATTTTGTTTATTTCTAATCATGGGTTCAAGAACGTTCATTTTAATATTTTTTGTAACTCCTTTAATATGTAATACTTTTTGTTTTATAGCACCTTTTAAATATTTACGATTATTCAAGAATAAGGTGAAAAAAGCTACTTCTTTCTAATCCATTTACAAATTACGTTTTTGAAGTATTTTTTTTAATGATTTTGAATATTTAAATAATTTTATATAGATTTAAACATCTTGATGATGTTAAACACTTGTGTTTAAAAAATGTGAATTGAAATCTAGGAGAATTTGGATTGAGCGCTCCAAAATATTTAGACCAACTTTAGGATCAATGAGTTGTCTTGAACTAAAGCCTCATTTGTTTTCATTAAAATTAAGATATCGCATCTTAATACATGTCTAAATGATTAAGATATTGTCTCTAGATTTGAACACTGTGTTTGTGTATCTGCATTTTATTATTAAAATAAAATATTAAGTGCATATACTAGTGGGTATAAATTGTGGTAAAAGATGACTACTAGTTGTAACTTATATGATCATTAGTTCTTGTAACTCTCATGGTCATTAGTTTCTTGTAACTCATATAACCATTAATTTCTAGTAACTTATATAACATTTATTGCATTCATCTACCCGCATTACTACCCCTCATTCTACCCGTTGATTATATGGAAGACTTCTTCACCTATAAATAGTATTGTTTCTTCCTTTGTGCAGGATATCTCAAAAAAAGATGAGAGTGAGAAAAAATATTGTAGTGGGGTAACTGTAGTGAAAGAGAGAATTGAGACAAAGAAAATATTATAAGTCTTCAACTATATTCACTATATAAAAGAGAGTAATTATATGTTGAAGGAAGGTGTACTTATATGAAGTTTTGGACTCTTCAACTGATCCGTAGTTATTTGAGTTGTACGACGTTGTTAGATTGTTGTATCCCAGAGGGGAGGGGACAAGTCAAGAAATATAATGTTGAATCGGTGTAGATTATGTCGCAGTTGGCTTGCATATCCTTAAAGAGAGCAAGATATATGTGCCTCAGCCTGAATATAGTGTTTATTCATTTTTGTCATTTTATTTTTCAACTGTAATTTATTGCATTTGTGGTATATTACACCAACACACTGAATGATTAAGACTGTTTGTTTATGAACAAGCAAAAAGGGTAGCCTTTTAATTTTTGTTCGTAGGGTGTACCATATCCCAACATGCGATCAACCACCATGTGCCAAGAATATACAGGGGTTGAAAGGAAAAAAATGATTTATGTAATCTTGTTTCATAAAACTAGCACAAACCTTATATTATTGAATAAGCACACACGAGACTACTAATTTTATAAACAAATTCTAAAATTGCAAGCAAAATTTTAAAGTTCTTGAGAAGCAAACAGTAATACCAAGAATATTTTGATTATACAAATTAGTAAACAAAGTACTTATAAAAAGTTTTGAAAACTCGCATGTTTAAGAGGGAAAAAACTCAACACCCGTTTGAAAGAGAAAGGCAGATACGGATAACGAAGAGAGAGAGGGAGAAAGGGGCAACACATATAGAGAGAGAAAATAACAATGTATGGTGATAATGGAGAGAGGGAGAGAAATGGACAACATATATATATATATATATATATATATATATATATATATATATATATATATAGAGAGAGAGAGAGAGAGAGAGAAAATAACGATGTTTGAGCTTTACGGGGAAATAAAATAGCGTTATAAAAAAAGTCTGAGTAGAAATAAGACTCTCGCATAGATATAACCGAATCATGTGCTTTCAGACCAATTAAGTGATTTTAAAAAAAAAACGTACATAATGGCCCAACATCTGAACCATTCAGATTCAGACCTTCGATAAGTGCAAGCAGAATGAGGCCTAACATTTAAAGGATAAAAATAATTGGTATATATGTCACAAGACAATCTTTATCATGTTGTCAAAAAGCTAATTTCCAAGGGATTGTGTGCTAGCTTGTTTGAAATTTTAATTCGTTGCGTGATTTTACACTTGTTCTTTCTTGGCCCTAAAACTTTTCATGATGACTTTCATGCATTTTTTTTATTTAAAAAAATTATGTCAAAATCATTAATATATATTCTGTGTGGATCATTTAGACCTTAAATTTATCTTCTTCTTTTTTTAAGTTCAATCCTATTATGAAACTTTTTACGAAGTTTTATAAAAGTAACGCTCAAGTATACATCAATTTTTTATTTATCATTTCTTCATTCCTAATAGATTACATATAAGAAGAAAAATATTTTTTACTTTATTTTTTATGGGACCGCAAATCGAGGAAAATGCATTTTGAGAAATGGTGAATCTACTTAGCAAAATTAAATAGGGTATTTAATTTAGAGATTTAAACTTTTTAACTAAGCGTTATTAATTAATATTAGGGGAAAGAGTTCGAAATATATCCGAACTTTGACCGAAATTGTTGTAACAATCCCAAACTTTGGGCAGGACCTATTACTCCCTACACTATTTAATAGTATATTTTAAGGTATATATGTACCAATGAGGACAAGTCACTATTTAAATGAGAATATATTTAAACTTACACATAAATCGCATTCGTTGAATGCATTTTATGTCTTTCTCTCTCAGCTCAATTAATGTTGATTATAAAATGAAAAAATAATTATATTTTCTTTATATGATAAAAGAAATAAATATATTCAAAAAATAATTGACAAATAAAATTAAATGGAAGGGGTAATAACGTAATTTCAACAATAAATGAGATTGAAACTTACACATAAATCA
Organism: Solanum commersonii; assembly: GCA_029007595.1. NCBI lineage: Eukaryota > Viridiplantae > Streptophyta > Magnoliopsida > Solanales > Solanaceae > Solanum > Solanum commersonii. Next base: position 3,772,412 of record JAJTWQ010000051.1, read on the forward strand.
CATTCGTTGAATGCATTTTATTTCTTTCTCTCTCAACTCAATTAATGTGTCACGACCCGGGCTAGCCCCTAGACGTAACACGACGTACTTGACCCTGAAGGGGTCTCATACAAGCCCTTAGCATACATCATTGCATATGTCATAAAATAAAATGCGGAAAATTAAAACTTTTTCTTCAACAATCGAAGTCATTTCTATAAAGTCAAAAAGAGTCTAAACACTGTCTCGTTGGCCATCTAATACCATAGAATACTTAGACATATAGGGATACAACCCTTACATAATTCCAAAATGAAACTATAAAGAAACTACTAAGACATCTACTAAGTAAGATGTTTGTCCCCGAACTTGAGGACTCGTCAACTAGCTTGGAGGATCACCTATCCCAAGCTTGAGCCAATAGATCCCATCTCTATGAACCAACCCCCTACATTCGTAGAAAACATAGAAATATGGGATAGCACAAGAATGTACTAAGTATGGTATCTATGCATAAAACATTTAAAACATGCTAGAAAGGGGGCATTTTAATTGAAACCCATGCTATGCACTTTTGAACATTTTTCTTGAAAGAGTCGGAGAACATAAGTCATAAACAACTCACATATAGTTCATCAAAGCACAAGGCTAACAACATTTCCATAAGCATAGTCTCCAAACATAGTCATGATGCACATACCATCTATTACAAGACATAATACACATGCCTAGTCACATATCAAGATCATGACATCATAATAGAACAACCACATAAGTAACCCTAGGCTCTACTTGTGCAATGCATAGATAGGGTCCATAGTCCTATCTACACTAAGTATCACTTTTAGCCCACCAAGCTCATACTTATAACACATTGGTCTCATGCATAGCTAATACATATAATCAAGAGGCATTCATAATCACTTAATTCATGTCAAGAATGTAGATCACAACATATACCCAAATAGGACATGCAACAGCTCATAAATCATCAACATGTAGTGGAACTATACCATGACTACTCTTAAAGGCTACTCATCATCTATAAGCGACATCCCATACTACCTCTCACTCAAAGTAGGTCCTCTTAAGAAGTCATTAGTCATAGTTCATGTATCATATTCGTAGTTCATACATCTTAGTCATATTTCATATATTTCATGTCATAAGTAAACCACCCTTATAACCCCTTCACAAGTTCACTTGTGCAATGTACATATGAAGTCCCATACCCCCACATATACTAAGCAAACCTATCAAGAAGTCATAAGTGTAGTCCACATGTACAATTCATTTTAAGTGAAGTCATTCTTAACATTTTTATATGTCATACCTTCATAAGTTGTCATACATATAAGACTCACACAAGAACTCCTCTCAAGACCCACTTGTGCAATGTATAGGTAAAGTCGCATACCCTTACCTATACTAAGTAGTATCTCTCAAGAAACCCTAGTTAGAGCCCATATCCTCATTCATAATTCATTTTCACATCTTAGTTCATTCTTACAACATTGGGATATTTTGTCATAACCGACATAGACCATGTGAGCTACATGGAATCCTGTGTTCTACTCCCACACCAAAAGGAGAGTGTCTTACTTGCCTAAGATAGGACGTACATAATAGCTTTTAGGTGGATCCACTAGCTAAGAATCTTATGTTGGCACATAGTTAAGGGATGAGGAGATTGCTTCAAGAAACCCTTTTTATACTTAATAGCATTGTAGTTTCCATCTCATGAGACCTCTTTAGTGGAAACCTCCCGCCTTTGTGAATGAATCCTATCTCATAGACATATTGTCTCGGTGCTAAGCGCAAACTCCCCTCTTTGAAGTAACATTTAGTCTTTACTTAAGTCATATTTATGGAGAATGCACTAGGCACTCAAACCAACATATACATAATAGCTCATAGATTATTTAGGTGAGAATGTCCTTTCAACCTTAGAATCAACATATATCATAGTATGAGAAAACCTTTCATATTATATGCATAATATGTTCATGAGAAAAGCCTTTCATGAAACATATGATACTACCATAATATCAACCTATCATGTGTAGTCATAGCATATCGTACGTAGTCATATCATCATGGTCATGTATATTTCATGCATAATAGTGTGTAGAGGTGCATATGAGAATTATCCTTTCAATTGACACCATAGACACATCATATTCATGTCTATGCATGGAGTGTGTGTGCGCATGATTGTCCTCACAATGGCACAACAACAACATTAACATCATAGACAACTCCCTTCTTGGGGGGGTCATAACATGTACATAATATCCCAACTCATGCACAATTCATATATATTGCATTTAAGGATCTTAGACTATGTAAATAACATATATAACATTCATTCAATAGACATGGATATATTCATCATTCAAGTAGGTCATTCATGGCATGTAGAGAATCATATACTCATATAGAGGGGGATATGTGGGTAGGGTCCTTCCACAGTAGCACCACATACAATTCAACATACCAACACTACCATGATAATGACATATCATTCGTATTCATAATGTATCATATTTTAGTCATATCTAAGGTCGTAGGGAAAAGGGACCTTATCTCAACACTACAATTCATGTTGACAAGTAAGCACATCTACCATAAGTGGATCAATCCATTCATACAAGGGATACATGATAAGTAAGCACCTCCACCATAGGTGGATAAACAATTCATATAATATAACTTCATCATGGCATACCTCCATAGATTGTCCTTCAAAGACAAGGGTTAAGATCAAGTCTATCATCTTAGATTTGACACATTGGATAGAAGAACATCATAAATCAACAACATAACCAATATGATCATAATCAAGTTAATCTAAGTCTTCAAGATTCTATCATATTCCATTCATGTCTAGGTGATCTAAACTAAGGTCATTCATTAAGAAATTCATCAACCCTAGAAAATCACATCTAACCCCTCAATTTGCTTCTTTCATGATATAACCCTAGACCAAGTCACTCATCTTAGATTCATAAGTTAACCAAGAATACATGTAAAACTATACTTAGATCATGTAATTACATCATAAACAACTCTAATTCAATCAATTGAATCAACTTCTAATCACATTCATATCGTAGAGAAGAGTCATAACTAGCGTTGAGGGAAAACTCATGGATTCTTTGGAATTCAAGTTAAAATCATCTTAAATCAATAATATAATCCATAACAAACGTAAATCAATCTTTTAGAACAACTTTGAAAGGAATCCATGGGGTTGAGTTGAAACCCTAGCTTTTGAAGATTTCTAGAATTTGAGTTAAAAAGACTTTGAGAGGGCTCCTTAGGTGATAACTACCCAAGGATGAAAACCATCATACCTTAGGTGTAGAACCCATGAAAATCCTAAGAGAAAGCCTCCATCTTCAAGCCCGTAGGTTGGTTTCCTCGTTGGTCTTCAATGGAGTTCTAGAGAGAAGACTTTGGGAGAGAAAGGAAATAGGGTTTTGATTTGGGGTCTTATTAACTATTTGTATGAGGTTATTTGACCACTTAACCAACCCCCTAAGCTTTTAATTAATTAGCTAACTTAATTCCCAAACCGCCTAACTTAAAACTAAACTTACTAAAATTGGCAGCATCTACGGATCCCCATCCATGGACCGTAGATTGATCTACTGTCCGTGGTTTGGTCTCGTGATTGGAGACTGACAGTGCTTCACTATTTCGGGCATAATTTTTTACTCCGAGATCGAAATTGGGCAAACTCGGTGGCGTTGGAAAGAGAACTCAGAGGTCTTTAATTGGATAGGTAATGGACCACCTAATTCATTTTGAGCTATGAGATATGACCATTTGAAGTTGAACCTCACTTACCTTGGTCGACTTCTTGACAACATTACAGGTGCCATCGACGGCTCCCCATCTACGGACCGTGGATAGGTTGACTGTCGCGCCCCGTTTTTTGCAAAACAGGTTTTGGTGCACGACCTAACAACTCTTTTGGGCTTTGGGTGGATTGAAGAGTCGTCACCTAACGAATTAAGGCGCGTTAAGGCACCTATCTAACCTAACTAATTCTAGCTAAGGTCGACGAACCAGAGATTAGGGTAAGGGTTCAAATTACCTCGAGGGGAAGGTGTTAGGCATCCCTCGAGGTCCACAAATGTGGGTTCCGACCGTATCTCATGCAATTTATGTGGGAGTTACAAGTAGCAATTATGGTCACTTTATTTATTATTTTATTTAATTAGCAAGATGACTAGGTGATAACTATGACTAAACAATTAGGATTAATTAAATTATCTACTTTATTAATTTAAGCATGCAAGACTAGGTGATGTAATAATCGGAAAAAAACCATTTAAACAATCAATAAAAGAGGAGCGAGGGGACAGAAATTGCACAATCAAATAGAATAAACAATTTTTATACTTTTATTTAAGATATCCCAAATAAATATAATAATAAACAAATAAAGGGACAAAGGAAAGGGAGACTCTGAAGGACTTTAGGATCAGCACTCAACTTTATTTTTTGATAGGCTTCCGTGTAGGGACTGACAAAACCAAAGTTTGTCGCTTTAAGCCTGAGTCGATGTCATCATATCCATAGGGCCTAAATTATCCCTACCCCACCACCGCGTGTTTTTCGTCTCTAAAAAAAAGTGTCTAGCGTCCCCACTTAAGGTTCAAGAGGCATTGAACTACTATTAGGGTGGATTTAGACAAAAATAAAATCCTAATAGGCCCACCTACACACCAAGTCAAATAATTTGGACTAACATTTAGCACATAAAGTCTCAAATTGGCCTCTAGATTATTAAACATGCTGACAAACACAAATAAGGTTAAAAGATCGTGTGCTAAGTGTGTGCATATAAACACATAAACAGGCTTCATAATAATATGATAAATAATTTAACAAGGACAGAGGATTATGACACAATGCAAAATTTATTCATTTTATTAGTAAAGCATGCAGGAAAAAAATAATTATTAGTTGATTAAAAGTGGCAAGACAATTATTCATAATGTAGAAACACTAAAATATTTTGGGGAGAATTTTATTAGGACAACATATTTTAAGGTAGCAGATTATGCAGAAAATAACATATTAATACAGTAGCAGAAAGACTATTAGATGACATTTAGTTTAAGTGGCAATCAGTTTAATAGATGTAGAAATTAATGAGTAGCTAATTCTAAGTGGAAAAATTATGATGCAGAGGTTAATAGTTAAAGCAGAGTTGAATTAGGATAGTAAGTACCAGATGCAATAAATTATTAGTAGCTGATTTTATCCTAACATATTAGTTTAAATAGAAACATATGGGCAGAAAAGCACTAGCCGATTATCAATGTTTATTCTAAATGGCCAGCAAACAATTATGCCACTGAACAGTGGCAAAAATTTCTAACAAGATGCTATTTAGTTAATTAACATGATGAAAATATTATTAGCAAATTAATTAGAATTTAAAAATTAAATGACAGGCTTGAGTTATTGAACTTATATTATTTAGACATCAATTTTATTAGTAAAATCCTATGGACATGATTTCTAAGTAAGGAACAAGATCTACAACCTATTGGCATGACTTCTACATCCAAAAGATATATTAAGCGATATTTAATTCCTATAGCATGGTATCTATCTAATACAACATGTAACAAAGTTTTAACCTATATGCATAAATTTCCTAGTTCAAAACATATTGAAAGTTATTTAGATCCTATAGGCATGCTTTCTAGCTTTATTTCATTCAATACAAATAGGTGAAAAAATTCATAAATAAAAATGGGTGATCAAGACAAGCAAAGCAAGGAGACATATAAAGTTGATTTATTTAGTTAGATCTAAAGCAATGTTACAAAGACTTGTTGATTTATTTTAGTATTAACGCTAAAACAGGCGGCCAGCATAATAAATGCCCATGATTTAGATAACATGATAATATTGACAAAACCTTTCTTTTTTATTATAATTAGGTTTAGAAGAGTGCTGATTATTTAAGTAGCCATGTTCAAATAATTAGTTAATCAAAGCACATTCACACGTAAGTGCGTAAATAAAGTAAGAAAAACAGTTAGCACATATACCCCTCCCCCCTTAAACGATTTCCCTGAGCTATTTCATATATAGAGATAGTTAGAGTTATACAAATTATTACAAAACAATAATAGAGATTAAATAATATACAAAACATAAATTGAATAAAATTAATTCGTCTATCATTTCCTTCCCATGACGACTCTTCATATCTTGAATAAGCTAAAGTACCCTGTTCAACATCACAGGGGAATACAAATATAAATGCAAAATACAAAGCAACTTTTAAAAGGAGATTATAGTATTGAAACAAATAACCGCACACATACTCGTATTTTCTAGCAACAAAGTTCATACACAAATAATAACAAATAACAATATCACAAAAGGAGAGGGAAGAGAACTAACCCATGTGCTTCCTTTATTTGTTATAACCATTGAATTTGCAAGATAAATAATACTAATGAGAAAAGATAGTTGCATTGATCAAAGAAAACTAACCAGTCAAGCAAAACAATTATTCAACAAACAAACTTGAATCCGAATTAAATTAAAGCAGTCCATCGAAACACAAGAGTTTCTTCAATATATGAACAACTAATCTTTTCTTTTTGAAGAGTATAATAGAGTATTTTTGTTCCAAATATTAAAAGCATGAAGGTGAGTCTCAAATTGGTAGAGTGTAAGGTGTATATCAAGTGTTGGAGTGTTCAAAAATGATCCCCAAAGTGAATGAGAACACTTCTGATTATATAGTGAATGAGGAGCACAAAAATAATTAGCCAAGAGCAATTACGGGAGATTATATTTCCTTTACCAAAAGGGTATCAATCATTAAAATCTTTTACCTTAATCAAACACAATTTTACCAAAAATAAAACAAGTAAGAAACTGTTTCAATTTATTTAAGACAAGAAAATAAGCAATTAAGGATAACCAATTAATGAAATGCAAAATCAGGTAAGAAAGAAATATTTACATACAGATTCGGGATCAAATTATATATACTTACCATAATGTCACAAGTAAAAATATGTTTCCAACTTAAATAAGGTAATATGAATCAATTAATATTAGTCAAATAAACATGTAAAATCAACCAACTTTTACCAAATATCAAATATATATACTTGCTATATAAAATATGTCTATCTTTTAACTACAACAAAGGATTGAAAAGAGTAATCAATTCATGAGTAATTAAATTAGATGAATCAATCATCAATCAATTTATTAAATTGATCCAACAGTCAATTACCATAAACAAAGAATTACCATAAACAGAGAGTGCAAACATAATTTTAAAATATAGTGAAAAATCAGTAAAAGCTATTAAAAATCAGGAAAAACTTAATTTGAGGGGAAATCAAAATCACAGGAATCAATTACTTACAAATTTCATAGTTGTTATCGATGTTGACACCTATTCACAAAGAACACAAGCATGTTCTACCATACAATGCAGAAACTGAAATTTCTGGACAGAATTTTAAATCAATCTAAAGATGCACATAATAACTAAAAATGAGCGAAGATAAAAAAATCACGATGAATCATGTAAAACAGACATAAGAATCAAACTCCTTTTCATAAATACGAAATGAGCAACTATGATCGAATATTTTAAAAGAAAAACTAACCGGGCAGATCTGTCTTCGAACCAATCAAAACATCGAGATCTAAACAAACTCCGTTATCATCATTAAGAGTTGTTCACTTGCCGAAGTTTCTGGCCGAAACTTTGCTTGGTTGAAATTGTTGTCGCCGGAGCTGCTAGCTTCGGAGATCGCTGGCCGGAGCTACTGCCTAAGCTACTTTCGCGGCTGCTTGCTGGTGGCTTCAACTGCTGCTGCTCTTCGCCGATGGAAGAGGGAGAGAAGGAGAAGAGGAAGAGAAGAGGCGAGGGGTAGAGAGAGCAGGTGGCGCACTGGCTGCTGCTGCTGGTCGCCTAGTGTTGTTGTTCTCACCGAGCTGCTGGACGCTGCTGCTGGCTGCTGGTGTTGCTGTCTTCGCCAGAGCTGCTGCTGCTGCTGCTCGCTGAAGTTTTCGCCGGTTGGAGGTTGTGAGGAGGAGACGAAGAGAAGAAGAGAGCCACGAAGAGGAGGGGGTGAATAATGTTTTTTTAAGGGTTTGGTAATTGGTATTTTTAAGTGTTAAAATAGGAAGGTTACGAAAATTTCATCTGGTCCGTTTATTTAAATACGATGAATGATTAAGATTAAATCGGAATGAGATGAATAGCTAAGGATAAAGGTTGAGTTTGGTCCGAATTTGGTTATAATTGTAATGAATAAAGGGCTAGAATTGCAACCAAATTGAAATAATAGGCTACACCTGAAAAGTGAAATTGAATAAGAAGAGGGCTACGAATTAAATAAATTGGAATAGGATGGGCCATGATTTAAATAATTTAGAGGAAGTTTAAAGGAATGCTGTTCAATTTAAAATACTACAAAATACTATAATTAAAATTACTTAGTTTTTTAAAACATTTGAATTATTTTGATTTTTACTAATAATTGTAAAATATTTTAATAGTATTTACAATAATTTTTATAAAGCATGCATACTAAATATAATTTTTTAGACAAAATCGATTAAAATTTTAAACTCAACATATATTTAGAAATACGTATTTAATCTAATAGCATTCTCAAAAAAGGTTAAAGGTCGGTCAAAATTGGATGTCAACATTGACGCCTCGTGTTGCTGCTCCGTCGTTTGGTTTAGAGGCTCCCCTTTTGCAGGCCTGCACAGGCCTGTTCCACACCTCTGACCCGTGAGTCGTAGATTGATCTACTGGTCGTGAATGGGTCTCGTGAACAAAGTTGTTTTGATAGCTTTTTGGCAAATGTTGGGGTCCTCCTCAAGGGCCCCTTGGGTGGTCCTTGAGGAGTCGTACCCAAACGTTTGAACCCTAAACATGTCCATCTAAGTATGAGAGTCACTTCTACAAGTTTTCACCCTCAAACAACACTCCAAACTTCAACGACAAGACCCTTGCAACTCACTAGTTCAAATGATTAGTTTCCGGACGTTATAGTCGTTTCTTGACGTTTGACCTCCAATCTCCTCAAACTAACTTCAAAAGCCAACTATAAGCTAACATGTGAGGCTCTAGTTCAACCTACTAGATTTAGTCAAGCCTTAGCTAGGTCTTACTAGGATTTTACGAGGTGTTACGTAATGTTTTGTATAAAATAAAAATAATAATTATCTTTTCTCAATATGATACAAGTAATAAATAAAATGAATAAATATATTTTTAAAATATTGGACAAATAAAATTAATGGGAAGGGGTAGTAACGTAATTTCAATAATAAATGAGAAGAGACTGAAACTTACACATAAATTGCATTCGTTGAATGTGTTTTATGTCTTTCTGTCTCAGCTCAATTAATGTTTAGTATAAAATAAAAAATAATTATATTTTCTCGATATGATAAAAGTAATAAATAAAAGAAATAAATGTATTTTAAAAATATTAGACAAAAAAATGGAAGGGGTAATAACGTAATTTCAATAATAAATGAGAAGAGACTGAAACTTACACATAAAACGCATTCGATGAATATGATCTATGTCTTTCTTTCTCAACTTAATTAATGTTGAGTATAAAATGAAAAAATAATAATATTTTCTCGATATAATAAAAGTAATAGATAAAAGAAATAAATATGTTTTAAAAATATTGGACAAATAAAATTAAAATAAGAGCGTAATTTCAACAATAAATGAGAAGAGACTGAAACTTACACATAAAATGCATTCGTTGAAAGTGATTTATGACTTTCTTTCTCAGCTCATTTAATGTTGAGTATAAAATAAAAAAATAATAATACTTTCTCGATATGATAAAAGTAATAAATAAAATTAATAAATATATATTTTAAAATATTGGACAAATAAAATTAAATGGAAGGGGTGATGATAACGCAATTTCAAAATTAAATGAGAAGATACTGAAACTTACACATAAATCGCATTCTCTGAATGCGTTTTATGCCTTTCTTTCTCATCTCAATTAATGTTGAATATATAATGAAAAAATAATTATCTTTTCTCAATATGATAAAAGTACTAAATCAAAGAAATAAATATGCTTTAAAAATATTGGACAAATAAAATTAATCAGAAGGGATAATAACATAAATTCAACAATAAATGAGAAGAGACTGAAACTTACACATAAATCGCATTTGTTGAATGTGTTTTATGTCATTCTGTCTCTGTTCAATTAATATTTAGTATAAAATGAAAAAATAATTATTTTTTCTCGATATGATAAAAGTAATAAATAAAAGAAATAAATATATTTTAAAAATATTGGACAAATAAAATTAAAGTGGAAGGGGTAATAATGTAATTTCAACAATAAATGAGAAAACACAAAATTTGACTAATAAATCGCATTCGTTGAATGCGTTTTATGCCTTCTATGCTCTTTTTAATTTGGTATCAGAGAATTTTTTTTTCAAGTTTTCAACAACATGACCTTTTTTTAAAAGATAAACTATTTATATTTTCTTGATATTATTAAAGTAATAAATGAAATAAATATATATATTTAAAAAATAATTGATACATAAAATTAAACAAAAGGGCAATGTAGTAATTTCAAAAATAAATAAGAAGACACAAAATTTTACTCATCAATCACATTTGTTGAATGCGTTTTATGCCTTATATTCTTAGCTCTTTCTATTTAGGCATTTGAGAAGAGTTTTTTCAAGTTTTCAATGACATGACGTACTTTTAAAAGATAAAATATTTATCTTTTCTTGATATTATAAAAGTAATAAATGAAATAAATAAATATATTTTAAAAAACAATGGAGAAATAAAATTCAACGAAAGGGGTAATATAGTAATTTCAACAATAAATAAGAAAACACAAAATTTTACTCATAAATCGCATTCGATGAATGCATTTTATACCTTATATTCTCAACTCTTTCTATTTAGCTATCTTAGAAGTGTTTTTTCAAGTTTTTAATGACATGATTTTTTTTAAAAGATAATTTTTTTATCTTTTCATGATATTATAAAAGTAAGAAATGAAATAAATAAATATATTTTTAAAATAGTGGACAAATAAAATTAAACGATAAGGGTAATATAGTAATTTCAATAATAAATAATAAGACACGAAATTTTACTCATAAATCGCATTCGCTGAATGCATTTTATGCCTTATATTCTCAGGTCTTCCTATTTACGTCTCTGAGAAAAGTTTTTTCAATTTTTCAACGACATGACATTATTTAAAAAGATAAACTATTTATCTTTTCTTGATATTATAAAAGTAATAAATAAAATAAATAAATATATTTTAAAAACAGTGGACAAATAAAATTAAACGAAAGGGGAAATGTAGTAATCTATATATATATATATATATATAAAGTTGAATATAGACAATCTGATGTGGCGCCTCTCTATGGCCAGCATTTCTATTTATTTTTTTCTCCTTTGTTTGACATTTTATCTTTGGTTTGTATTTTTTATTTGTATTTCAAAAAAATTGAAAGTATTTATGTCATACCCAATTAATTATGCCCTTTATAACATCCATTACACTAATATAGATTTAAGTAAATGGAAGATGAAAAGATAAAAACTATTCATTTTTCATAACTGTTTATAATTATTTAGCCTATAAAAATAAAAATAAATTGAGCATTTGTAACAAATAAGAACAAATTTCTTCACTTTGGCTCTTTTTCTTCTGACGATGATGATGAATATATGGTATTAACTTATGTCGCTAAGATGTCCATCAAATTCTAGGTCATGTGACTTTTTTAACAAAAGAGAAAGAGAGAATATCTCATGATTCTTGTGAAGACATTGATGTAAAGAAAGAGATCATGTAACAAAAGTTTCTCTTCAAAATGAAAGACTTTTTCGAAAAAATGTTTATTCCTCCTACAAGGAGAGAAAATTCATTGTGGTTGAGAAATTTATAGGAAGACTGATTAGTGTTTCAAATGGTAAGAAGAAATATTTGGAGAAAAAACAAATCTATTTATGGAATTCACATCAAATTAGGAGGAGAACAAGCAAAAATTTATTTTGTGATTTGAAAAGAGAAAATTAAATAATATTTCTTTCAACCTCATTATTCTTTCTAATTTCTTTTTTCTTTTATTTTGTCTTGAGTTTTTTGTATCTTTAATTAAAGTTTTTTTTTCTTATTTATCTTTAATTAAAGTTTATATATATTTTCTTAAAAAAGAATTTAAAAAGATGATCATATTTAGTTCCTTTCCTCATCAATGCTATTAATCTCATAATTAGCGTTATTTATATTATTTTCTTAATTAGCATTTTTCTTTGTTTTAATTATTTATTTCAAGAAATTAGTTATTATAACTTTATAAGAATTACATATATATTTTTACATAATTGATTTGTCATTTTTAAAATTTTTGGATCATTCTTCATCTTAAAGTTTCTATATATATGTAATAATAAAGCTAAAATAGAAAATGTGGGGTGACACCCTTCTTAGCAATATATACTTATTTATTCTTATCAATGTTTCAGACATTTTTTGTTATTTTTTCCTTAAAATAATTGTTACCTTGATTTTTAGTTTTAGTTTTATTTTTTAGCATTTTTTAAGTTTAAAAGACTGAAAATTTTATATTGAAAATTTATAAAATTTAAAAAATGATTTATTTAACTCGTATCATCATCAATATTATTATTAATTTCATTTACTTCTTTCCTTAAACTTCATTTCATCATTAATGTAATTTATATCATTTTCTTATATATATATATATATATATATATACATGGTGATATTTCATAGAAGTTAGGATTACTATTTATCTAATTTCTCAATTTGAATTCTTTTGTCATACTAAATGCAACATGGTTTATTATAATTACATTTAATATATTAATCAATATGTTGTACGAATGAAAATAAAATTATCATTTCACAAAAATAAAGGTTAAATTATAATTTATTATGATTAAGGAAAGATAAAAATATTATTCCAATATCCATAACCATATTTAATACATTAAAAATTAATTGAAATGCTGGAAATAGAAAAAGAATCACCATTTAAGGAATCATTATTTTTAAATTTTTGGATCATTTCTTCTTCTAAAAGTTTCTATCCATATGTAACAATAAAGTTAAAATAGAAAATGTAGTGACACCCTTCTTAGTAATAGATACTTATTTATTCTTATCAATTTTTTCTAACAATTTTGGTTATTTCTTTAAAATAATTATTGCCTCAATTTTTATTTTTATTTTTAATTTTAAAAGATTGGAAATTTTATGTTAAAAATTTAAATAATAGAAAAATGATTTATTTAACTTTTATCGTCATCAATACTACTAATTTATTTCACTTTTTTCCTTAATCTTCATCTCATCATTAATTTTATTTATATAATTTTCTTAAATCACTTATTTTTTCTTTTTTAACTCTTTTTTTATATATATAAAGTTGGATATGTAAATGATGATGTGACATTTCTTAGAAGCTAAGATTACTATTTATCTAATTTCTCAAATTTTTGAGTTCTTTTGTCATACTAAATACAATATGTTTTATTATAATTATATTCAATATAGTAAACAATATGTTCTAGGAATTAGGGGCCGTTTGGTTACTGGATAAAGGCAAAGTTAATACATGAATAACTTTGTTATTCATGTATTAATTTTGTACCATGTTTGGTTTGTAAATAGAATAAAAATTATTCATATATAAATTTTATACAATGTTTGGTTGGTGTGTCTCCAATGTTGTATAATAGTTATACCTGTATTGATTTTATGTGGTGTTTGGTTGTATTTTTGTAATTCCAGATAGCTAATACTTACATAACTTATGAAGAAATCTATGTATAATTTTATGCAGGGTAGAGGGTGGAATAAGTTATGAGGGTATTAGTTATACATGGATTAAAATAATAAAGTTACATATTTACCCTTAATTTGTTTTCTTACTTATTTGTTTATAAATAATAATGTATATTAATTTACAAAATTAAGGAGTTATATCTTCTTTTTTTTTTAAAAAAGGACTTAATCTATTTCTGTAACTTGTAGTTACGTTATTTACCCCACACACACACAACCACCCAAAAAAACCAGAACAACCCCCTGGGTGTTTTTGAGTTTCGTCGTTTTTACACCCCACCCCACCCCACCCCACCCCCGAGGGACTGTTGCATTTTATTTATTTTGGATACTGCTTGTTTATAAGCATGGATTTTATAATTTCTGATTTTTTAAAAAAAAGTATATTAATTTACAATAAATTAAATAATCAATAAGTTATAATTTATGTAATATAATTTCTACATAACTAAATCCTACATAAATATATCTATGAAACTAATATTTGCATAATTAGTACCTACATAACAAAAACCTGCATAACTAAACTCTGTATAATTAATACATGCATAACTAAATCCTGCATACCTAATACCTACATAACTAAACCATACATAACTATACCTGCATAACTAATACCTGCATAACTAAACCCTGCATAACTAATACCTGCATAACTTTAACCAGTAACTAAACGGCCCCTTAAAACAAAATTATCATTTCAGACAAATAAATGTTAAATTATAATTTTATTCAATATAGTAAACAATATGCTCTAGGAATTAAAACAAAATTATCATTTCAGAAAAATAAATGTTAAATTATGATTTTATTATGATTAAGGAAAGATAAAGATATTATTTCAATATTCCATAAACACATTCAATACATTAGAAATTAATTGGATATAACTATAAATGGAAAATGAATCACCATTTAAGAAAAATAAATGTTTGCATGCAATACCATAATAATTAAGGAGAGAGTAAGATATATTTTAATATCCTAATTCGGAACTTTTAATCTACTACTCAATTAAAAAGAAACTGCATTTAATAATATTAAAAAGTTATTAGTTTAATATTTTTTTCTCATTCTACTAATTCAATTCAATCAAACTTAATTTTAAAGATAAAATAACAGCTCCATTTTAATTGTTATCAATATATTTCAAAAAATTATCGTGAAAAAGCTTTTCTTGAACCTTATTTTGATTTTAATATACTATTATTATTTTTTCTGTCATTTTTTAATGATTTTTTATTTCGACTTTAAAATTTAATGTTTATTATCAAAACTCTGATGGTACAAATTTGTAATGACCCTCCAGGTCATTTCTGTGTCTTGCCTTCTGTGTGTTGTTTAGAGCGTTTCTATAGCGACCCCAAGTCATTTATGACTTGCTGGGACTGATAGTTCGGTCACCTGGTCGTTCGTTTGGTCTTGGTGCGAGTTTTTGTGTTTTGGGAGCTTATGAACCTTGAACGATCATTTTCGATCAAAAGTTCAAAAAGATGACATCGGAATCCAATTTTGATGATTCCATCGGCTCCGGAAGGGTCATTTTAGGCTAGTAACATGGTCGTCATGACTCCCGAGATTTTCAGTGTGAGTCGGTGCGATTAGGCGTTTTAGCCTTTGAATTTTGGCTTAAGTTTGACTTTGGTCAACATTACCGAGTAAACGCGCTCGGATGAGAATTCCGTCAGCGTGGTTAGCTCCGGAATGTCGATTTTGGTCTAGATTGACCTTTCTTTTGTGTCTGGAGGTTCTCGATATCTTTCCGAGCCCTTTTGTGGATTTTGACTTAAAAGGGCTTTTGGAAGTGGGACCCTCTTCTTATCGAAATGACCTCTGATGGAAATTTCGCCTTCACCGTTGAGTCCGAAATATCGTTTCCAATTAGATTCCATATATGGTTTGTATTTTTCCGATTCCGAATGAGTCCGAAACATCAAAATTTATGTTTGAAGGGTTGTAGAATTTTGACGCGGCGGTGATGTGGCAGAGCCACGTGACGCCACGTGGCAGCGGCTGGAATTTCCAGATTTAAGAACAAGTTCGTCCAAGTTTTTCCCTCAACTTCAACATCAAATTTCTCCTTCATTTTGAGTCCAAATTAGGTGCTTCAAGAGAATTTCGTGGGGAATCTAGCGGTGATCTCAGAAACGCGAGGGGAGGCTTCGTTTGAGGTAAGGAATCAAATTTAGCCCACTGCTAGGATGACTTTCGGATTGAATTGTTGTTGAATTTTGAAATGTGAGATCTTGATCATCTTAGGTCCGTTTTGAGTCATTCTTGAGGCTAACTTGTAGAGTTTTTCGCAAGGATCGTCGTGGTATAATCTGTTTGGGTTGAAAGGGTCTCGTTTTTCCAGAAATTGGTGATTAATGGGCTGCCCATTTTAATTGTTGTGGTTGATTTACTGTGTTTTAGGTATCTGTTTGTGCTAAAATTTTGGGGTATTAGTTTAGGTTTGACTAGGGCTTGCCTTAGAAATACATGATTCGGATCCGATAGGCCTTAGTTTTGCCCCGACGTCGCTCGGCCGGCTTAGATCCCTGTAGACTGGTGTAGCAGACTTGAGTCTGATAGTTTGGGCCTTAGTTAGGTTATATTCTTTCTCCGACTTTAGTTATCCTTATTTTTCCCCGATGTTACGGCTTCACGAGTTACATCGGCAACACTAGTTCTACTTCGCGGTTGAATTTAATTTTTGATTTGGTTTCAAGGACTTATATTGATTAGCTATGTGTGGACGGCGTTCCACGGACATTTATAAGTGTGGATTGATTAAGACTCTTTTAGCAGCTACATTGGCACCTTTATAGAGCATCCGGTTTAAGGTCCGGCCTCTATTGCCCAAATACTTATATAGAGCATCCGGTTTAAGGTTCGGCCTCTATTGCTCAGACACCTATATAGAGCATCCGGTTAGAGTTCCGGCCTCTTATACTTGTTACTTGTGATTGGTTACTTGGGTACTTCTGCTGAGCATCCGGTTCGAGGTCCGGCCTCAGTGCTGTCAGATTCTACTAATTAGGGTTGAGGTTCTGGTTCGATGTTCTTCGTTCTTGGGTTCTTATATGCAATTCTCTTTAGTTATAGTTATTATGTGTACTCGTCGGGCTTATGGGGGTCCGTTTGGGTTTTTATTTAACTTGCGCACGAGTGTACCTTCTGGGCTTATGGGGGTCCAGTTAGGTGTAGTTAGCTTATAAATTACTTTAGTTAGTTCTTTGTACACTCGTGTGCATTCCATTATTACTTAGATTTCCGCTCTTGACCCTCGGTTTGTATTATTCCTTCTTTTCATATTGCCTTTACTTTTCAAGTTCAGTCGGCCTATGATGCCTACTGGGTACCTGTTATTTTGGTACTCATGCTACGCTCTGCATCTCTTTTGTGATGCAGGTCCGGGCACTAGTAGTCAGCATTGATCGAGCTTGGAGCAGTCTTATCCGGAGACGGGGGTGAGCACACGGCGTTTTGTACTATTTCAGTCTCCATCTGTATTTATAGACTTGTCTCTTTCCTTTCGAGACAGTCCAGTCTCTGTTGTCTAGTTTTGGGACTTGTACTCATTTTGTAGTAGCTGCATCTTGGTGACTTCCCGGGTTCGGGAGGGATCTTTATTTGTATATATGTTTTGGGTTGGTTCCGCCCGTTTATATTGTTATTTTCCTACTTTTGTTTGATTTCTACCCTCAGACCCATTACTTGTTGTTCCGGGTTACGGGTTGACTTACCTACTGGTGGGTTATAGTAGGTGTAATCATGACTTGATAAATCGGGTCGTGACAAAATTAAGGTGGAGTAGAATATAGTAAATGATGATTCTTCTGCTAAATAAGAAGATATAACAAAATTGAAACAGTGAAGTTTTTTTTTAAAAATCGATAGGAAATTCTATTAAGCCATTATTACGTCATTATTCAATATATTTTTTAATATAAATTTCATTTGTTGATGCATTTATTTAGTAGTACAGTGTTATTTCACATTATGAGATATTTCTTAGACATTTAAGGAGAATGGTACACTGGAATATATATTATATATTAAAGGATCAACTTCAAGCAATGGAAGAATTTGTTATTAGCAGCTATATTTTAACTTATTTGATAAAAAAAATATATTCTTCCTCATTTAATAGACGTAAAATTTGTCAAGCTTTATTTTTTTACAATCTTTATATTATTAAAAAAAACAATAATATTACGATTAAACAACAGAGTAAATATAAAATTAATCAAAAATATTTAATTGATAATGATTGCGCGAAGCGCGGCCAAATTCTCTAGTTTCAACAATAAATAAGAAGACACAAAATTTTACTCATCAATCATATTCGCTGAATGCGTTTTATGTCTTATATTCCCAACTCTTTCTATTTAGGTATCTGAGAAAGGTTTTTCCAAGTTTTCAACGACATGACCTTTTTTTAAAAGATAAAATATTTATCGTTTCTTAAAATTATAAAAGTAATAAATGAAATAAATAAATATATTTTAAAAATAGTGGACAAATAAAATTAAACGGTTGGAGTAATATAGTAATTTTAACAATTACTAAGAAAGACACAAAATTTACTCATCAAATGCATTCGTTGAATGCCGTTTCTGCCTTATATTCTCAGCTCTTGCTATTTAGGTATCTGAGAAGTGTTTTTTCAAGTTTTCAATGACATGACGTTTTTTGAAAAGACAAAATATTTATCTTTCTTGATATTATAAAAGTAATAAATGAAATAAATAAATATATTTTATTAATAGTGAACAAATAAAATTAAATGGAAGGGGTAATATAGTAATTTCAACAATAAATAAGAAGATACAAAATTTTACTCATAAATCGCATTCGCTTAATGCGTTTTATGCCTTTCGTTCTCAGCTCTTTCTATTTAGGTATCTGAGAAGGATTTTTTCAAATTTTCAACGACATTACGTTTTATTAAAAGATAAAATATTTATCTTTTCTTGATATTATAAAAGTAATAAATGAAATAGATAAATATATTTTAAAAATAGTGGACAAATAAAATTAAATGGGAGGGGTAATATAGTAATTTCAACAATAAATAAGTAGACATAGAATTTTACTCATAAATCACTTTCGCTGAATGTGTTTTATGCCTTTCATTCTCAGCTCTTTCTATTTAAGTATCTGAGAAGGGTCTTTCCAAGTTTTCAACGACATGACATTTTTTTAAAAGATAAAATATTTATCTTTCTTGATATTATAAAAGTAATAAATGAAATAAATAAATATATTTTAAAAATAGTGGACAAATAAAATTAAACAAAATAGTTAATATAATATTTTCAACAATAAATAAGAAAACACAAAATTTTACTCATAAATCGCAATCGCTGAATGCGTTTTATGCCTTATATTCTCAGCTCTTTCTATTTAGGTATCTGAGAAGGTTTTTTTTCAAGTTTTCAACTACATGACATTTTTTTAAACGATAAAATATATATCTTTTCTTCATATCATAATAGTAACATATGGAATAAATAAATATATTTTAATAATAGTGGACAAATAAAATTAAATCGAAGGGGTAATATGATAATTTCAACAATAAATAAGAAGACATGGAATTTTACTCAAATTGCATTCGCTAAATGCGTTTTATGCCTTATATTCTCAGCTCTTTCTATTTAGGTATCTGAGAAGAGTTTTTTCAAATTTTCAACGATGTACCACTCGAAAAAATTCTAAGATTCAAACCATTCTTCATTTACTTGTAGGGTAATATCGGGTGACTATTAAATTTCCCATATGTGTAAAAGTAATTCTTTAGTGTGGGAATGATTTTAGATATCAATTAAAATCACTAGAAACTCCTAGCAAAAAGTAGAGTTGAAAGTTTCCTTATCGATTACGTTTTGATGTAAGATTCTACTTGGGTCAACTTCAAACGGCCATATTCCTTAGAATATAAAGAGTTACGTGGCCTATAACCTATCAAATTAAATATATTTGAATATTCTTTGCAACGCCACCAATTTCGCTACAATCCGAGGTTTGAGTAAAAAGTTATGACTATTTTAGTAACTTGATACAATGTTGTGATGAATTAGCTGGCGAGAAAACATTAAAAAAATGGTCGTTTCTGTCTTTTTATCTCTAAGAAAACCCTAAACAAATTGCTTGCCTAATTAAAGACTCAAAACAATCATATTTTCATCTCTTAATCTATCATTCTCTTCTCTCTCAAACCCTAAGGAAAAATCAAAGTAGAAGACTTCATTCAAGATTCTTTCCATCTTTTTCAAGATTCTTCTTCAAGGTAAGTTCTTCTCCAAGAATTCCTTCTTTCCAACTCAAATTCCTCCATACAATTATGAATCACTAATGAAAATCATAATTCTTGGCCATAGAGTTTCAAGAAACTAATTCAAGAAATCTCAATAAAGATTTTCTTGATTCTTCTCCTTCAAGCTAGCGTTTCAAGGCTTCTAATCAAGTTCTTCTTCAAGAACCTTGTTCTTTCAAGTATGTAAGGCTATCATAGTGTTGTACTAGTTCGTTCTCACGCCCTACATCTACTTTCAAATCAGTAAATAAGAAATCTAAGATTATACCCTTAGATTTGAGTATTTTTTAGATGAGTTGATTTTGAGTTCTCGAGTTCCAGTTTCTTTTTGAAATTCTATTCCTAATTATTGAATTGATATATGTTATGCATTAAGATTCTTGAGTTGATTCGTTCATGTCTATATTTCAACATGAACCTAATAAATTGAGTATTTTTTTATGAGTAGTATCGTTGAATTCTGAGTTCTTGAGTACTGAGTACTGAGTTTCCATATTGCTATGAAGATCCCTAGTTGAGTCGTTCATGTCCATAACTTCACATGAACCTATAATTTGAGTTATAAATTTTGAGAAGCTTTTTAAAGTCAATACTTGAGTTTTAAACTGAGTTTTTGAGAAAGTAAAAATGAGTTTTGAGAAAAGAGTTTCTAAAACATGATTTGTATGACAGTCGAGTATGTCATCAATGTATGAGCAGTATGGTATCTAGATATACCATCAATATTTATGCAGTATGACTTTCCGATTCATCAATGATCATGTTGAAATATGATTTTGATATGTTTTTGAGAAAGAGTTTCACATTGATAAAAGAGAAACTGAGATTTCTAAATGAGTTATGAGTTCAAAAGATATTTCAAGAGTTGTTACCTCTTTTAAGAGGGTAGTTTGAGCAATTATCTCAAACTAGAGGAAACGTTATGTTTTTAAACATATGACCATGAGTATATATTATTGGGAGTATTATTGAGCATCGATATGGGGATAAGTTCAGACAACTCAAAGTCCTCATAAACCATGTATGCCAACATGGGTAAAGAGTCATACTTTTTAGAGCATTCCTTATTGCTTTTAAGCATAGCTTAGTGGATCCACTTAGTTGAGGATGTTCTATAGCCCGATAAGGTATAAGACAATTCTAGCAGCGTGGGCGAGACGTTATATCATCATGTAGCTCATAGTGATGGTTGTCAGTTAGAGAATTCTCAATAGAGTTAAAGTGTATTTTTATATATCACTTATTATGTTGAGTTCAGAGATGAGAAAGTATTTTGTAAAACTTTAAATGATTTAACTTCTTTATTTCTTTACATTCAGCCTAAGTACATTGTTATCTATTGCAGTCCTTTCTTTCAGTTTTTTTGTTATTCAACTATATTACATACTCGTACATTCAATGTATTGATGTCATTCGACTTGCATCTTTTAATGATAGAGATACATGTTCTTAGGATCCTCAACAAGAGTCTGTTGAGATCACTTCATCCACTCGTCTTCTTATGAGTGAGACCTCCGTGCTTTCGGAGTACTCCAGGTTTATGAGTTGTTAGTAGTAGTTCTTTTGAGGAGTCATGGGTCTTGTCCTGATACTCCTCTATATATAGTAGATGCTTTATAGATAGATAGTTTTTGAGAGTCTTTCAGTTTTAGATATTTTATTTAAAACTTATGTTTCATACTCAATTTATTCAGTAAAGTTTTGAGATAGACAATTTTCGCTAAATGCGTTATATGCCTTATATTCTCAGCTCTTTCTATTTAGGTATCTGAGAAGGGTCTTTTCAAGTTTTTAACGACATGACACTTTATTAAAAGATAAAATATTTATCTTTTCTTGATATTATTAAAGTAATAAATGAAATAAATAAATATATTTTAAAAATAGTGGACAAATAAAATTAAACGGAAGAGGTAATATAGTAATTTCAACAAAAAATAAGAAGACACAAAATTTTACTCATAAATCACATTCGTTGAATGCGTTTTATGTCTTTTATTCTCACCTCTTACTATTTAGGTATGAATGATTTTTTCAAGTTTTCAACGACATGACTTTTTTTAAAAGATAAAATATTTATCTTTTCTTGATATTATAAAAGTAATAAATGAAATAAATAAATATATTTTAAAAATAGAGGACAAATAAAATTAAACGGAAGGGGTAATATAGTAATTTCAATGATAAATAAGAAGACACATAATTTTACTCATAAATCGCATTTGCTGAATGCATTTTATGTCTTTTATTCTTAGCTCTTACACATAAATGACATTCGTTGAATGCATTTTATGCCTTTCTGTCTCAACTCAATTAATGGTGAGTATAAAATGAAAAAATAATTATTTTTTCCCGATATGATAAAAGTAATAAATATATTTTAAAAATATTGGACAAATAAAATTAAATGGAAGGGGTAATAACAAAATTTCAACAATAAATGAGAAAAGACTGAAATTTACACATAAATCGCATTCGTTGAATGCATTTTATGCCTTTCTGTCTCAACTCAATTAATGGTGAGTATAAAATGAAAAAATAATTATTTTTTCCCGATATGATAAAAGTAATAAATATATTTTAAAAATATTGGACAAATAAAATTAAATGGAAGGGGTAATAACAAAATTTCAACAATAAATGAGAAAAGACTGAAATTTACACATAAATCGCATTCGTTGAATGCGTTTTATTCCTTTAGTTCTCAACTCAATTAATGTTGAGTATAAAATAAAAAAATAATTATTTTTTCTTGATATATTAAAGTAATAAATATATTTTAAAAATATTGGACAAATAAATTAAATAGAAGGGGTAATAACGTAATTTCAACAATAAATGAGAAGAGACTAAAACTTACACATAAAAACGCATTTGTTGAATGTGATTTATACCTTTCTTTCTCAACTCAATTAATGTTGAGTATAAAATGAAAAAATAATTATCTTTTCTCGATATGATAAAAGTAATAAATATATTTTAAAAATATTGGACA
This sequence comes from Solanum commersonii, assembly GCA_029007595.1. NCBI lineage: Eukaryota > Viridiplantae > Streptophyta > Magnoliopsida > Solanales > Solanaceae > Solanum > Solanum commersonii. The sequence continues at coordinate 3,795,612 of JAJTWQ010000051.1, forward strand.
AATAAAATTAAATGGAAGGGGTAATAACATAATTTCAACAATAAATGAGAAGAAACTGAAACATACACATAAATTGCATTCGTTAAATGTGTTTTATGTCTTTCTTTCTCAGCTCAATTAATGTTTAGTATAAAATGAAAAAAATAATTATCTATTCTCGATATGATAAAAGTAATAAATAAAAGAAATAAATATACGTTAAAAACATTGGACAAATAAAATTAAAATGGAAGGGGTAATAACATAAGTTCAACAATAAATGAGAATAGACTGAAACTTACACATTAATCGCATTCGTTGAATGCGTTTAAAGCATTTCTTTCTCAGCTCAATTAATGTTTAGTATAAAATGAAAAAATAATTATCTTTTCTCGATATGATAAAAGTAATAAATAAATAAATAAATAGATATATTTTAAACACACTGGATAAATAGAATTAAAATGGAAGGGGTAATAACGTAATTTCAACAATAAATGAGAATAGACTGAAACTTAATACATAAATCGCATTCGTTGAATGCGTTTTATGCCTTTCGTTCTCAGCTCAATTAATGTTGAGTATAAAATAAAAAAATAATTATCTTTTTGCAATATGATAAAAGTAATAAATAAAAGAAATGAATGTATTTTAAAAATATAGGACAAATAAAATTAAATGGAAGGGTAATAACGTAATTTTAACAATAAATGAGTAGAGACTAAAACTTACACATAAAACTCATTCGTTAATGCGTTTTATGCCTTTTTGTCTTTGCTCAATTAATGTTGAGTATAAAATGAAAAAATAATCATCTTTTCTTGATATTATAAAAGTAATAAATGTATTTCAAATATATTGGACAAGTAAAATTAAACGGAAGGGGTAATAACGTAATTTCAACAATAAATGAGAAAAGACTGAAATTTACACATAAATCACATTCGTTGAATGAGTTTTATGCCTTTAGTTTTCAGCTCAATTAATGTTGAGTATAAAATTAAAAAAAAATAAAAATTCTCGATATATTAAAATAATAAATATATTTTAAAAATATTAGACAAATAAAATTAAATAGAATGGGTAATAACGTAATTTCAACAATAAATGAGAAGAGATTAAAACCTACACATAAAACACATTTGTTAAATGTGATTTATACCTTTCTTTCTCAACTCAATTAATGTTGAGTATAAAATAAAAAAATAATTATCTTTTCTCGATATAATAAAAGTAATAAATATATTTAAAAAACATTGGACAAATAAAATTTAAATGGAAGGGGTAATAATGTAATTTCAACAATAAATGAAAAGAGACCAAAACTTACACATAAATCGCATTCGTTGAATGCGTTTTATTCCTTTAGTTCTCAGCTCAATTAATGTCGAGTATAAAATGAAAAAATAATTATATTTTCTTGATATAATAAAAGTAATAAATATATTTAAAATACATTGGACAAAGAAAATTTAAATGGAAGGGGTAATAACATAATTTCAATAATAAATGAAAAAAGATTGAAACTTACATATCAATCGCTTTCGTTGAATGCTTTTTATGTCTCTATGTCTCAGATAAATTAATGTTGAGTATAAAATGAAAAAAATATTATTCTTTCTCGATTTAATAAGAGTAATAAATAAAAAAAATAAAAAATATTGGACAAATAAAATTAAAATGGAAGGAATAATAACGTAATCTCAACAATAAATGAGAAAAGACTATTGTTAAAAAATTACTCATTTAGCAATGATACTATAAGAGTATATATTTTATATATATATATATATATATATATATATATATCTTATAGTATCATTGTCTAATGAGTAATTTCTTAACAAGAAATCTTAATGATACCAAAATAAATAAATAAATAAAAATAAATAAATAAGTATATATATATATATATATATATATATATATAGATTTAGTATCAATTAAGAGAAATTATTAGCCTTAATGATATCAATACAATATATGATAGTGATTTAGTATTATATAAGTGAAATTATAAACCTTAATGATATTAATACAATATATGATTGTAACTACTTGTTCCCGTCGTTATAGAAGCCAACGGGAGAAAATTTGGGGCCAGAAAACTTTTTCGTAGCATTTGGATTTTTCCAACCTTATCTAGATTTGGACGAAATCAGAGCCATTGAGGTGTAGGGAAGTTTGGTAACAATCAGGTGAATTATTTATGATTTTGATTACATGAGTAGTTAGATAACTTATTAATGAATCCGTACGACTTTACGAAATTGAATTCGGGCGAGTAGAACTCCCGAAATCGATCTTACTATAAAGGATATTACTGAGCGTCGTGGGTTAAAGAGGTGTTGTGAAATGATAATTTTGGAATTCTTGAAATAACTCTCTGTCTCGAGAATGCCGCTTTGGCGGGGCCACTATGGTGGGTGGTGTCCGTTGTCACGGGCTCGACGCAAATTAAAGTCATTGATAAACCCCTTAACGACCTCATTATGTACTTTTCAACTTTTAGAGCTAAGGAACAACTCTCGGGCTCCTACTCATTTTTCACCATTCTTGAGAGTAAATGTAAGTTTTTCACTCCCCGAATCCATTTTTTGATCCGTAAAACATAATATAATGGGTGAATATTGATGGGGGAAGGTTTTGTTAATAGATTATATGGTGGAAACAACCCTAATTTGGATAATTGGGATCATGAATTTGATCTAGGGTTCATAGAATTATTAGTAATTCGGGTAATTAATTATTGTTAATTAATTCCCGTATTATATTGATTATTTGTAGACCAAAAACAAGTGGAACGAATTCGAAAAGAAAAGAATCAAGTTTCTTAGGGTTTCAAATTTGTTTCGAGGTATGTGATGGTTGTGATTATATGATTGTGTGATGTATGTTTGTTCTTACTTCATTATGATACTTGTATATGTATGAATGTTGCAATATTGATCACACTTGTTGTAAATGAGATAGATAATTAATGAATGCCATGGAATCATGACTTAAATGTATTATCTTGATGATATACTTGTGATTGTGGTGTGTGAATGGGGTCGGTTGCCACATTCTGGCATAACTAACTTAGATCGGTTGCCACATTCCGGCATAAATATGGGATCGATTGTCATGTTCCGACATAACATTGGGATCGAATACCACGTTTCGGTATGCTAACTATTTTAGTTTGGGTTCCATGAGAGGACCAATGATTTGACATAATATGTGAAGTTGTTCGTTGTTTGTAAATGTTGTTAATATTGTAGATGTTGATATATATGCATATGATTATAATGTTGTTTGACTTGTTTATGTTGCACTAGTGGGATAACTGCGTGATCCTACCAATACACTATGATTGTGTACTAATACTGCACTTGCTCTTATTTTTGTTGAGTACATGGTATCTTCAAGGGGCTACTGACAGACCTTGCTTAGGAGATCAGTGATCGTCACTTCAAATTCAAGGGTGAGCCAATTCTTTCGGGCTGCCATGAGATTTTCTTTCGTCTATGTCCACCATTTTCGAACTTAGGCATTTGTTTTAGCTAGTTGATTAGTTCTTTAGTATGGGGTTGTATCTCTTCTTGTTTAGATGTGTTGAACTTTAGATGTTTTGGTACATTGACTTTCATGTTCTATGTTATTCTTCCACATTTTTAGTTTATTATTGTTAGACTTTTGTTAGTTTATGAGAACTCTATTTTTCTTTCCATAATGTTTGATTTAAATGCCTTATTTTTTAGATTATTTTCTTGGTTTAGGTGTAGTAGTGGTTCTCCCACCGGAGTGTTAGTGTGAGTGTCAATCACGACGGTTTGGGTCGTGACAAAGTTGGTATCAGAGCCTAGATTCATTGGTCACGATGTACCAAAACAAGTCTGGTAGAGTCTCGCGGAATGGTACGGGGACGCCTTTACTTTTCTTCTAGAAGCTATAGGACTTTAGGAAATCTCTATGTTTTCTCTTGTCTCCTTTCGTGCAATAACTTGATTCCAATTGGTATCTGATGATTTAAATTGGTATTTAACCTTCTTCACTTTTCTGTCCGCAGATGATTAATACTAGATTCAACGGCGTTAGGCCCGTAGCTCTCGTCAATGCTCCGTTTGAGGAATCTGTAGCGAAAAGTCGCGTTCGAGGCAGGGGTAGAGAAAGAGTTAGGGGTAGAGGTCGTGGAAGAGTAACACCTGTTGAAAATGGAGCTCCTGTTGAGAATGCTCTTGTGAATGAGAACCCTCATGCGCATCATGAAGAGATTAAAAAGGAGAATGTTGATGTTAAAGATGTTGAGGATATGGGACAAGAGGAAGAGGTGCAGGCTGGGACTACATGTGTTCCTCATTTAGATCCAGTGTTAGCTCAACAGATCACATTGTTCTTAAAGAGATTGGTTGGTCCTGGAGTGCTTCCTTCTGCTCAAGCAACTCAAGCTCTTACTAATCCTCATGTTGCTAGCACTGCGCCCAAGGTGGGTGGGATTAGAAATAACGATGCTTTCTTTCGTCTTTTGTTGGGTTCTGTTATGACTGGTGATAAACATGAAATGTTGACTAAATTTTTGAAGCTAAAGCCTCTTGTGATTCTTGGTTCTGAGAATGAGAATGCTTATGAGTTTATCTTAGATAGCTATGAGAGGCTTCATAAGTTGGGAATTGTCCATCATCATGAGGGTTGAGTTTGTGTCCTTTCAACTTCAAGGTGAGGCTAAGCAGTGGTGTAGAGTTTATATGGAATGTAGATCTTGAACTTTACCTCCACTTACTTGGAGCCAGTTTTATGCTCTGTTTTTGGAGAAATATGTGCCTAGGACTTTTAGGGATCGCAAGAAAGATGAGTTCATAGCTTTGGAGCAAGGTGGTATGACTGTGGCTGCTTATGAGGCCAAGTTCCATGTTTTGTCTAAATATGTTACTCAATTGGCGACTACTGAGGAAGAGAGGATCCGATTATTTATTAGTGGATTAAATTCTGAGTTGCAAATATTATCTGTTCATATGACTTTTGCAGGGAAGAACTTCAATGAGGTAACATACTATGTTAAGAAAGTGGAGGGGTGAGGCGAGATAGTCAAGTTAATGCATGGGCAAAAAGGGCCAAGAACTTGGGTACCTTTCAAGTTTCTAATTCCAAGGGGACCAGAAGGCCAATGCTTGCAGCCAAGACAATTCAGTCCGCTATGCCCTCATCTGCAGGTAGTTACTAGAAAACTCCATCTCATATTTTTCAGGATAGCCAGGAAGTCGCGCCTTCGACGGGCGGCAAACCATCTTTTGATTGTACTTGTTACAAGTGTAGGGAACATGGGCATATGAGGAGAGATTATCCCCACCCACGTGTGTTAGATTTCGTGCAATAGCAGTCTAGAGCAGTGGTACCCACGGGGAATGGTAATAATGGTTGAGGGCGTCCACAAGGTGGGTGAGGAGGTAATCAACGAGGCCGTGGAGGTTGAGAAAATGGTAATGGTAACGGAGGTAGGGGTAACGCGCAACCATGCAAGAAAATGGCTTATCATGATGATAGGGCTCAGTGTTATGCTTTTCCGGGCAAAAATGAGGCGAAGGCATCTGATGCGGTGATCAAATATACTATTCTTGTCTGTGGCAGGATGACTAATGTGTTGTTTGATCCAGGTTCTACTTATTCATATGTATCCGTGAGATTTGCCTCAGATTTTGATATGATTTGTGATATTCTTGATGCCCATATTCGTGTTTCTAGCCCAGTTGGAAAGTCAGTCATAGTTACCCATGTCTATCGTAATTGTCCTATTTTGTTTATGGAATTTCAGACTTGAGCTGATTAATTAATTTTGGATATGATTGACTTTGACATAATTTTAGGCATGACTTGGTTGTCCACCTATTATGTTGTGCTTAATTGTAATACTAAGTTTGTAGCTTTAGAAATTCCGAGAAGGGGAAAATTAGAGTGGGAAGGGGAGTACAAGCCTAAGCAAGCTAAGATTATATCCTCCATTCGGGCTAGTAAATTGGTAGAGCAGGGTTGTTTGACTTATTTGGCTCATATTAGGGATGTTGAGATTGAGGCTCAATCCATTGGGTCTATTCCTATAGTGTCTGAATTTAGTGAAGTGTTTCCTAATTACTTGCCTGGAATGCCTCCGGATAAAGATATAGATTTTTGCATTGATTTAGAGCCTGGTACGCATCCCATTTTTATCACTCCATATCGCATGGCTCCGGCAAAATTAAGAGAGCTTAAGGCTCAAATCCAAGAACTTCTTGATAAAGGATTTATTCGTCCTAGTGCTTCCCCATGGAGTGCCCCAATTTTGTTTGTTAAGAAAAAGGATCGTAGTATGAGGATGTGTATAGATTATCGGCAATTGAATAGGGTCACTATTCAAAATAAGTACCCCTTGCCTCGAATAAATGATCTTTTTGACCAATTGCAAGGTGCATCAGTTTTCTCAAAAATTGATTTAAGGTTTGGCTATCATTAGTTAAAATTAGGCATGAGGATGTGCCAAGACGGCGTTTAGAACTCGTTATGGGCACTATGAGTTTTTTGTTATGTCTTTTGGTTTGACCAATGCGCTTGCAACTTTTATGATTTTAATGAATGAGGTGTTCAAGCAATTTCTTGATTCTTTCGTCATAATTTTCATTGATGATATTTTGGTTTATTCGAAAAGTGAGAAAGAACATGTCAACCATCTTCGTAGAGTTTTGGGTGTTCTTGGGAAGCAAAAGCTATATGCAAAATTTTCTAAGTGTGAATTCTGGTTGAAATCGGTTGCATTTTTGGGGTATGTAATTTCAAAGGAAGGGGTAATGGTAGATCCTCAAAAGATTGAGGATGTTAAGAATTGGGTTCGACCAAGTTCTGTGACTGAAGTTGAGAGTTTTATGGGGCTCGCTAGCTATTATCATCGATTTGTGAAGAACTTTGTTTTTATTGCCACTCACTTAACTAACTTGACCAAAAAGAAGATATCATTTGAATGGACTGAAAAATGTGAGGAGAGCTTTCAAAAGCTCAAGACTCTCTTGACCACTGCTCTTATTCTAGCATTACTGGTGGAAGGTAAGGATTTTATAGTTTATTGCGACGCTTCTCATTCTGGGTTGGGAGCGGTGTTAATGCATGATAGAAATGTTATAGCCTATGTGTCGGGCCAATTGAAGGTACATGAGAGAAGTTATCCAACTCATGATTTGGAGTTGACAGCGGTAGTATTTGCTTTTATGATCTGGTGGCATTATCTTTATGGTGTTAAATGTGAGGTGTTTACCGATCATTGTAATTTGCAGCATGTGTTCACTCAAAAGGATATGAATTTGAGACATCGAAGGTGGATGGAGTTACTTAAAGATTATGATGTGACAATTCAATACCATTCGGGCAAGGCTAATGTGGTGGCAGACACTTTGAGTCGAAAAACGGCAAGTAAGGGTAGTTTAGCTTGCTTAAGTGTAGCCAAACGACCTTTGGCTAAAGAAATTCAGGCCTTAGAATCGAAGTTCATGCAGTTGGGCATCTCAGAAAGAGGTGGGGTGCTAGCTAGTATTGAGGTGAGGGCCACTTTCATTGAAGAGATTAAGGCCAAATAATTTGAAGATGAGAATTTGGAGGAACATAGAAAGAAGTTTGCGATTGGTAAGGCACAAGAGATCACTCTTGATGCGGATGGTGTGCTCAATTTTAAAGGGAGAATTTGTGTTCCTAGAGTAGATGACTTGATTGAGAAATTGTTGGTGGAGTCTCATGGTTTGCGATATTCTATTCATTTAGGTGTGACCAAGATGTATAGAGATTTGAAGTGAATTTATTGGTGGTCGGGCATGAAGAAGGATATAGCGGAGTTTGTGGCGAAATGTCCAAATTGTCAATAAGTGAAGTATGAACATCAAAGGCCTGCAGGTTTACTTCAAAGAATGCAATTCCGGAATAGAAGTGGGAAAGAATACCCATGAATTTTGTGGTTGGTCTTCCCAAGACTTTGGGGAAGTTTGATTCTATTTGGGTAGTGGTTGATAGATTGACCAAGTCGGCCCATTTTATTTCGGTAAGAATAGATTATAATGCTGAGCAATTGGCTAAAGTTTATGTGAAAGAGATAGTGAGGTTGCATGGGGTGCCCCTTTCTATCATCTTAAACCGTGGGACCCAATTCACATCCAAATTTTAGAGGAAATTGCATGATGAATTGGGCACACAACTCACTTTTAGTACAACATTGCATCCCCAGACAGACGGGTAGTTGCAGAAGACTATTCAAGTATTATAAGACATGTTAAGGGCATGTGTGATTGATTTTGGAGAACATTGGAATAAGTTCTTACATTTGTGTGAATTCTCCTATAATAATAGTTATCACTCCAGTATTGATATGACACCATTCGAGGCATTATATGGGAGGGGATGTATATCACCCATAGGATAATTTGAGGCTGGAGATGTGAAACATTTAGGGGTTGATTTAGTGAAGGATGCTCAAGATAAGGTGAGGGGCATTCAAGATAAGCTTTTAGCATCCCAGAGTAGGCAAAAGAAATATGCGGATCATAAGGTAAAATACATGACGTTTTAAACCGACGAAAATGTTATTCTTAAGGTATCACCCATGAAAGGGGTGATGAGATTTGGTAAGAAAGGAAAGCTAAATTCGCGATACATTGGTCCATTTGAGATTCTTGAATGTGTGGGGCCGGTAGCGTATAAATTGGCTTTACCTCCTAATTTATCAGGAGTTCATCTAGTATTTCATGTATCCATGCTGAAGAGATATTATGGTGACGGAGATTATATCATAAAGTGGGACTCAATTGTGTTAGACAAGGACCTTAAATATGAGGAGGAACCAATTGCAATTCTTGATCGTGATGTGTATAAGTTGAGGTTCAAGGAGATTAAGTCCGTGAAAGTTCAATGGAAGCATTGTCCAGTTGAGGAAGCTACTTGGGAAATTGAGAGGGACATGCGAGACCAGTATCCTCAATTGTTCGTCGATGCAGGTACTACTTCTTTCCTTCCTTAGCCTATTTTCATAAGTTTTGTCACTTGGGGACGAGTGATGGGTAAAATAATATATATTGTAACGACATGTTCTCATCATTATAGAAAAGCCAACGAGGGAAAATTTGGGGCCAAAAACTTTTTCATACTATTTGGATTTTTTCAACCTTGTCCAGATTTGGACGAAATCGGAGTCATTGAGGTGTAGGAACATCTGGTAACAATCGAGTGAGTCATTTATGATTTTGATTACATGAGTAGTTAGATAACTTGTTAAGAAATCCGTACAACTTTACGAAATTAAATTCGAGCAAGTAGAACTCCCAAAATCGATCTTAGTGTAAAAGGGTATTTACTGAGCGCCGTGGGTTAGAGGTGTGTTGTGAAATGAGAATTTTGGAATTTTTAAAATAACTCTCTATCTCGAGAATGCCGCTTTGGCTTTGGGTTTTGTCATTTTGGCGAGGTAGTGGCCGCTGTGGCTGGCTCGACGCGAATTAAAGTCGTTAATAAACCCCTAAATGACCTCATTATGTACTTTTCAACTTTTAGAGCTAAGGAACGACCCCAGACGACTCCTACTCGATTTTCACCATTCTTGAGGCTAAAGGTAAGCTTTTCACTCCCCGAATTCATTTTTTGATTCGTAGAACGTAATAGAACGAGTAAATATTAATGGGGGAAGGTTTTGTTATAGATTCTATGGTGGAAACAACCCTAATTTGGATAATTATGATCATGGGTTTGATCTAGGCTTCATAGAATTGTTAGTAATCCGGGTAATTAGTGATTGTTTATTGATTCCCGTATTATATTGATTGTTTGTAAACCAAAAACAAGCAGAACAAATCTGGAAAGGGAAGGATCATGTTTCTTAGGGCTTCAAGCTTGTTTCAAGGTAGGTGATGGTTGTGATTCTATGATTGTGTGATGTATGCTTGTTCTTGCTTCATTATGATACTTGCATATGTATGAATGTTGCAATGTTGATCACACTTGTTGTAAATGAGATAGATAATTGATGAATGCCAAGGAATCATGACTTACATGTATGATCTTGATGATATACTTGTGATTGTGAATGTGGTGTGTGAATGGGATTGGTTGTCATGTTCCGGCATAACTAACTTGGATCGGTTGCCACGTTCAAGCATAATATTGTGATCAGATACCACTTTCCGATATGATAACTGTTTGGGTTTGAGTTCCATGAGAGAACCAATGATTTGACATAAAATGTGAAGTTGTTCTTTGTTAAATGTTGTTAATATTGTATATGTTGATATATATGCATGTGATTATAATGTTGTTTGACTTGTTTATGTTGCACTAATGGGATAGTCGCGTGATCCTACCAATACACGTGGTTGTGTACTAATACTGCACTTGCTCTTATTTTTGTTGAGTACATGACATCTTCAAGCGGCTATTGACAAACCTCGCTTAGGAGATCAATGATCGTCACTTCGAATTCAAGGGTAAGCCAATTTTTTCGGGCTGACATAGGATTCTCTTTCGTCTATGTCCACCATTTTCAGACTTAGACATTTGTTTTAACTAGTTAATTAGTTCTTTAGTATGGGATTGTATCCCTTCTTGTTTAGACGTGTTGAACTTTAGATGTTTTGGTACATTGACTTTCAAGTTCTAGGTTATTTTTCCGCATTGTTAGTTTATTATTGTTAGACTTTTGTTAGAGTTTATGGGAACTCTATTTTTCTTTCCTTAGTGTTTGATTTAAATACCTTAGTTTTTAGATTATTTGTTTGGTTTGGATGTAGCAATGGTTCTCCCACCGAAGTGTTAGTGTGTGTGCCAATCACGACGGTTTGGGTCATGACAATGATACTAATTTAGTATCAGTTACTCAAAATTAGTTAGGGATATAAAGTATAATTATTTAGTGGGATATGAATGTAAATGGGTATATGTTTGTAGCTATTTTTCTTTTAAGGGTTATTTGCTTAGTTTCCCCATAAAAAAGTTTTTTTTTCTTGATTTGTCAAAAATGGCAAGTAAACATGGACAAGTTAGAAAGGACAGATGGAGTATGTATAACTGGTTTAAATGCCATGTTTGTTTGATTGTTACTTAAATTATATTGTATCGTATCGTTTAAATTATCGATAATGACGAAAAGACTCATTTTATGTAACACAAATTATTTGTTTCATTCCTAAACTAAATTCTCGCCAAATTTAGAGGTGTTTTCAACATTTGTTTTGACTTTTTATTTAAAGTTACATGACATACAAGAGTTTGATACCACTTGCTATATCTTGTAGCAAATCAAGGATGTATTTATGTTCAGTTAATCAAGTAGAGAGATGTTTTAAAGTTATTAATAGTTTGGGGATGAAACTACTAATTTACACTTAGTTTAAGGGTGTTTTCAATACTTCTCTTATATAAGTTAATGTCTTTGAAAAATATGAGTAAAGATATTTGAGTTCCTATCAATTAATATGTATAAAATGATAAATTCATTATAACAATTAATATTTTTTTAATATATATGTCAAGTCAAAATTTGACAAGTAAAAACGCATTGAGACAAACAAGGTGTATAATCTTTAATATAATATATTGAAGGTTGTTGATTGGTTTAAAGGGGAATCCGACGTGTAGGCGAGTGGCAGTGAATTATCCAATGTGGCGCGTACGCTTCATAGTTTGTACCGTCAATTGGTTGACGGGGATGGGGGTGTGGTGTAGGGGTAGGGATGTTCTCATCTCAGTACATTTCAGTCTCTCTCATCACTCCACAAGAATCTCTCTCAACTCCTCTTCTTCCTTCACTCTCAAATCTATGTATGATATTTTCTCTTTTGGTTTTTGAATTTGCTGAAACTTTATCTTTTCCCTGTTATTTTAACCTTTTTTTCTTCTTTTTTTGGGTGATGCAGGATATTAAGAAGATTTATGATATAGCATAGCACAAAGTTGCTGGACACCCTTTGATTGACAAGGATTCTCAGGTAAGTTTCATGGTTTTTAATTTTTTCAGTAATGAATGTGGCGAACCTAATTTTTGTCTGCATGGAACATTTTAGGTGAAGTTGAAGTTTTAATTCAAAATTGATAGGCAAAAAACTTAAACCTAATCCCCCAATTCGCAATAGTTAACTCCAACAAAAAAAAAACAAACTAATTTTGCAAGAATGTGAAGAAATTAATTATACATATCGTAATTGGTCTTATGTAGTAGCAAAGGAACTACCTTGCTCATTGGTTTTAGACCAACAATTGCCTTTGTTGGACTTCTTGCCATGAGTCTTATTTTGGACAAACACAAAGTAATTCTTTTTAACTTTTGTTTTTCTCATCAACATGCACCTGCTTGATGAGACATGTAGTTTCGACCACCTTAGGATTGAGTTCATCGAATGATGAGTCATCAATCAAATTTTCTTATGAGTACCGTCAAGAGAGTCAAAACACAAAGAAGTAGGTGTGTTAGAGTTAGAATAAGAGAGTCATCTCTCTTTTCTTTTCTCTCAATCTCACTTGGCATCCCATTCTCTTCACAGAACACAACCTCTCCTATTTCTTCTTTTGGGATGTCACTATGTACTCCCTTAATCCTCTCAATTTTTTCTCTCTCATCATCATCATCTTTCATTTCTCTACTTTTTTGTAATCTCACAAATTTGTGATAGAGTCAAAGATGTGAGAGCAAATCTCTCCCTATTCATCTTGAGAGAGTATTTATTCTTTTCTATGTTGTATGAAGATCCTTTATTAGCATACCATGATTTTCCCAATAATATCTGACAATTATGAATGGGAACAACAGCACACCAAACTATCCTCATAACTTCCAAGAGTGAACGACAATAACACCCCTTTTTACCTTTATTCCTTTCCACATGTACGGTGAAATAAGCTCAATACAAGGTAAGTTCAATCTTTGATAGAGCTGTTCATATTTCTAAGCCTAAAAAATTATGTTTTACATTGTCCTTATCAAAAAAAAAAGTTCAATCTTTCAACCATACAAGTGCCAATTAAGTTTATAGCTAGACTCTTTATCAATTCTCATGGCACATAGCTTAGACAACACGTTAACTCTAGTTTAGTACATGTTTAAATTTAGGAGCAAAGTCATATGATCAATTCATTTCCTTTTAAATATAGGCCTTGGTTTAGTAATTTTTAAATTCTAATTTGGTGGTGATTAAGTGGTGTTAACTGGTGGCTACACTGAAGTTGGTAGCTATGGCATGGGGTGGTGGCTACATGGAAGGGAACTGGTGCTTGAAAAAGAAAAAATGAAAGATCAATTAAAATAAAAATTGAAGAGAAAATTATAAATAGGATTAAACCAAGAAGAAAATGAGGTGGCATCATGTGATTGGTGCTTGTGTTTCACATATTGTTGTAAAACTGATGCTTGCCAGAAAAGGGGTATTTACACCTTTTCAAATAATTATAGGGGGATCTTAGGACCCTGGCAAAGTTTACATGTTCAATGGAAAAATGGGACAAGTCTTGCCTTTATGTCAAGACATGAAGAAGCTTTTGTTTTTGAGCTTTCTGTGAGAGATTTGATGGACTAACTTTTCGAGGAGGGAGCAAAAGCCACAAGAAGTGGTGGAGATAATACCCCAACGCATTTGGTGGACTGTTTGGAGAGAAAGAAATGAGAGATGTTTTGAAGATAGATCCAATTCCATTCTAAAAGTCAAATGGAATTATATAGTATCTTGTTATTTTTGGTGTAAAGAGATAGGCTTAGAAGATATAGATCAACTTGTAGATTTATTAGGATCACTGTAAGTATTTTCTTTTGTTTCTGTTTGCATCTTTCTGAAAGTCTCCAGCATGTCCTTAATGCCACATGCTGAGGAATACAATATTACCAGTTTCAAATTTTTTTGAGGGATTAACTTTTGCTTTGTTAATGGCAGTAATTCACGATTACCTTCTCATGTTATGTAGGGGGCTCAATTATTCTTCGTGCTGAACAATTTAGAGTTCTTTTGAGGCTTACATTGTGAAATGGTAAATTTATCTCGTTTCTCGATTCTCTATTACTGTGCAGTTTTTCGACTTCCTTCTGGTCGTACAGATCAGAAAGATCCTTCTTTATTCATATTTTTGATAAATGGAGGAAAAATATTTATACTTTGTTTGTATTTCTTGTTCAATCCCGTGTAGGACAAACATCTTTCTGAAGAAGATAGTGACAACATTGACTGGGATACTGAAGATGAGTTAGAAATACAGGATACAACATTTTCCGCATGCAGGGATTTAAGAACTAATGGACAGTATGCTATTAGTGGTGATGGGGAGGTAAACGCTTTTAGCCCATATTGATACCCTACTGTTATTTCTTGTCAAGAACATCTTTTTTGACACAAAAAAAGAAGAAAGAATTTAGAAAATAGTTTATACCATTGCATCTCAACTTATGGTCTCTTTTGGTCTTCTCTTGCGTGAAGGCAAGCTCATCATCAGTACCTGGCCAGTCTACGTTCATTCAGAAGTTTTTAGTGATGGGATTTTCTGAAGAGTCCATTGCAAAAGCAATAGAGCAAAATGGTATTTGAATTTACCAAGTATTTATACAACTTAAAAATTGATTTTACAGTTACGGTATTTATGTTACTTGACTTGGGACTGCAGGAGAAAATTCAGATTTGGTGCTGGATGCTCTTTTGACATTAAAGGTGCGGAATGTCTTCCTCTTTATTTGCAAGCTACTCATTTTAGATTTTGTAGCATGTTTGCAAGCTGTTCATTTTTTAGATTTTGTAACAAAGGGTAACTATGTGAAGGGAATGAAGATATTCTTGTTCAATCCATCCCTCCTTTGGTAACCAGCTCATCTAATAATTATTTATTAAGATCTAGAAAATTATTAACATGGCAAGAAACCAATCCTTGTGTATATAGGAAACGTTTAGAATCCTGTAATTTTGTAAATAGGAATAGGAATTCTTAGGACTTACTTACTTTTTCTTTTAAGATTACTGTAAACACTATATGAACCCCAACATGCTTGAGGGAATAATCAAGCAATTCATTCCCCAAACTTTCTTCCTTCTCTGTTCTTCACATGGTATCGGAGACTCTAAGATCTTGGTAGAGACTCAAATAGCTTCCGTAACTGGCGCCTGGCCACTCATTTTTTTTTCTTCTTACTTTTGGTGTCTAGCACAACTCCTCTCTCCAGCAATCAGTGTTCCTCTCTGCATTCAAGCAATGTTCATCTGTTTGGCGAACGGTTAGGTGCCGCTATATGTTCAGCTACCAGCGCTACTACCTTTTGCATGACTGACACCCTCCTCTGATATTGAATTTCTATATGAGCTGAGGGTTTGAGTCCCTACTTTGAAATTTCTGTTATTAGAGCCAAAAGTTAGGGCTTTAGTTCCTACTCTGAAAATTCTGTCCCTCTTCTATTGCTTCCTCTAATTCTTTTTCTGCTAATGAATAAAGGTTCTCTCTTGTCCAAAAGTTGCTTCCTTTTGTTTCAACTAGAAAAGACCATTTCCTTTCTTGGAAAAAATCTTCTTTTCCTTCAGAATCTCACGCAAAAACAATTTCTTCTTATTCCAAAAAACAAAAATGACTGGTGCTTCAGACCAATAGAATCGGAATCCTACCTTCATTGTATGTAAATGATCAAACACCTCATTCTGTTACCCATTTGATACGTGACAATCAAGCTGCAATCGCATTGCTTCAAATCCAGTGTTTCATGATAGAATGAGATATATAGAAGTAGATTGTTTTTTGATGTGTCAAAAGATTGAATCGTGGTGCATTTGTGACTGGTTTCATCAACTCAAATGATCATTTAGGACATATTCTTACAAAATTACTTCGTGGCTCTAGAGTTCAGTTTGTGACATGTTAGGAACACACAATTTGTATGCTCCAACTTGGGGGAGTCTTACGCACTAGGAAATTATTAATATGTCAAGAACTCATTCCTTGTGTATATAGGAAGGATATAGAATTCCCGTAATTATTTAAATAGGAATAAGAATTATCAGGACTTACTTTCCTTTCTTCTTTGGGATTACTTGTATAACACTATATAAATCTGAACATGCTTGAGGGCATGGTGCAAGTCATTCCCAACTCTCTTCCTTCTCTTTTCTCATGCCTATATATGTCATCACTTGCTGAAGATGGTCTAGTGAGAGAAACTTGTTAACTTGTTCAGAACAAAGTTTGGACGAATCAGGGTTTTTGGTGACACCTATTAGGACCCATGAAGAGATTGTGCCATGTGAACATTGGATTCTAGGTGCTGATTGTGCGATGAACAATGCCAGTTGTTCTTTACCTGGTTTTCACAGCTCTGGTAGCAAGGTTGTATTGTGTTGAGAATGCTTGATTTTTGTTTGTGTTCTTTGTAATGATGGTTTTCTTCTGTCCATCATTTTTTCACAAAGTAATGACCCTTTAATACTAGCAAACCCCCTCTATCTCCAAAAAGGGGAGAGTAAATAAAATAATATAATATAATTATTTATTTTTTTGGAAAAAGGTAAGAGTTTTATTAAATAAAATGACAGAATTTTGTTCTCGGAAGAGTGGGAAGCAAATTTTAGAAATATAAGGCAGCACATACTTCACAGAGTGACATCAGTCACTCTCTCATAATGTTACAATGCGGTGCTTGGGAAAACACAAAGTCATACTTTAAATTTGAGAACTGGTGGTTGATCATAGAGGGTTTCAATGACAAAATTAAAGGATGGTGGAACTCCTTCAGTTTCATAGGGAAACCTGACTATGTCTTGGTTGCAAAGCTCAAAGCACTAAAAGAAAAGCTGAAAGAATGGAGCAAAACTGCACAAGGGAGCTTGGGAACACAAAAACAAATGTCTTGAAACAGCTAGCTGAATTAGAGGATATACGGGAGAACAGAACCCTGAGGCCAGAAGAGATAACCTCTAAAACAACATTAATCAGTGAGTTTGAAGACATAGCTAAAAGGGAGGAAATAGCTTGGAGGCAAAGATCTAGGGCAGTGTGGCAAGAGCAGGGGGATAGAAGCACTAATTTCTTACACAGAACTGCAAATGCACATAGGAGAATGAATACAGTCTCAAAGCTGAAAGTGAGGAGAAAATTTGACTGAACCAGAGGAGATATAGAAGGAGATAGTAACTTATTATGAGGAACTATACTCTGAGCCAGAACAATGGAGACCCTACCTGGAGATGAGAAACTGTCCTATGATTCATGAAGAAGAAAACAAATTACTCTTGGCACCTTTTGAGCAGCAGGAAATTCTAGAGAGCATAAAAGTATGTGCAGGGGACAAAGCACCAGGGCCAGATGGTTTCTCTATGGCTTTCTTCAGCCAATGTTGGGACATCATTAAACCTGATCTGGTGGCTACAGTGCAGCAGTTTCATAAGGCAGAGAGATTTGAGAAGAGTATTAATTCCACCTTTGTGGCTTTAATTCTTAAGAAAGTGGGAGCTGAGGAACTGACAGATTTTAGACCTATTAGTCTAGTAGGTGGAGTTTACAAGATCATTGTAAACTACTGGCCAGAAAGGTTAAAGAAGGTGCTACACAGGCTTGTACACAGCCAACAAATGGCATTCATAAAAGGCAGACAAATATTGGATGCAGTGTTGATTGCAAATGAATGTGTTGAGTCTAGATAGAGAAGCAAGTGCCCTAGAATTCTATGCAAGCTTGACATACAGAAGGCCTATGATCATTTAAACTGGAATTTCTTACTACTTATGATGCAAAGGATGGGTTTTGGAGCCAAATGGATTAAATGGGTGAAGTTCTGCATAAGCACAGGCAAGTTTTCTATTTTAGTTAATAGAACTCCTAGTAGTTTCTTTTCATCCCAAAGGGGACTGAGACAAGGTGACCCACTGTCACCCTTTTTATTCATCTTAGCCATGGAAGGCTTGAGTAACCTAATTCACACAACAAAGATGAAGGGTTGGGTAAGGGGCTTTAGGGTGGACAACAGTGCACAAAATGGCTTGGAGATTACACATCTGCAATATGCAGATGATACCCTTATTTTTTGTGAAGCAATGACAGAGCAAATGTTGATCCTAAGAATAATATTCATCATCTTTGAAGCAGTCTCTAGATTACATATCAATTGGGGGAAGAGTTTTATTTATCCCATAAATGAAGTGGCACAGGTGGAGAGTCTGGCAGGGGTTTTGGGTGGTAGGGTAGGGGAACTACCAACCATATACCTAGGTATGCCATTGAGGGGAAAGAGCAAATCAATAGGGATCTGGAATGGAGTGATAGAAAAATGCGAAAAGAAGCTTACCAACTGGAAGAGCCAATATCTGTCTAGGGGAGGTAGATTAGCCATGGTTAATAGTGTGCTAGATGCAATACCTGCTTATATGATGTCTGTGTTCCCAGCACCAGACAAATAGATGCTTTGAGAAGAAATTTTTTTTGGCCGGGAAATGAAGATAAAAAGAAGTTTCATCTAGTCAAGTGGGAAGTGGTCATAAAAAATAAGAAAGAGGGGGGGGACTGGGGATCAGGAACATGAAGAAACAAAACAAAAGCCTAATGTTAAAATGGCTTTGGAAGTTTATGACAGGAGAGAATATGCTATGGAGAGAGGTGATTAGGGTAAAATATGAAATGGAGAATAGGTGGATGACAAAGATGGTAACTACACCATATGGATGTGGTATCTGGAGATCAATAAGAAATCTTTGGCCTCTGTTTCTTTCTAGAATCAGATTCCCGGTGGGTAATGGAATGAAGGTGTCATTTTGGGAGGACAGATGGATAGCCCAAAGAACCCGAAACAATTATTCCCAGACTTATATACACTAAGCCTTCAACAAAATGCAAGCGTAGGCTGAAATGTGGACGGGACGGGGGTGGAACTTACATCTTAGGAGGAATCTAAATGATTGGGAGATGGGGAACATAGTGGCCTTACATGATACAATGGCACAATTTAGCAATCTGACTAGGGAAGAAGACAAGGTTGTGTGGAAGATTGGTAGCAAAGGGGTTTTCAGTGTTAAGTCAGCTTACAAAGATCTTAATCAATCAAATTCAAATGATAGGATGGAGCTCTGGCCATGGTAGATGATATGGAGACCTAAAATCCCATACAAGGTAAACTGTTTCACATGGTTACTAGCAAAGGAAGCAGTGCTGACACGAGAATATAAAGAAGAGGAAGTTCCAACTATGCTCAAGATGCTATTTGTGTGAGGAACAGGCAGAGACAGTCAACCATCTCTTTTGCATTGCAAATGGACAGATCAATTATGGAGAATATTCAGCAGCCTTAGAAAGATCACTTGTGTGAAACCAAGAAACATAGTACAACTCCTAAATTGTTGGATCAATATTGGCAATACTACAATTAAGGAGGAGAGATGGAGGGTTGTCCCAACTTGTATATGGTGGATAGTGTGGAAAGAAAGGAATCAAAGATGTTTTGAGGGCAAGAAGAAAAATTTGCAGAATTTCAAGATGAATTGTATAGCTCTTTATTATTTTTGGTGTAAACAGAAAGTCTTAGTACAGGCTGAAGAACTTTTTGATGTTTTAGACTATTTGTGGCAAAAAGCACAGATGGAGTCAGTCTAGTTTGTAATACTTTTGGAGGGGGGTTACTTTGATGTAGTATACCTGTGGATAAATAGAAGAAAAAGTTACCATTCTCAAAAATAAATAAATATGGCCATGCAATAAGCTAGTTTGTGTTACCATAAAAAAAAGGAAGACCTTACCCTTAGCTTTGTTGGGTAAATTGGTAGAGAGATTGTTTCTGATGAACCCTTTGTTCTACAACCTGAAAATACACCTTAGAGCCAGCAGGCGTAAACATCTATATTTCACCATCTATACAAGGATTTTTTTTTCCCTCAAAACATCTAAAATTTCTTTCCCACCATACTACCCGACATATGCATGGAGGGATGGCGTTCCTAAGCTTATTCATTGGTCTGCTTCTGCCCTTTATACCCCAACTTGCCAATAATTCCTGAACTGACTGCAACATCACGCAAGACCTCCCAAACAGGGAGATGAACAAACTCCAAAGCTGTCTAGCGCATGACGAATGCAAAAACAAGTGACTGCCATTCTCTTCCTTCTCGTTACATAGGAAACATCTGGTTAACATTGTCATTCTTGCGAAAGAGTGCACATCGTCATTCTCTTCTTTTAAAGATTGTATTGAGTCAAACAAGCATCATGTGCTACCTCCCACATAAAGCAAGCAGCTTCGTAAGGTGTTTGTGTGTTCCATATTTTCTTCCCTGGCTAGTTAAAATTGCTTTCGTTTCTCTTATTCAGCCTCATGTAGCATGACTTAACTGAGAACTTCATTCTTTTCTGCTCTACCCAGAATAGAGAATCTGTTTCTTCAGGTAATAATTGACACTTGTTCTAGTTCTTGCAAAAGTAACCATCATGGGTACTTCCCAATCGAAACAGTCCCTTTTGATGTGAAGGCACCAACACCTATTGTTTCTACAATCAAATAATGTAATCCTTGCATCCGCTCAAAATTTATGCAAGTTAGCATATTCAACTCTAAGAGGGGTGTGCCTATGCCCTATCCATGAGTCCTGCCAAAATTTTGTTCTTCTGCTTCTCCCACTTTGATTTCCACAGTGTTCAAAGTTTAGCCATAGACTCTTGATGTATTTCCAAAGTCCCAAACCATGTGGAGAGTTGATCGGATTAGTGATCCATTCCATTTGACACCATGTTTGTGGAAAATCACCTTTTCCTAACCTGGCTTCCCTTCCATGTCTCCACAACCACTTCATCAATAGGCTTTCATTGTGCATCTTCAAATTCCTAATATCCGATCCACCCTCCTCTTTGTTCAGCAGCATGGCTTCCCATTTTACTAGGTGGAATGATTTTTCTTTCTTTGTTTCCACCCCACAAGAAATTCCTCCCAATTCTGTCCAGAGTTTGTCTCACCTTTGCTGGCATTGGAAAGAGAGAAATTAAATAGGTAGGTAATGAATCAAGAACTCTATTGTGTGCTTTATTAGAGTTACTCTCCCACTAGGTATTGTCTTTTCCAGACTGCAAGTTTCCTTCCAAACTTTTCAATAAGCATCTCCCAAATTGAGCTCTCTTGAATTTAGCCCCCAAAGGATTCCCAGGTAAGTGGTGGGCTTACCTACCTGACATCCTAAGCTATCAGCCAAACTTTATACATCTTGTACCTTGTTTACTGGGTACAAATAGGCAATAGGTCTTGAATAAATTATTTTTAACCAGGAAGCAGCCTCAAAGTTCAAAAGCATCACGCCTTGAATATCCCATTTGATTTTTCTTTAGCCCCACAGAGAATAAGGTATCATCAGCATATAAAATAGGGGATATTTCCACACTTCCTTGCATTCTGACACCACCTTAAAACCTCTGATCCAGTTTAAAGACATTGCTCTGCATATCATATTGCTTAATCCTTCCATAGCCTAATGAAGAGAAAAAGAAACAGCTGATATGCTTGCCTTGATCCCCCTTGAGATGGGGAAAATCTCCTGGAGCTCCATTTATGATGATTGAGATAGTAACCATGGATATACAAAAGCTGATCCACCCTATCCACCGTCCCCCAAAAACCATCTTCCTCAACAAGTTTATCAAATATGCCCAATTTAAGTGGTCATATGCCTTCTCTATATCAAGCTTACACAATATACCAGGTTCTCTTTGCCTCTTCCTTTCATCAAAACATTCATTTGCAATAAGTACAACATCTGCAGTTTGTCTCCCTTTAATAAAGGCGATTTGTTTGTCGGCCACCAGCTTCTTCATTATTGTTTTCAGCCCTCTGCCAACAACTTGGCAAATTATTTTGTAGAAGCTACCCAGTAAGCTAAAGGCCTGAAGTCTTTCAGCGGCTGTGCACCTGCATTTTTTGGTATAAGAGAAATGGGGGAAGCATTGAAATTCTCTACCATTCCTGTGTTGGAAAAAGTTGATAGCTCTTAGTACACCTACCTTTTTTACTGACCAGCAATGTTTCTAGAAAGCCATGTTGAAACCATCTTCACAACTTTTTATAACCTCCTCTTCATCCTCCTTTGAGAAATGTCTTTGCAACCATTCATTTTCCTCAATAGTGATTCTTGGACACAACTCTGAATGATGGCCTCCAATTTTCGGTTTCTTTGTACAGATACTTGTATAAAATCACTATCTCCTTTTTGATACCTTCCCGTGCTTCAATTATTTCATCATTGTCTTTTAGCTTCTCAAACATGTATCTCCTATTAGCATTAGCAATTTTATGGAAAAATCTGGTGTTCTTTATCACTGACCAGCAATGTTTATGGAAAGCCATATTGAAACCATCTGGGCTAGGAGCATATTTTCCTTCACGAATTTTTATACCCCTTCTACTACTTCGTCTGAGAAAGATCCTTGCGTGATTCTGGGACACTCAGTTCTGAATGATGGCCTCCAATTTTCAGTTTCTATGTACAGATCTTTATAAAAAATTCACAATCTCCTTTTGGATGCCTTCTGTTCTTCAATTATTTCATCCTTGAATTTTTGCTTGTCAAACACATTGCATCTCTTATTAACATTAGCAATTTTATGGAAAAATATGGTGTTTTATCACTAGCCTTCAGCCATAATAACCTGGATCTTTGCCTCCAGAAGATCCCTTCTAGCTTTGCCACCTCTTGTATTTCCAACAAAATTCCAGCTTTCTCAACTAACTGATCTCCAGTCAATTTCCCTTCTTCTCTGTTCAAGCATCTGCAGTTTCCTCAACACATCATCCATCCTTTTCTCGATATTGCCAAAGAATCTATATTCCACTCGTTTAATTTCTGCTTCAGTAGCTTCAGCTTGCAGGATAATACATAGTCAGGGAATCCACTTACTAGAAAAGAGTCCCATCATCCCTTTACCAACTAGATGAAGCCTTCTGACCTCAGCCATATTGTCTCGGACTTGAAATACCACTTGTTTCCCCTCCAATTTCCACATTGCAACTCAACTGAGGAGTGATTTGAGATAGTTCTAGGGAGAGCATTAGCATTTTGTTTGATATTCATGAATCTATCATCCCAATCTGCTTTTAACAAGAATCTATCTAATCTTGATGCCCGCAGCAGAATTTTCCCTCCTGTCCACCTGACATTACCACCTCATAGGTGAGGGTCAATGAGCTATAATTCATGTATGAACTCTGAAAAATTATGTTATCTGTTTGTGTAAATTTTAGTTATCAATCAAACTTTTTGTTTGTCTTGGATGTTGCAGGCCATCGACGACTCTCCTGAAGAACAGCCCAGTGCTAGCCCTCACCTGGAGCCCTGCATTAATTCTGATGATAGCTCTTCTGAATACAACGAAAACTTTCTTGATGATGTTTATGAGGAAGATAGTTGGTCCTCTGACTCAGACTACTGTACAGTACGTTATCCCCAAAATACACTATTCTCCATTTCTCTTTTCAGTGTCTTACTGTGCCATAGAGTCAATCTGGTTTCTCTTTGTTCAAAAGATACATTTAGTGTTTTTTTTTTTGTTTGGGTGCTTTATTGATATCTTTAACTCATTATTATGTATTCAATGTTGGTTTTATGGTATTTTTGAACACCCATGGCTTCACCTACTAGATTGAATGAGTAAAATGTGAGGTGGTTTAGTTTTACGAATTTGTGTAGAACTACAAATAAATTGAAGATATCTGTGGTTTTAATAACTGTCCTGAATTCTGTTACGCGTTGTCTTGGCACAAATATGTCAAACTTTTCTAACATTTTCCTTTTACAACATGTGATAGAATTCTGCTAAACAGTGCTATGTGAAAGAAGAGAGCAGTTCTTTGTCTGAAAAAGAGCAGACAATATTATTTCTGGCAAATATGGGATACCCAGTGGAAGAGGTTTCTATAGCAATGGAGAGATGTGGTGCGTATATTAAATTATATTCTGTCCTCTACATTAATAATGTTATGCGAGTCTTATATCTGATTAGACATTTAGTTTGGTTTTGATATGTATTTATATGCTAAGGTTTTATCATTGGCTGAAGAAATCTTATTCATGCTAGTTATATGGTAGATGCTACTAAGTTGAGTTATCTTTGTGTCAATGCTCTTGCATTTGGAAGAAAATCTGCTTATTGATGCTGCAATATTCCTGAATATCTTTTTACAATTGCAGCACCTATCTTGATCTCATTTCCAGGTAATTAATGTCCTCTTTACAACTTTCTAGGTCCAGAAGCATCACTTGCTGAATTGACAGATTTCATCTGTGCTGCTCAAATGGCAAGAGCAGAAGATCCCTATTTGCCCGAAGATGTAAAGGTCTGCTTTCCCCTCGCCTTATTTTGCAATGGACTCATGTGAATTGACATTCTGTTCAACTTTGTCAAAATAGCAATATTATTTTTCATAGAATTGATGCCTCACTTCCATTGCGACAGCCAAAACTGAACCATGGTAGTGGTGGATACAAGAAGAGGAAGATGTTCAATCAATTGTGCAAAAGTAAAAAGCCAAGGGCGATTTTTGATGAAGAGACAATTCGTTTGCCCAAACCTATGATTGGATTTGGGGTTCCTACAGAATCAGTTCCTGCAATTGTCCGAAGAACTATTCCGGAGCAAGCTTTTGGCCCCCCTTTTTTCTATTACGAAAATGTTGCTCTAGCTCCAAAGGGTGTGTGGGATACCATTTCCAGATTCCTATATGATATTGAGCCTGAGTTTGTCGATTCAAAGTATTTTTGTGCTACTGCAAGAAAAAGGGGTTATATTCATAACCTACCTATTGAAAATAGATTTCCCTTGCTTCCACTTCCCCCACGCACCATTAATGAGGCACTTCCCCTAACAAAGAAATGGTGGCCATCTTGGGATCCACGGACAAAGTTAAATTGTTTGCAAACAGCTATTGGAAGTGCAAGATTGACTGATAGGATCAGGAAAGCCGTGGAGGCCTTTGACGGTGAGCCACCTATGAGGGTGCAAAAGTTTGTTCTTGATCAATGTCGGAAGTGGAATTTGGTGTGGGTTGGGAGAAACAAAGTTGCTCCTTTGGAGCCAGATGAATTTGAAATGCTATTGGGGTTTCCAAAGAACCATACCAGGGGAGGTGGTATTAGTAGGACCGATAGATACAAATCGCTTGGTAATTCATTCCAGGTTAGCCTAACCTTTTTTGTTCTAATTTTCACGTGTATATCCAAGTCTTGCTGTAATCTTTTCTTTCTTTTGTTTTCTCTTGACCACAATTTTTTGCGGAGATCATTATGCATCAACCGGCTTAAATCCTATAATTAACATAGTATATTAGTTTAAGCTGATTAAAAAGCTCACTACGTATATCAGTTTTCAAACAAAACAAATTATACTACGTAATGTAGCTTTATTTTTTTCAGAAGGGGAATGACATTAGTGGTATTTGAAATTTTGAACAGAACATTCATCGATGCAACAATTTCATTGTCATCTTAATTTTCTAAAATTTCTCTATTAAGTCGAGGGAAGTGGATGAATTGTCGGAAAAAGGAGGTAGAGAACCTATTTAAAATGAAAGGAAGATGCATAACTGGTGCTGTTGAATCTACAGTTGAGGGATATCAGTAGCTCTAGAATATGAGTTCTGGGAATTCATGACTTTGAAGCACACAAGTATTGTAATGTGCTTTT
Organism: Solanum commersonii; assembly: GCA_029007595.1. Lineage (NCBI taxonomy): Eukaryota > Viridiplantae > Streptophyta > Magnoliopsida > Solanales > Solanaceae > Solanum > Solanum commersonii. Next base: position 3,821,214 of record JAJTWQ010000051.1, read on the forward strand.
CCATGGGTATCTGGTAACCATGTGTGTAGGGGGTAATGGCGATTCATCAGCAAAAGGACTAAAAAATCTTATATTGAATATTATTTTTTTGGGGTGGTTGGGTGGAGGAAGAGGGGGTAAGGGGAAAGGGAATCCCGTGGGTGAGATTTTAACCATGAACTACTTGAGTTTTAGATGAAATTGCAACACTAGGTTACAACACCAGTGTTGTCTCAGTAGCTTTATTTTAGATGACGTAATAGATTTCATTGAAGGCATCAAGCAGATGCTAATAGTACACAAAAGAGTGAGATCAAAAGTGAGTTTGTTAGCTCCATTACAGCGAGCTCCATACTAAAGATAAGGTGCTAACAAAATCCAAAAAGTTGTCTGGGGAGTTTACAGGGGACAAGTTACTCTAGCTATATAGCAAAATTAGACACAGCCTTGAGACTGTGATTAGGAGTTGCTATTCCATGAACATCTACAATCCTTTCTATCCAAATACACCAAAAAATACAAGCAGGGACCATTTTCCAGATTTTCGTGATGGCTCTACGAACCTTCCAAGTACTCCAGCATATGTAGCATTGTTAATCCTCTCAGGCATAACCCAACTGAGCCCAAAAACTGAAAAGAACATATTCCAGATATCTGTAGCAACTGAGCAGTCTAGTAGTAGGTGACTGTTGGTTGCTATACATTGTTTGCACATGTAGCATCTGTTGACAATATGCATTTTCCTTCTGTTTAGATTATCTTGAGTCAAACATGCTTTGTAGAGTGCTGTCCAAGTGAAGCAAATCACCTTTGGGGGTAATTTTGTTTTCCAAATTAGATTCCATGACCAGCTTTCCTCCATCTCATTCTGGGCACAAAGGGTTGAGTAGCCTGTTTTGATAGAGTATAAACAATCAGCTTTGTGTTTTTGTGTTGTCCTTTCTATTTCTTGGAGGAATGAGGTAATTAAAAGGATTGATGTAACAAGGTGACACATTTCCTGTGACTTCAGCTTCTGTTTTCAATTATTATATGCAACAAAATTGTTTAAACATATACAATGGTTGACCACTTCTTTATAATGAAGAGAAGCTTTGTCCTCAAAGGAATGGTTGATTGTTTGAAGCATATGAGAGACAATCTGGAAATTTCAGCCTTACCCTGGTGCAACACTTAGTGTGAGGTTTGCTCCAACCTCAAACCGACAAAAAACACTCCGTCATAGCGAACAACGGTTGGAAAGAAGCTGTATTACACCTGTTATCCCTCATTGTGCAATTGTGAACTCTATGGTAGCAAATTTTGATAGTTATAAGAGGAGTTTTAACTTTTACGCGCTAACCAAAAAAAAGGAGCAGTTTTGCACTAGCTATGTCCCACAAATGATGTGTCTGTAATTGTGGTGGTTTACATATTGTAAAAGTTAATTAGCTGAACTGATGAACAAATCAGTTGTCCCTCTTTCGTTTTTGGTGTTTTTGTAATTTATCTATTTAGTTATGGTTTTCTGGGGTGGAGTGGGGTGCAAGAGTGACTATTCATTACTAGTAAACATCATTACAAAGTCCTTTTTTTTTCCTCCTTTCAGGAAAGACGTCGTTTGTTCCTTAGCATCAACATATAATGAACTCTTGTTTTCAAAAGTCTAGAGAAAGAAAACCGAAAGCATGACTTGATTAAGTTTTTTTTGTGTGTATACCTTTTCCAAAATTAGTCCTCTTCTCGAGTTCTGACGTTCCTGGGAGGCATTCAACGTTTTGAGAGTGTGCAGCTGAATCAGCTACAGGGAGTTGTAGCTTAAACTAATCTTGAGTTGCTGAATGATTGTATGATTTGTGTACATGCCTACTTGGGTCCTTGTAGTGGTGAACTGGTCATAGAAGTGTAGAAGGAGGTGAAGGTAGGTAATGTGAGAAGGGATGATAGAAGCTATGACCCTATCTTAACTATAAATATCTAAAAGTTTACCAGTCATACGCTCTATGCTTAAAAAGTTGATAGTAGTAAAAGGCGTTACTCTCTGTTAGCAAACAAACACTTGAGGAAGTTCTTTGAATAGGTTGAACATCTGATCCAGTTTACCTGTCTTTACTGATTTTGAAAAGACAGCTCTATATAATGAGGACGTTTTTTGGTTCATATGGATGGTATTAGCTTCTTTTGCAATAGTATCCTGTTGCTCTCTCATGGCCACACCATATGGTATTCTGGTACTGCCTCAATAAGGTCTTGTCTCTTTCTTCTTTCCTTTTTCTTGGTCAACATCATAATATCCCCTTGTCTTATCGTCTTTACCAAATAGTATTATTGCTTGGGCCATACTAGATCACTTTCTCTTTTAAATCTTCTTTCGGTGGAAAGATATATTGTTGGTGATTTATGATCCTTATCCTTGGATGTATTGAGCCGAGGGTCTATCAGAAACAATCTCTCTACCCTTCATAGGTAGGGATAAGGTTTGCGTACATCTTACCTTCCCCATTCCCCACTTATGGAAATACATTGAGTATGTTATTGTTGTATATCCAAGTCTTGCCCCCCCATCCCCCTTCCTTTCCTTTTCTCCCCCTTTAACTTGGGGTTACAAGATGTAATTAACTCCTACCTTGACTTATACAATTTCTTTTCCTTAGAATAATTTTTAACATGATACTTGGATTGATATTATTATAGGTTGACACAGTGGCATACCATTTATCAGTATTGAAAGACATGTTTCCAAATGGGATGAACGTCTTATCACTCTTCTCTGGGATTGGCGGTGCTGAAGTTGCTCTTTACCGTCTTGGGATTCAACTAAACAATGTGGTCTCTGTGGAAAAATCTGAAGTGAACAGAAACATTGTGAGAAGTTGGTGGGAGCAAACTAATCAGAGAGGCAATCTCATTGATTTTGATGATGTGCAGCAGTTGAATGGAGACCGCTTGGAGCAACTGATAGATTCATTTGGCGGATTTGATTTACTGATTGGTGGAAGCCCGTGCAACAATCTTGCAGGCAGTAACAGGGTGAGCAGGGACGGTCTTGAAGGCAAAGAATCATCTCTATTTTATGACTATGTTCGGATACTGGACTTAGTCAAGTCCATAATGTCTAGACAGAGATAGTATGACAGAAATTCATTCTAGCTTCAGATTTAGTTATCTTTCAAAATTATGAGACATTATTGATGAAGACATCAAGGGATAAAGCCATCACATAAAATTTCTGGCTTAAGATTCTGCATCGACTGGTCTCCTACAAAACACCAGTTGATGTACATTCTATTTCGCTTTGAAGCGAAACGAACAAGAAGTGTAAAGTATATTGCTACTATTAGTTATTTGGCCTAACATGCCATTTCAGTTGTTGAGCATGCACAGTTACAGTCTTGTATCCTGATCCTATCCTTCATAAATAATTTTCTGGAATTTGCACAATAAAGGAATACCTGCAGATAGCTCAGCACTTGAATCTCAATGTTAATTCTTCACAAAAGTAAAGAGTTTAACTTTCATGTTTTTAACACGATTTGGTCCCCTAAAATTGATTGTCTTACTGTTAAAACTTGTTACCTGGAAAATGAAGTACACAACTTTTTCTTATAGCTACCTACTCCTATAATATGTAGTCACAAAATATTTTAGAAACTAACAAATGCAAAGCTTTTTTTCTCTGCTTAAGTTCCTGTGTAATAATATTAGATGCTATATGCAGGAAAACAAAGCTTATCCCAACTTTCATGATCATAATAACATATCTAATTTTCCTTTTAGATGGCTTATTAAGCGCAAGAAAGTTGCATATTTCGCCTGTCGACTAATTTTTTTTAATTATGAATATATTCACGTAGGTGCCACGTAGGATGATATAAGTGGGGACATGAGACTTAATCGTCCAAGGGCAAATATGTGTCCAAAGTTGGATGACAAGGACATATACATCTAAGAAAGTAGGCATAATACATATATTGGCCCCTAAACTTGGCTTCAAATTTTAACTTTGACCTCCAACTTTCATAATGCACAAATAGGCACTTTAACTATTCTACCTTTAAATAAATAAACACACGATTTTCGGAGCCAAAGAGCGTGAAATGCAAATGCTTCCACGTGTATTAGTGAGCCACTCAATGGCTGCCAACTAATTAAATATTTTACACGTCATTTTAGAACTAAAAAAAATCAAAATTAATTTTAATTTATATACAAGAATCAAAATTAATTCCTCTTAATGGTTTTGCTAGCTTGGAGCTCATTGGGTCTTGTTTTCATGGGGTTTGGGGGTCATTTGTTTCTTTGTTTTGTGTGCGGTTCGAGCTGCGGTTGCGCGCAGTGTTGTTTCGTGATGATTCTCGCCGGAGATGGCGGATCTGATGGGTTTGGGGTCGGGTATTTGGTGGGTTTAGCGAGCTCGAAGCTAGTTCGCTTCATGGGTTGTGCTCCGGTGTGAGGAAGAAGGAGAACGGCTGGGTTGGAGGTACTTGTTTGGGGGTCATTTGGTGGTGGCGTTTTGCCTGAAAAAGAAGAAAATGAACGGGGATTTTGGGTTGCCGGAATTCGGGGGGTAGAGTTGTCATTTCAACATTTTTTTACAATTGTTTTTGTTGCAAAATTATTTCAGAGCAGCCCATAAATATGGGAAGACATGAGAATCAATGAACTTCTCCTTCTTTTCTTTAGTTAAAGTGTATTTGTGCTTTAAGTTGTCAAATACTTAATGGAAAAAAAGGGTGTTTTCTGTATTGTGATTGTCATAGTGAATAGCAAATTACAATTATGAATTTTTGGAGGCCAAAAAATGAACATACAGTGCTAAAAATTATTAAGTAAAATGGTGCACTTAAAGTGTTTGATCAATTGTCTGAATGAATTTTTTAGAATTTTTTGTCAAACTTGAGTAGCAATCTGATACCTAATCAAAATGTAAGGAGTCCCTTAAGTGTGGATCGGATTCATTGATCGAGAACCTTCAAACATAAATTGCATTCGACTTTTACAAGTGTATACTCACCCATCTTGCCAAAAAAAAACTTCATTATAATTTTTTTTCGCAATAACAAAAAAATTTATTAAATGTCACTTGCATTTTGCAGTGAACAACAAATAATGCAAAAAAGAGGGGAAAATTGTTGAAAAAAATATAAAGAAGGTTTAATTGTCCTTTCAATGCTTTTTTTACTGTTGGGCCCCTCGATTTTTACATCTGACGCACCTAATTTGAGTTTATTTCACGCATTTTGCCAGGTAGGATCCGAGTGTTTTTTTGTTTAAGTTTTGGATAGTTAAAGTGCCTATTTGTGCATTATGAAAGTTGGAGGTCAAAGTTATAATTTGAAGTCAAGTTAAGGGTCCAATTTATATATTATGCCAAGAAAGTATAACAATGGGTAAATATAACCTTTTTTTGAGAGTACAAGAACAAATATGGCCCTCTCTCAGTTCCAATTTATGTGATGTAATTTGGCCAATCATGAAGTTTAAGAAATATAGGAAAACTTCACAACATTTCAAAACTACCCTAAAAAAGAGTACACCTTTGTGAACTTTTTGTCGGACTTAACATTGGTAAAATATTGATAATGTATGTATTGTTTTAAGGCGAAATGATCTGGTGGACTCTTGTACTTGTATGAGTTTGTATTGTAAACCCTTCTACTTAATTATTTATCAACTAGACCCTTAAACTCAGTAAAATACAATATATCAAATCCCTCTGACCATTGACCAGGCTTATGTTGGTATTAAGATGGTTGAGTTGGCAAGAGAGTGTGACTACACGCATGTGAAGGCGAGCGAGTGAACTTCATATTTAAATTTAAAAAATATTTAAAAATAAAATATTAAGTTTAAAAAAACTAAAAAATAATATATTGAATTTAAAAAACTAAAAACTAAAATTAAAAATTAAAAAAAAGAAAAAATAAATTTTAAAAAGTCTTCTTCTTCCTTCAACTCAACCTAATTTAGCCGCCCCATTCCCGCCCCAATGCCTTTTTCTTTCTGCTCCACACTTATTATCACCTTTACCAGGACATTGGCACCTCTTTGTCGTCAGATTTCAAGTTGTTATCACTAGAGGGAGAAAGCGACGTTGATTTATCGTGGTGCTCGTCGGAGTCTACTGATTCAAAGTGAAGTAAGAGAGAGACGGCGCTGATCCTTTTTCACTAGAACGGGAGACGGCAAGGGGATTTATTGGTACGACGGAGAGGATGGAGAAGAGAGGCGGTCCCTGGTGGCTCGCCGGTGGTGTGTCGGTTTAGGGTTACTGATTTTGTACAAGTTTCGCTAGCAAGAAGAATGGTGGCGGCGACGACTTTCACCGGTGGATTTTAGATGTTACGTTGTGGAGTCCCAAATTTTGTTTAATAAATTTAAAATTTATTATTTTATATTTTATTTAGTAAAACTTTGTTTAATAATTTTTTTAAAAAAATAATAAAGATTATTATGACATGTTATTAATTTATGTGACATGGATTTGACATGAATTTGACATGTCATCTATTAAAAGGCGAGTGAACTACACACATGATAAGAGGGGTTTAAAATTATTCGTTTGATTGAGTTTAAGGGTTTAGTTGATAAATGATTAAGTAGAGTGGTTCACAATTTATACAAGTATAAGGATCCACCAGACCATTTCGCTTTGTTTTAATGAATATAGTGTTTGGATAAATTATATCGTTCTCCGTTCTTACATAATGTTACACATCGATAGTTTGAATGATAAATCTACAAGAAAAATAGGGTACAAGGTAGAGCTACTATGAAAAGATAGGATAAAAGATGAAATATAATTATTAAATGATAAATAAAGATAAAATGAGAAGAAAATACTAAGGTAACATCGCGATCACACCAAATCGATCGTTACATAAAATAGATCTTTTTGTCATTACCTAACGATGCAATAGAATTTAAGTAACAAGCAAAATAAACATTTTATCTAAACTAACAATACAATATAATACAATACACAACGGGTACAACCATCCAAACAACGTGTAAATATTTGTACGAGTTATTTAATTTGGGACGGAGGGACTAGTATTCAACTACTATAACTGCTCTGTTTTCTCCATGTTTATAGCAGAGTCTGTTGCTGATCTATTATTCCCCCATTAACATCAACAATGTCGTCATTTCAGGCTTCAACTTTATTTTCTAAGAAATTTTAATATTGGCAAGATGAGTTTCCGAGAGGATTATGCCAGCAATTCCGATGAGAACTCAATTCGAAAGCCATTATTACTCCCTACGAAAGGGAAAGACGTAACGAGGACGAGTTTTCGAGATGATTCTGCTATCTCTGAGGATGGTCTCCGGAAGGCATTGTTACATACTGGAAGCTGGTATCGAATGGGCTCCAGACAGTCCAGCATGATGGAATCATCAGCCCACACTCTACGCGAATCCGTCTCCATTTAGCTATGTGTCCTCATTGTAGCATTGGGCTCTTTTCAATTTGGATTCACTGTATGCATATCTAACTTTTCGTTGTATGACTTGACACAAAGTTTAAGAAAGTAAAAAAAATTGATATATAAACTAAAAATGTAATATGACATAGGACTTGACTTATATATATACTGACATTACCAATGTCATGTAATTAACTTGTCCTGTTTTTTAAGTTACTAATTTTATTTTTACAGTTGGGTTATACTAATCCTACGCAGTCCAATATCATGAATGACCTCGAACTTTCAATTTCAGAGGTTTTAATCTTCTTTCTAGTAGTACATTGTTGCTATATTCATCATTTGCATTGTTTTCTAAGTATTTTGATACAATGTTATATTGTTTCAGGGAATTTAAATTTCGCGGTATTGATGTTATGTTAGGATAACTTGTCTTTTTTTCATGAACAGTTTTCGATCTTTGGATCTTTAGCGAATGTGGGTGCAATTGCAAGTGGTCAGATATCCGAATACATTGGAAGAAAAGGGGTATAAGACTCTGCATATACAATTGTACAATGTCGATATCATCAGTATATAGAAGTTACTTTTTTTACTTTACGATTTACTCCCTCCTTACGTATTGAAATGCAGACACTGATGATTGCAGCACTTCCTAATATTAGCGGATGGTTCGCCATTTCAATTGCAAGAGTGAGTGGTTAGTTGCTATATATATGTTCCACATTTCAGTTGCATTTCTTTTATAGGAAGTTTACTTGAATATATGCATTTTCCATCATTAACAGGACACATCATTTTTATACAGGGGAAGGTTGATGGGAGGTCTTGGCGTTGGCATCATTTCGTATGCAGTAAATGTTGTACTTGTGTTGCTTTTGTGATAGCTCTAGTTGGAGTTGTAATGAGAACCTCCTGATTACCTAAATTCTTCATGTTTGTTTATGTATAGGTTCCTGTATATATATCGGAGATTTCACCTCAAAACATGAGAGGAGTTCTTGGATCAATTAATAATGTTAGTGTTGTTATGTGCTTTCACTTATAATGGTTCGATATTTTAACGTTTCATTCTTGGTGTATAGCTTTGTTTAACAGTTGGGATAATGGTCGCATATCTACTGGGACTCTTTGCGAGCTGGAGAGTGCTTGCAGTTATAGGTGAGCAATGTAGGAGTTCTTGTTGAAATTCAATCAATTCCAAAGAAATTTTCTCATGCATCTGATACTTATCGACAAATAGAATGCTTTTCCCTTGCATAAGTACTAGAATTCATTGGAGATTCTTTATTAAGTAACAGCATTTGGTGACATTCATCAAGTTTTTACTGTACCATTAGCAGAAATAGTACCTTATCAAGTATAGTACTTATACATATATATGCTTTTGAAATAGTATGAAAATAATGGATTAGATGTTCTTTGTTGATGAGTGGATCTACAGTCTAACATCCTATACATTGGAAGTTCAATAGGATACATATTCATGTGATGTTATGTATTCGCAAGTTAATTGAAGCAATGAGATTATAATGTAATGCTTCTGTCTATATTCTCTTGAATCGAAAATATTGGTTTCATTCTTTCTAATAGTGAAACTTTTTCAACTTATAATTTCACTCTGCAGGAATGTTGCCATGCATAGTTTTGATACCTGGTCTATTTTTTATACCAGAATCTCCTCGTTGGTTGGTATGCGTAACAAACTTGGGTTTTTGTCCTTCTTGTTTTTTGGTGTTTATGTTATGCTAACATTCCATAGTGTAATGTTTAGGCTAAAATGGGGAATTTTGAGGATTTTGAAACTTCGTTGCAAGTTTTAAGGGGATTTGACACTGACATATCCTTAGAAATGAATGAGATCAAGGTAAATCAATTGAGCTGGTTATCTATCTGATCTTCAACTGTTTTGAACCTTCAATTTGCTCATAAAATGTGTTTGTGCTAGTCTGTTGTTCATATCCTTTGTCCAGAAATCTGTGGGATCATCGAGTAAAAAAGCTAGTATTCATTTTTCTGAGCGTAAGAGAAGGCGATACCACTATCCTTTGCTGGTATACTTGTGCATTGTACCATTATGTTTCAAGAGATGGAAGTCTATGAAAATATGCTTGAATTCCCCTTACTCCTCTCAAGGGTCACTCTCATGAGTTGGTTCTAATAATATGCAGATAGGTATTGGATGCGGCATTAATGGTATCTTAATGTATTCCAGTAACATCTTCAAATCTGCTGGTTAGTCAGTTCTTCGATTATCTGTGAAGTTGTCAAACTAGAATCACCAAATGATTTGAAACGAAATCCTAGATGAACATGTTAGTGGTGTTAGAGACCTATCGCCTAGTACCTTGAAGAACTTCTCGATCATTAGATTGTATTTGTAGCTGTTAGTCACAGAGAGACTATGTACAGAGTGAATGGTTCAATATATATGGCTTTAATTGCAATGCTTTTCAAACTAACAGGAGTTTCATCTAGTAAAGCTGCAACATTTGGACTCATAGCGATTCAAGTAAGTCACTCCCGCGATATATAGTTTTATTTCTATGCAAATATTGTTCTTGAGTATTAACAAAAGTACTTCTATAGGTTGTTGTCACAGCTATAGCTGCATCACTGGTGGACAAGGCGGGTAGCAGAGTACTTCTAATTGTATGTCTAGGCAGAAATTTTTCATTTGATACTAACTACTACTACATTTCAAAGGAAAAAAACTTTTATATTGACACACATTTTTCAGATGTCCTCGTCGTTAGCAGCTTCCTTGCTGCAACAGCATTCTACCTAAAGGTCAATAACTTAAAATTCACAGCCATGAGATTATATCAAGCAGTTATCCGATTTAACGATATCTCTTGCTTAACATTACAGTACTATTTTTCTACTTGAAATCAGGAATTTGCGCCAAAAAGTTGGCATCCTGCATTAGGAATATTATCACTAGTTGGACTTGTGGTATAGTTCATGCTTCAACTTCTACTTATCCCCCCCTAATTACTGTCCTACACTTTGCTTCTCCGCGTATTATGTGTGATTTCTAGCATTTTTCAGAGCCTTTAGTCTTTACCAATGAATTTTCCAGGTTTTAGTGATGGCATTTGCTCTGGGATTGGGGTCTATTCCATGGATCATAATGTCTGAGGTACGTCGAAGCTTATTCATAGTTAAATCTTTGTACATGGATCATTAACACCTACCAAAACAAGTAGTTCAAAGCAAAATTAGCAATCAAAATACGAGCAATTCAACTGTTATATGCATGACCTTATAGTTTTCGAAATAATTTGTGCAGATATTGCCAGTAGACATTAAGAGTCTTGGTGGCAGTGTTGCTACATTTGGCAAATTGGCTAACATCAGGGGTTGTTACAATGACAGCCAACTTGCTTTTGAGTTGGAGTGAAGGAGGTGCGCGTTTTATTAGACTTCTTCTCGTACTATATATATATATATATTGTTTGTAAGAATGCTATGAACAACTCGAAAAAATTGGTTATATTGGCAGGAACATTCATCATCTATACAATGGTATCAGCATCAACAGTTGTTTTTGTTAGGATTTGGGTACCTGAAACCAAAGGGAAAACACTTGAAGAAATTCAACGTTTCTTCAGATGATACAAACCAATTCTATGCTATCAAATACAACGAGCGTTCCAAGGGGTTAATTTCACGTATGGTTACTGAATTCTCTCTGAAAATTCACAAGATTATTTGTTGTCAACCTTCAAAATAGTAGAGGAAATGAGGTAACTTTGGAAATGAATGGTCTTGAACTTTTGACTTCGCTTGTTTAATAGGTGACTTTTAAGTTTAACAAGTTTTACTTTTGACCTTGAAGGGTTCCACATGAACAAGCATATTCAAAATGACCAATTTTCAAGGTCATTTGGTGTAATTTCACTGATGAAGGAGTGGCGTTAGTTATTTTTTTAGCAAATTGGTAAACTATTGCTACGATAAATGTATTTTTTTTTATATATTTAGGATACTACCATTGAAAAGTATTATGGTTGGTACTTACATGTGTTTAAAGGGATACCTACTAATATATACAGTTCGATCAACTAGTTTACAAAATATGTATTAAAATGACTGAAGAGTACATAATATATACACTAGTAATGTATATTGTATGTATATATAGTATAGGTGTATTTAGTGTAAGTATATACAACCTATACATTGTGCATATATTTTGTGAACTAGATCACCCAAATGCATTTATTGTAATTTTCCCTTGTTTAAAATTGATTAATTGCAAGTGTGCACTTCAAATGAACTTGTATTAAATTTTTACCCTTGAAAATCAAACTTATGCATAGCAAGACATAAATTATTTAATGACACGAAGCGTAACCTGAAAGATACTATGATACGAAAATACAAATTTGTACCTCTCAAAAAAATTATGTACCTTGAGAAACAAAAAAATAAAAATCAACACAAAATAGGGAAAATATGTAAATGACCCGTTTTAATACAGACCTTATTTGGCCCATTAGTTAGGCTACCCTTGTGCCTCAAGAGCACACTTGGGTAAATGAATCCATTAAGAACATGGTATATACCTAATATATACATTATATTATATTTATAACTACACTCTTAGAAAATTACAATTCTTAATTATATTTTATATTTTTACTCGTCTCTCTCTTACTTGCCTCTCGCTGTATTTTGTATTTTGAAGGATATTTTTCGGTAAATCTCTATATTTTCACCTTGATTTTGCACCTCTAAAACTTCTTGTAGATCCTTGATGTATTTTTGTAATTCACTTGTATTTATGTATTATAAATAAGGAAACTTTTAACAATCACTACATTTTTTATATTTTGCCTTGATTGTACAATGTATATTGTTGCTTGTATCCCTGTATACACCCAAGCATTTCACTCTTGTATTTCTGTATTTTGCCTTACTCAAGTGAAATTGAGTGAATACATACAATCTATCGTGACTATATCCATTAAGATTGTACGTGTTGGTATATACCACCATTAGAGTGAATGAATACACGTGATACAAATTGGTAACAATTGATACAGTAGAGCGAATGAATACAAGTGAAACTGAAGCAAATGAACACAATCCTAATTTATTTATTTTTTGTATTCTTATATAGGACTGTATTCGTCGGATACAATCTAAATGTGCGTATGAATACAACAAATATACATAATCATCTGATACCTCAATTTTTTTTCGTCTGACCCCTCAAACACTCGCTATAAGTGGTAAATACCTAAATCATAACCGTAGATTATTAATAAAGCCCAACCTATATTTATTTATGGAAAATCCTTGTCCATTTACCACAAGTTAAGTAGTAGTGCCCTTTGTGTATTAAAAAAATGTTTTTGATCAAAATAAATTTCAAACTTGCGAGAGAGTGCCACTTTATAAGCATTAAATATAAAGTAAACATTGAAAATTAACAAAATCATGTGGCATATTACATGACTTAAGAAAACGTAAAGTGTTAGACTAGCCAAATAATTAGTTTAATTACATAAGTATTATTCTATTAAGTAGGGTAGACGATCGTTTAATTTTTTAATAACTTCAAGGTAAATTAATGTGTAAATTTCATATATGACATATATTATAGTATTATTTTCAAGCTATAACAGTAGATTTAGACTTTCAAGTTATAGCATTAAAAATTTCAGGTTATAACAAATTCACAAAAAAAGAAATGTTTTTATTAATTGGAAAAAACTTAAAAAATAAATAAAAAGATAAACAAATTTTTAAAAAAAAATTAGAATTAGAAATAATAAAGTAAAAAACTGAAATTGTGGCCTGTAATTTAATTTGAACTTATTGTAGATAATTAATGATTAGCATGAAATAAGGGATCCAAACAAATTAACAATATTTTTTATCCTTAATTCACTCAAAATCAGTTAAAATAAAATAAAAAATCAGATCAAATCCTTTTTTTCTTCAACATTTCTCTCTCCTAATTCTTCAGCCTAAAAAATTAGCAGAATTGAGTAATTAAAGGTTTTTTTCATTGAAAAAATTAATTTTATTGAGATGGACAATTACGTATCAATTCTAATTAAACACGGTGGAAGATGGGATCCTTCGGGTTAGTATTTATTATTGTTTAGTGTTTGTTTTTAAATTATATTGAAATGAAAAAAAATATTATTAAACTGTAAATCGTCTCTATGTTTAAGATGATATCATTACTTGTTAACTGTTGTGAAATGTATAATATTAGTGATTTTCTATTTTTGTGATTGTTTTGTGTATTTTTTTTTTTCTTAAAGTATAAAGTAATTGTATATTTATGAATGAATTTAATAGAATTATTGGAAAGAAATTTGAAAGAAAATGTGTTTCGTAAGATGTAAAAAAAGTTATTTGGATTTTTGACGAATTGTATAACAAGTGTTTAAGTTGGTATTAAATTATAAATTTTAGTGTGTTATATTAGATGTTGTCATTTATGAAGTAAGTAGTGAGTTAGAAATGAATTATTTGGTACGATAAGATATAGATATTTGTAATGTATGACTATTTGTTGTATGAAATGTGTATTAAGTGAGTTTGAAAGTTGTTATGAAATAAGTTGTCTTAATGATATATGTATGAAATGTATATTAAGAAAGTATGAAATTTGTATGAAAGCGTGTCCAATAATTTGGGAAAAAAAGTTATTTGAAATTTTGACGAATTGTATGATAAGTGTTTTAAGGTTGTATTAATTTTGAAATTTTATTGTTGACATTTTTGTATAAATTTGTGTGACATTAATAAAGTATTTTTGTAAAAAAAAAATGTACATATTTGTTGTATGAAAGTTGTATTAAAATAGTATTAAAGTGTTTGGAATGTACTATTTGAATGATATTTGTATGAAATGTTTTTTGATTGAATATAAAAATTGTTTTGTAATGTTAAATGGCCTTTGTCTAAATGATATTTGTATTTCGAATTGTTTGTTTATAATGTGAGACTAATTTGTATTTTTTTTAATGAAACAGGGAATTATGTCAATTTTCAAATGGAGGGGGTTATATACGATTCTTCTAGTCTTTATCATTCAGTTATCATACAGAATGCATACTGTTATAAATTAATGCTTAGAACAATTTTTAGCAACAACTGTATGAATTTTGTGTACTTAATGAATGAATCGTGTATAAATTAAGATAAATGTGACACAACTTGGATATCGTTAATGATAAAATTTGTTCCATATTAAAGATATTGTATATATTAGTGACTAATTTAAGTTGTTGTCGGACATATATAAATTATATTTAATTCAAACGAAAATAAGACAAAATACAACTATAAAAATTATACCATGACTAAATACAAATATCCAACATTTAGTATTGAAGTCATAGACATATGCATATAAAATGTATTTCATACACGTTTCATCCATTCGTTATACAAATTAAAAACACAACTACTTTAAAAAATAGTGTATCAGAACTGTATGAAATCTGTATAATGTTTTGTCTTGAACTTATAATATCCAAACATTATAGGTTAGTGCATGTCAATCACCATGTGTATAATTAAAAACACAGTGTTACAATTTTTAGAACATTCAAAAGAGAATCAAAAGGTGCAATCAACTATTTTGATAACATATTGTAGTATATATCAACTACTTAAACAAAAAAGAATCATCCAAAAGTTAAACAGAAAAAAATTATCCAAAAGTTAAAAAAATAAATGTAATTCTTAAAAAGTAGAATGTGCAATCAACTATTTCAACTTTCTAGTCGGTGGTATTGGTGTAGGATAATTAGTGGTATCCGGAACATGTTCTTTTGTTATCCGAGGTCCACCAAATTTGCTAGCAATCGTACCAGTAACTTCACTTTCGCTGATCACGCCATCTTCATTCTTTGTTTTTCCATAATGCCACAGGATTGTTGAAATCTCTCTTGCCCAAGAAAAGTCAAAAAATCAGCAAACACATTCATGTTGGTACATGAAGACCAATGTGTGTGTGTCTTCCTTTCCTATAAAATAAAATTGTGTATACTACATTAAAAGATACTTCATACACATATTATTCAGTTTCATACAGAAATATCATTTTCATACACATATTATTCAGTTACAATACACAAATCATACATAACTTAATAGCTTCACATTTCATACACACTTCACACACATAGAATTCAATTTTCATTCCAGCAGTAACCATAGTTCACATTTCACACACACTTCATATATAATATGTATAAAGAAATGACATAAATTATATCCACATTTCACACACACAACATAAGCATATTATTCACACACACTGTATACACAATTTTCTTTCCAGCAATAACCATAGTTCACATTTCACACACATTTCATAGACAATATTTATAAAAAATATGATATACATTATATTCACATTTCACACACACCGCATACACATATTATTCACACACACTCCATACATATATTATTCACACACACTTCATACACTTATTATTCAAAAAAATTCAGGAGTACCTATACATACAGAGTAGTTAAATAAGATCATAAAATTTGAAAACAAAATTAATAATTCATATGCATATCAATGTTGTATCATAATTCATACAAAATATATCATTTAAAATTTATAATCAAATGCATAAACATTTTATTCAGATTTGAAACAAATTTCAGAAAAACAAAAATTTGAAAACAACAATAATAATAATGTGATATAAAAAAATAACTATTTTGAGTAATGTGAAAAATAAATTAAATAAATTACTTACCTTAATCACGTTTTTGGACTTTTTGGATTTTGGTTATTCCGATTCATCCTTTTTTGTTTTTCTTCTTGTATAAGGTTTTGATGTTTCAACGACTTCAACCTTTGTTGCTTTTTTTGTTTTCTTCTTTTTTGTTTGACCAATAAAATTCGAATCTGAGTCGGAATCAGACTCTGGAGGGGTTTCAACAAGTTTTTTCCCTTCCTCTTCTTCCCCCTTTGATTTGCCTTAGTCGCACTTTGGTTTGCTTCATTATTTTTATCTTTTTGATTCTTCGAACAAGATGGACCACCGGTGGTCGAAATTTGAACAATTTTAGACGGGGTGTTTGAGATAATATATTAAACGATGGAGCATGAGCATCATCAGTTGAAATTCCATCAAATATGGGGCTCTTTCGTGGAGTTTCAATTTGTTTCTTAGACATGATGATGAATAATCGTGGGTAAGATGGGTAATCGGTTTTGATGTTGGACTAGATGAGAAAGAATGGAGAAAGTTTGATAGTGGGTTGTGGGTTGAGTCGTGTGGGAGTGAAGAAACGTGTGGGATGGTGGTGTGATCGATGATTGGGGATAGTAACGGTAAACAAGGAAAGGAAATCCCTAAAATTGGGTTACTGAAAATTTTAGTTTTTAAAAAAAAGGAAGTAAAATCAAAATTAATTATCTATTATTAATTTTAAAAAAAAACTATAAATAGATTAATAATTTATTAAATAAATATAAGTTTAGTTTAAAATTAAATTAAATTTAACTGATATGTCATATCCCGTAAATAATTTGTTATAAACAAAAAAAAAATAGATATAAAATTCATAATATTTACTCTTAAATGTGTATATAACGTGATTTTTCCTAAATTAATTCATAGATCAAAAGGAAACAAATCTTACACATATAACAAGAAGAGACCACAAGAATATACTCAGGATGTTGCCTCTTTATTATATTATTATGTCTTCCAGAGGATTTTTATAGTGATTATCACCATTTTTATTTAAATAAATATATTACCACCTAAATGCCGATTGTCGGCCACACTTTACCAGAAATTCTTATTTATTAGAAAAAATAAGACAAAAGAAATTTAGTGTTAACCCTGGTTTCTTTTCTTTTCCTCTTTTCAATTTTTTTTTATTACTCTGTGTCCCTAATTACTTGTCCACTTTTTCTTTTATAGTTATCCCTAATTACTTGTCCATTTTGACAAATCAAGAAAGAAAATTTTTTTATCTATTATATCCTCAATTAAATGACTAATTACTTTGAAAAATGCAGAACTTTTCATCCACTTCATAATTAATATGGGTAAAATGGTAAACTCATTATGTCATTAATTAATTTCTTAATAGGTGTGCCAATTCAAAAGTGGACAAGTAATTAGGGACAGAGAAAGTATCATTTAGTGCCTGGTAGATAGTTGTATTGGAACTCGACTAATTAAATATTCGCCTTCAAAAACTTTTACATTTGAAGGTAAAACGTTCCTTAATAATAACAATTGCATACCCATATTTGAACCCGATACCTCTATTTCCAATTCTTTGGCCTACAAAATTATCGCACAAAAAAGACTAATCTATGTTTTCTCTTGTGAGATATTGCATGTTTTTATTTTATTTTTTTATAGATAAAAGGTTAAGTATGGTTGTCTTGTAAGTGAAGTAATAGTTCTTACGTACAAGTGTTTGGAAAATATTATATTGGGGAAAAAATTAAAGTTAAAGTTAAGAAAATATTAAAAAATTAAAGTTATGTTTGGACTTAAATTTCACTTGAGAAAAATAAAAAATATCATCACCCATCCAAAATTAGATCCCATCTGTCATAAATTACATCAGTAAATAACCATGTTTGTGGGATCAGATATAAATTTCATATGCTCACATAAGGCATATAGACAATGTAGAAAAGAAGTTCATGTAATATAATTATCATCAAGTGTACGTGATATTCAAAGTGATCTGAAACATATACTCAATTAACACAATAATCACTCAATTTATTCAAAACAAGCTTATGAATTTACAGATAATTATAGAAGTTATCACATAACCGCAATTAAACACCCAAAACATGACATTAAATACTCATACATATATGACACCCCCTTATCCTTAACTCGTATTATCAGTGTATTATAAAAAACATTCCTTCCATCAAAGTTAAAAGGTCTTAAAATACCTCTATCCGTCCAAAAAAAAACTCTCCAATATATACCATGAAGGGAAAAAAGACAAATATACCCCCGACCTATTGTAAATGATATGCAAATATCTTCCGTCATATTTTTGGATATTGGTGCCCCTGTCGTCTAAAAACTAGAGCATATATGCCCTTCACTCTAGCGGAAGACTAAATAGGGACACGTGACACAATCTTATCCGATCCGATATATAATAAATGTTGGATCGGTGGATAAGATTATGACACGTGTATGTCCGTTAGTATAAAGGGTATATATGCTCTAGTTTTTGAACGACAGGGACACCAATACCCCAAAAGTATGACGGAGGGTATCTTTTTACCATTTACAATAGTTCGGGGGTATATTTATCCTTTTAAATTTCAATTTTAAAAAATGTTATAAATTTGTAAAACTATGCTCTTGGCAAATATTCGTGATCACCCTATCACCTCTCGATGATCGTGACACCCAAGCCCACGACCAAAGATAAGGGTATAATGACTGGCACTATAAACCAACCAAAAAATTGATGCCATCAGTTGATTCATTTAAGTACCCAAACTTCTCAAAATGCAAATTAAATATGTAAATCACTCCCTTAAACAACCTAAGAACTTGTTGAAGCACTCAAATCACCGATCAGAGACCGTCTAGGCACATATTTAGGTGTGATCAACTCTTAAATTTTCAAATTAACTAGTATGCAACTTAAGTGTCTAAATCATTTACAAGCCCTTCAAGACTCGTCCACAAACCATCCACCTAAATCCCAAATCACCATCCGTACCTCTAGGAACTTTCAAACCTCAATTCCAACTCGTTTATTCTAAATGTTGACTTTGGTCAATCCTTATTCTATTTTTGAATTTCTACTCCAATACATATCCAATTGTCTCAGAACCCGTGTCACTCATTTTCGCAAATCAAAATTCACATTTTAAACCTACAAGAAGTGTCACTTAAAAAAGGGGTCTTACTACTCAAAACCATCCAACGGATTGTTACTAGATAATGCACCTAATCACTTGCAAATACTGATGACCAAACTTATCTTGTTAAAAAATACTTCCTTCGTTTCAAAAAGAATGACCTCCTTTCCTTTTTAGTCTGTTTCAAAAAGAATGACTTCTTTCCTTTTTTGGTATTATTTTAATTTCAGTTTTCCACGTGGCATGTTTGAAGCCACAAGATTGAAGAGCAATTTAGTACATTTGACATAACTTTAATTTAGGACCACAAGATTTAAAAGTTTTTTTTATTTTCTAAAACTTCGTGTCAAGTCAAACCAGGTCACTCTTTGTGAAACGGAGGGAGTAATAAAATATGGGGTGGCAAAAAGGTAGAATTAGGGGTAGTGACAAGGCAGACAAAACGTATATAATGAGTGGATGGAAGAAAAAAAAAGGTAAATCTTAGTTTTCTTTGGGTACAAGACTAGAACCCTTCATAGGAGACAATAAGAGGCTACAGTATTTATTCTTTAGAGGAAAGTAGTAATAATAATAATAATAAATATAACACATTATATTGTTGACCAGACCAGATCAGAAACTTACTAAGTAACTTTCTATATAGGTTATCTTATCAAGTGTTCCTCTCTTTATTACAAATTTGCATATTTTTTTTGGGGGTTGTTATCGATCACTTTTTTTCTCTTTACTCTAACCAATTGACCAATCGAAAACTTAGTCCTATAAGACATAAAAAGCTAAAAATAAACTGGGCAAGTGAGATTCATTCCAGTTGTATCTTGTTGCTTTTGAGGAATGTACGTTACCTTTTCCTTTTGTGTTTTTTTTTATTTTATAATATACTATATAGTATAATATAGTTCTCTTCTTTTTTTAGAATTTAGACACTGTTCTTTTCGTCGTTTGTAGCATATAAAGTAGTATGTAGTAATCAATCTAGATTTGAATCTTGGTATTCAAAATCTTTTTAATATGCAGATTTTGTTTGTGTGCTTTTTCTCTTAGTTTATTTGCATGGATTGGATAGTTGGATAATTAGTTCATGCATGCAAATATTCAAAGTGTAACGGGGGAATTTCAAAATGGCTAGTAGTAATTATTATTTACGTATGGCACGGGTTTAATGTGTAATCATGAGAACTTTATCTTTATACACTTATATTATAGTATATTTAAGAGAATTTGAATCAATAAGGTCCTCCGTCCATCTAAAAGATTATTTACCATTTTATATTTTTGTAATCATAATTGTTTTTGATTCATTTTTCAACATATAATAATTAGGGATAATATAGTAAAATTATGGAGTATCATTTTATTTATTATTTCTTAATAGATGTGTCAAACTCAAGCATGAACAAGTAAACATGAACGGATCAAAGGAAGTAACCATCAATAATTGTTCTTAACAAATTAAATAAAAATTATAGTGATCAACAAAACTCCTAAACCATTAAGTCAACATCTAGTTTTGTGTTGAGGTGAGTCAAAAATTTTATATATACACTAAAAACAATTTAAAATATCTTATGTATACAATGTAATTTCTTGTCGAAGGGATTGAGATGAACACTACCCCCAGATCTGCTCTTGATAGTGATTATTATATATATATTGTTAAAAATATTTGTATATAAAGATAAAAACCCATTGATTAATATATCCTCTCTTTTTTTAGTTTAAGTAATATATTGCATATAAAAAAGAAAAAGGTATCATCATAAAAAAAAAAATGTTTGATGTAGTAACTAATATATTTTATATTTAAATTCAGATTTTAAGAAATGATATCTTTTAAATGATGTGATAGTAAAAATGATTTAACCTTAAACTGGTCGGTGAAATGATGAAGGAGCAAAATTGGATAATTTAGGACTATAATTAGGGAGATATCTAATATTAGGATTATAGTTAGGACTAGATGGACCCACAAAATCGAAGATGCCACGTAAGATGATGGTCATTGTATTACACTTATTTTTATATTATAATATATAGTTTTATTATGGTAGATTTGTAATGTATGATGGTTTATGAGGAAGCGTGAGCATATTTGTTAGCCTCAAAGAATGTGAGAATTATGGAGGCGTTCGTGGGGGGTAATTGGCTTCCATGATTAATCAAATCCCAGAGTTACATTAAAAACCGTATTATTAGATTTCATTTATATTGACTGATGATACTACTTTTATACTCATTTGCATTGACCCTATCTTTATCAAGTGTTAAACTTTACTGTCATATTTAGTATTTTTTTTTTAAAAATTGATGTGCTATTTTTAATATTAATTTTTTTTTAAGATTTAATACTAAACATTAAATAATATAAATATTCATGCGATAAAATATCAGTATCAATCATTATTTCTTAAAAGATGTGTAAAGTCCAAACTGAACAAATAAAAAACAACGAGAAAATATATATGCTACTCCCTTTTTCCTGCTACTACATTGTGCATTTTATGTGTGGAATAGATTTTGTAGGTATGGTAAGAGTTTCAATTATATGCATTTTTTTTTATAAATTTTTTTAATAATATTAGATTATTTTTACATGTGGCAGGATCTAATCTATATTATTTTTAAGATTATAAATTTCATATTTTAAGGAGATTAATATATAAATATCTTTAAAATAGCCTGATGATGATATTTTTAAGAATATAATTAAATAGATAATGTATATAACTTAAACTCGTAATATGATAAAATATTGGTGTGACATGAGTAGGTTGGGGGGGGGGGGGGGGGTTTTATACCATGCAACGTTTATAGTGTATGGTAGTGATGATAATAAAAATTATTGGGTAAATGAAAAGATTATAATATATAGTTGATAGAGCATATTTTGGAAAGTGAATGGCAAGTCTGGTCTGGTCTTGTTGTTTGTCGAGCAAAGGGGACGCCAATCTCAAGATCATTTTATTCTCTAACCCTTTTTTGAATCTTGTTATCGATATTCTTGAGGGAAGTTTTTGTTTCTAATTTCGTTGGACCCCATTTCCATCATCATTACACTTGTGGGGTAGAGTACCAAATTATTATTATAATATATAGTTTTTTTATTTTTAAAGAGAGAGAGGGTGGGTGGGTACACCTTTTCTTTTTTGTTTTCCTCCCTTTTTTACCATTCTAAGTTTGCATCTTCTGAGTCAAAGATTTTGCTCTCTCTTAGTTCTGATGAAAGAAAGAAACATGTTGCTTTGATGATTGCCAGAGTATCCCTTCTTTTTTTGCCCACCATCCACAATTGCCAATGCATTTTATATTTTAACTTACTTAATTGCATCATTAATTGAAATTAAGTTTTGATCACCAACATGGTTGTGGTGTATGATTGTTCCACCCTTAATTAAAAGTTTTAGATTTGAATTCTAGATATGAAGAAAATTTTGCTGGAAGCACCATCTCCTAATGATTAACCCTGTGTGCAGACTGAATATAGTCAATATAGACACCAAACACCGGATGAAAAGTAAAAAAAAAAAGTTAATCATGTTACTCTCTCCGTACGCGTACCATATTAGTTGTCAAAGTTAAAAAATATATATTTATCTTAATTTACTTGTCATTTTATAAAATCAAGGTGAAATTAATTATTTTTATTTTATTTTACTCTTAATATTAAATGTTCTTGAAATATGATTAAATAAAGTACAATTTCTTAGCAAAAGATATGTTATAATAGTGAAAAGTACTTTTTAATTTAAAGATGTGAAAAATAAAATTAATAATTAATACGAGACGAAAGGAATAGTATTTTCACTTAGGAAAATAAATAAATTTGTAGGTTATAAGTTGGATAGGAAATTAAGAATAAGATTAGGTATATTTGAGTATGAGTTGATCACGTGAATTGAGGGTACGGTTACTGAGTAATGGACATGCAATGCCAGAAACTGTAAAACTGATTGTTCTTGTGATGTGTACCTAATTTTTATGATAGAAGGAATGGTCCAATTCAGTGTTAGGAAACTTACTCTCATAAGTTTCACTTCCATATCTACTTTTATATTTCTTGTGTCAATTTATTTCTTCAATTATCTACCTACCTACCAACCTCGGAATGGAACAAAATCTATGCTACAAGTTTGCATCACATAAACTTTAGATTGATAGCAATGGTCTTGCGTTTGATTTTTTAGTATAATTTTTTTTTTGTTGGAAGCGTAATCCCCAAATGGATCCTGTAGCAAAGGTGGACCCATTTATATAGCATGCACTTGTTAATTTTGGTAAAAAATTTATATATATATCTTCATAAACTAACATAAATTAGAATATAATTAACGATGTATCCATGAAGGGCATAGAAATGTCATTGTGTTGCTGATACAAGCTAGAGGAACCACCCATCGTGATGTGAGTTGGGTCGGGGCGGAGATATGGATACCGACAGATATTGGGTGGCCTCGTGATCGGAGAAGGCAGATCCATGGAAGACTGTTCCTCATTGTCACGTGTCTTTCTTTTGACCAATTTATCTCCTCTCTTTATTTGGTTATAAGATCAAAAATATTAACTTTATGTATTCAAATATGACATGTTATTAATTATATGTAGTCTAATTTTCAAAAAAATATTATTTGAGTTAAAGTTACCTATTCAGTTATATATACTAGTTGTGTTTAATTTGTATAATACATAGTATAGAATACACATTATATCGATGTGTAAAGAATTTTTATATTATTTATCAGTATATTTTAACATATCGTAATTTACTGCATTTCTAATTTACCAAATTCAAATAGTAACGCCAGTTACTTGTACATATATTGCTTATTAATTATATATTAATCTGATATTATAAGTAAACAGTACACTAATCACTACACAAAAAGTTAAATCCCAACAAATAATTCGAATTCTGCTATGATAGATCTTGCCACTTAAACTATGCAATTATACTATCTCCGTTTCAATTGGTTTGTCTTACTTTTGTTCTAATTCGTTTCAAAGAAAATATCTCGATCAAAAAATTAAAGAATATTTAAATACATTCTACGAATCTAAAATTAGACAAACAAATTGAAACGAAAAGAGTACTCGACAACATCTACTAGAACTTAAGTCTCTTCTTTACTCTTCTTCAGTCGAACTCTCACTTTGAGTTTTTGCTTTAACTTCTTCATCTATCTCTTTCTCTGACTTGTTCACATTAATCTGGGTCCCCACCTCTTTATTCATCTGCAAACAAAGAATCCAAAAAAAAAAAAAAAACGTTGTTGTAGACCACATTTGACGACAACGTGGACTTGCTGACATGTATTTGTTTAATTAATTACTATACACTAAAGTTTACTAGTAGCTTATATAAAGCTAATAAACTACCTCACTTACTCCATATCTTTCCTCTCTTTTGTACGCTACAAAATCTCTTCTCTCAATTTCAATTTCATAGACAAAAACAAACACGATGAATAGTTGTGGTAACGCTTATTGTCATGGTGGTCCGTGCAGTTGCAATTTGTATTACGGTCATGAAAATAACAACACTTGTGCATACTCAATGTTGTATAGTACTCATGATCATGAGTATCAAAAAGATGAAAATTATTCCGAAAACATGTATTCCTTCGCTTCTTCTCCTTCTTCTTCTTCGTCTTCAGTTGATTGTACTCTCTCCTTAGGTACACCTTCCACTCGTCTTAGTACTACCAATGATGAAAAGCGAGTTCATGAATCGACTCATGAACAACGTCGCTCTTCTTCTTACATGTCAAAATGTTGGAATATTCTACAGAACAAAAATCATACTTCATCGACTCATCATCACAAATCTGGTCGTGGTAGTAACAACGTTAATTCGGGCAGCAACAACGCTGACCCACTTGTTGCCCGTCGATGTGCTAATTGTGACACTACTTCTACACCTTTATGGAGAAATGGTCCTAGAGGACCTAAGGTAAATATATATATTTTTATATGCTTAGTGTAACGAATTTTTTATTCGTATATACTAAATTGAACTATATATATATATGGTGCAGTCACTTTGTAATGCGTGTGGGATTCGATTTAAAAAAGAAGAGAGGAGAGCTAGTGCAGCAGCCGCGGCTAATGGTAACGCAGGTGGAATTGGAATGGAGAGCAGTACACAACATACGATAAACGGATCGTGGGTTCATAATTCACAAGGACAGAAAATGCCGTGTTACACATCAGCTTATGGAAATCATGAATTTAGGTTTATTGAAGATCATGATGATCGTGATTCTGATAATGCAATTTCATTTTGGCCATTTTTAGCATCTCAGCATTGTTGATTAGACAAGAAAAAAAGAAGGAAAAGAAGATTATGATATCATGATGGAGGCAACATTATTCATTTTTAAAGTTTTAAAAATATTCAAGCAAAGGAAAAAAAGGAAAAGAGAATTTTGCTTTTTTTTTTTTTTTTTGGTTTTAATTCTTGTTTTGATCGTTATGATATATATAGTTAAGCACATTTAATACTTTGAAATGTGCGCTTTTTGATCCTTCTACTTATGAATATTTTAACAAATTAATATTCAATGCTAAACTATTTAATTATTGATGTGTTACATTGTTCTTTCAAATTTGAGTTTAATATATGCTACTTGCTAAAAAACTGCCTAATCATCTACATTATTGTCTGTTAGCATGCTTACTTCATTACCATATTTTCCTCTTCATATTTGATTACGATACTCGATGTTCCTTCTTACCTATCATTTTTGACAAATTAAGAAAATATAAAAATTATTTATTTATTATATTCTCAATTTATTTAGAAAGTTAATATTTTTAAAAAAGATAAAAAGAAATTAATAAATAAATTGATTTTGAAGTTCTATCAATCAATAAGGGTAAAATAATAAATTTAATATGTCAAATTTTTTTTTAATAAATGTGTCAAGTAAATAATGGATAAGTAAATAAAAACAAAAGGAGTATGTTTTATTTGAGTCGGAATTTATTAAAAATAGACTCTGCCTTAACCGGCAGGCCTACTACTAGCTAGAAATAATCATTTTTCTTACCACGAACAAATGGGAAATTTTTGTTATGAAACTTGATTTACTCACTCATTTTCCACCGAACCAGCTCGCTCGAAAATATATTCTCGCTGAAATAGTGAAAAAAATTCTTATTTTTTCTTGTGAAAACACTGCTTCATTTTCTTTTTTCATTGATTCAATCAAAATATTTGTAGGAATATAGTCATTGAACTTTTTTGAATGCAAAATTTCAATAGAAAATAATGATTCTTTAATAATGGCTGAATTTATAGACAACACGTGAATCCATGATTTCTCTACAAAACAAAGTATTTTATGTATATATTCTCTAAATTTAGCATAATATTTTATGTTGACACTCATGCTACAAGAAAACTAATGTGTGCACTTAATTGAAGATTGAGTTTTTACACTGGATCAATTCGTACTAAATATATTTTTGAGTGGTACAACCAAGTTTTAGGATTTAGAAATCCTAGATCTATCAATGTTCGCAAAGCAGAAATAAAATTATGTACACATCATCCTTTTCCAAATTGGTCACTTATAAATTAAGAGATACAATATTGGTATGAAATATTAAGGGAACAAAAGTATGCATTTTAATTAAGTGAAAGTTAAATATACTTAATGAGACAAGATGATGTTATGGTACTGATATGATAGTTATTGTCCTACAACAAATTGTTTCTTTTATCAGTTGGTTTTTCTTTTTGGTCCATATATCTTTCAAAGAGTTGGAGTCAAAAATGAGTTCATTCTACGTTTGTGCTAAGTAGCTTTTCCTTCTTTTAGTAGCAGAACACTACTACTTACTTACTTTAACTTTAATTTCTCTTTTGATGATCAGTCAAATAGATTGACTAAAAAGTACTCTTAACATTCCCTTTTTCTGTTAATAAGAATGCTTCACAAATCATAATGTACAAATATTTTCTTTTATTTCACAGTCCATTGATGTTCAATACTTATATTAGAGTTTGATTAAATTTGAATTTGTGTTAGAAAGTTTCAATTGAGCGTAAAACACTCTCTAACAAAGATGTATATTTTTACCTAACAAGGCTCGCTCAATACTTTTAGTTAAATACTTGTTATTTCACTGCAATCCTGGTCGGTATAAGTGTACAATATATACTTTCTTGAATATGATGATCCACTAATTCACTTTATCAACTGAAAGTTTGCTGCTATTTGGCTTGTTTCATTTCATTCTGGGCCATAATTAGTGACACTTCATCAAAATTTTGTTGATGCTTTACATTGGAAAAATGATACTCTCTACAGTGTTTTCTCTTTCTTTTACTTGTTTGCAGCTGAACATAACACTGTGCACATTATGGTATGGTGGATCAATCAAAATCCTTCTGTTCAGTGTTGTGACAAAAAACTAGTGGCCTATTTAGTATATTTATGTGCGTTTTGGTGAGGAGTAAAATGTCTTTCTTCAGATCTAAAATATAGAAAGTAACATTCTTTTTTAGTTAAACTAATAAAAAAATGTTTTAAATATTTTTTTTTGTTTATGATTAGGAGTTATAATAATACTCATTGAATTTTTATACGGTATTACATATTTGCATTGAAATCCTAACTAAATAATCCAGATTTTTGTTGTATAAAGTCCATTTTAGAAGAAAGTATTGCATAACAAAATATTTTCTATACTCAGACTCTAACCCGAAATCTTTGATCAAGAGCCAAGGATAAAAGGGTAATGACCTTCAGTATGCATATGATGAATCACCAACAAATGTCATTACTTGACCATTTTGGTTGGATATATAAATCTCGAATGTTTTACCCAGATTCCTAGAGGCAAATTCAGAATTTTAAATCAAACGAATTAAAACTTTTCAACATTGAACGAATCTACTGTTGAAAGGGTACATCTGCCTTTGTATAAATCAACCTCGTTACCCACTCACCAATAGTGCCAAACATCCGGTCCAACTTTTGGTGGAAATTAAAATTGTGTTGCATTGATAAATATAATGTCAATATTAATACTAGCTCAAAAAGTAGAAAACAAACTATATATTATAATGTTACCAACAGTACTGATAGTTATTATTGAAGAAATTACTTCTTGAATATGATGATCCACCACTTCACTTTATTTGGTTCTGTACAATTTCTTATGTATGAATGATCAAATAATTGGCTAGCTAAAGCTGCTCCAATATTGATAAGCTATTTCATCTTAGAACAGATGATTACTTTTTTCTTTCTTTTTATTGTATGTATGTATGCCGCTGACACAACAGTGTTGGTGTTGGATATATGAAATCGTTCGTTGTTGTCTCTAAATTCAATTTAGGACTCACTTATAAACTCTCCATGCACTACTCAATATATATAGTGTACATTCTAGGATTTGACCTATTAGGAGATGACATATGGCAACCCGAGTCTAATCAGAGACGGTTTTAAGCAAGATAAAGTGCGGATGACTCACCGTATGAACTTTGTTTTCAACACCATTTGTCATTCGCGCAACCAAATTGATTATTTATAAAATCTTTTGACTTAATCAGAATTCACAATATAGGACTTAAAGTAAAAGAGATTTTGTTAGGGGAGAATTATTAAACGTTCTTGTTTAGTTTAAACCTTGGGGAGAAAAAAACACATAACAATGAAATATTAAACGTTCCTTAATACATTACAACGAAATTAAACATCTCGTACTAAACCTTAGTACATATATACTAGCTAGGAAAAAGTAGTAAATATATATTTAAGATAATGAGTTATGGCACAAAAAAAAAATCAAGGCTGATTACGAGCCTTCTCCTTCTCTTTGACTTCACTTCCTTGTTTAGTTTCATACTCTATATGAAAATCAATAAAATTAAAATCAGCAAATTATATATGAACACTTTAAAAGAGAGTAAACATGTATTTAATAAAATAATACCAGGGGCTTTGCCATGTTTAATATTTTCTTCATCCTCTTTGTTTCCACCATAAATCCCTCCAAAACCTTCTTCATCTGATCTTGTTGCATATGCATCTCCATAGCTACTTGACATCGTATCCCTTCAATCCAATTATAAAGTACATACATATTATTATTATCACTACTCAACCAAAAAAAATGGACGATATATTTTTTGAATTACAACCAAATTAGTTGACGACAATAGCTTAATTATTGCTAAATAGGTATTTATTTTTAGTGACAACTAACCCTCTTTATAAATATCTCTCAAGCCTATATTAATATTGAATCTAATCAGAAGCAACCCAGAATTTGAAGATTTTAAATGCACCAATATTACCTTAGCTCATTTATGAGCTCTAAGATAAACTTAAAATAAAAATAAAAAGTAAAAATAAACACTCTAGCTGGATTCAAACCCAAGTCTACCCAAGTTTTGGGTGTAGATCCTCTAGCTTGTAATAGTAGCATGATGACACACTCATATGCTTTTCATGAGTGTATTGTTAATTATATCCTAATTTTTGTCAGTTTCTCAAGATATATATATATAATTTTTGATTTTTTTTTTCAAAGTTAACGGATGCAAGTGCACCACCTAAAGGTGGATTGGGTGCCGCTAAATCTAATGACAATTAATTGAATCTAATGACAATTAACTAACGTACAACTTCATTAAGTGGAAAAATAGAAAAAGGAAACTTACGTAACTTTGTCTTGTTCAGGTTTCTTATTAGTTTGATCCATGTTGTTGTTGTCTGGTTGTCCAGCAGAGGTTACAAATCTGATGTCTGAATTATTTCGAGCAATATGGTATGACAAAACAGAGGGTGGTACTTGTGCTCTGTTTGCTAATTTTATTGCGTTAATCATTCTTAAAACTTGTAGTCTTTAATCATTCGATTTATAGGTAATAGGTAAGGACTTTATGTAATATAAACAAACAAGAAGATGATGAAATAATGTCATCAACACACTTATTGTTGTCTCTTTAAGACAAGTGTAATGCCTTAAAAATCGCCACACAAGTTTATTTCTTCTCCTATATGACACGTTAAAGGATTTAAAATCATCTTCATTTTATATTATTATATACTCTATTATTTTATTTTATAATGGGGATTGATTTGTTGTGATCCATGATAACTTTATAATATGATTGATTCAGTTGATATTATTAGATTAAGTAAAATATTAGAGAGTTTTATTTTAGAGTCATATTTAATTACTTATTGCTTAAAAAAGTTTTAAGGATTAAAAAGAATGATTGTGTAGATTATGTTGAAGTTTTGATTGTTACTTCTAATCATCTTATTATGTATTATTTCCTTTCTAAATTGTAATTAGAGTTAAAAGTGATTATAAATACATTATGTGTTAGTGTTGAAAATTGATTTGTTTCATTATATATCTATCTTGTTAGAATATAATAGAATTTGTTTCTTAATTATCTTTAAAATTTCTTCAAAAGCATTTTTTGCAATTCAAATCTTGATACAATATTCAATTTAATTTTCTTGTAATAGTGAGAGAGCAAGCACTATTAATTTATTGGAAATTCTTTAGCTAATAGATATTTTATTAATTTTTCTAGCATAATAATTTATTTGCCTTTAAGTTCAATAGTTAGACACTATTTTCAGTCACTAATTTATTTGTATATTAAGGACCATTTGACAATGAGAATTTTTCACTTTCTAAAAATTTTATTTTACTTTAAAATTACTGTTTGACATAAATATTATTTTCACTTTCGCTATATATATATATATATATATATATATATATATTTTAAATTTCCTAATGTTTTTATTTTTATAAATATGATTCCATTTAAATCATATTTCATTTTTAAAAAAAAAATACATACAATTATTTGGAAATTTATAACAAAAAACACAACTTTATCTTTAACTCTAATTTCAAAATTTTCAAATAAAATGAAAACATATTTATTTGAATTTAGTAGCTTGTATGGAATCTAATTTATGACATTATGTGACTATCTATTTGAGATATTACTAATTTAAAACAAACTTGATCGTATGTTTGAAGTAAATTAGTTAATTTAATCGACTTTTATTAGTTTTAAAAAGAATATAACTATATTTTAAAAAAAAGTACATTCAAATTCTAAATATTCTACAGCTCCAACTCTAAATTTGAAAATGAGGGTTTTTTTGGTTTGTTATGTTACACATTTTCTGCATTCTGTATCAGCCATTTGTACTTTCATCTCTATGAAATCAACTTTCATTTATAAATATATTTTGTCATAAAATCAACAACAATCCGTTATCGTCCAGCGGTTAGGATATCTGGCTTTCACCCAGGAGACCCGGGTTCGATTCCCGGTAACGGAAAATACTTTGTGTTAGCTTCAAATTTTTATCATAAGAAAAATATTTTTCAAAAACAAAAGATTTCTTATTTACTTTTTTATGTTTGGAGCATTAGTAAAAAATATTATTCTAAAATTATTTTTTGTCTAATTTAGACATAATGAGAGGTGGGAGTGTTGGGAATGAGAGCTACAACGATTGGATGAAAATGAAGTGTGTTAAAACGTGAAAAAAAACACATCAATATTAAAAATATCAGACGTGCGTGCAACTTGTTTGTTTAACTTGTTTAATCCGTTAGAAATGTTATTCTCCTTAATTTTTAAGAAATTTAACCAATCAAATATAAAACTCTGAACAAATTTTATTGTTTAAACTCGTCAAACTTAGCTAAATAATAGTAACATCATATAAACAATGCCTAGACGAGTCTATAGGGGCAGAATGGGAAGAAAAAAAAATAGAAAAAAGAATGTTAAAGAGGAGCGGATTGTTTAAACTTTTAAGCCCCTCCGTTGACCTATGCTGACCCAAAATAAGAATAACAAAACTTTTAACTAGAAAAAACACATGGAATTTAGCTATATGGTCAATTTAAGATGAATAATCTGAAAATATCATAAAGATTTACAAAATGCTGCTAATGTTATCAAAAAGCAATGGGCAAACAAGGTGCTCCAAGACCATAAATTTGCAAAAAGTAGATTACAAAATAATCAACGTTGCTTAGCTCCCAAAAACATCTAATTTCTGCAAATGAACCATGCCCATGAGTCCCTTCCCTTCCCTTCCTTATCAGCTGTTGAGAGTAGAAAGCATGCCTCCGCTTGCAGTTGGAACAACAACATCCCAACCGGGTCCTTTAAGTGGAACCACATTTACCTTTGATTCATCTTCACTTGCCGGACCAACAACCAAATCACTTCGGTCTAAAACCCTCTGTAGATCCTCATCACTGATATCTGTCTGCGTCAACCTGTCCTCTTCGTTATCATCGTCTCTCAACAGTGCTAATAAGTCCTCTTCCTGATACACCAAAACATTATTAGCAACTACTTCATTCAACATTTCATTATCACACCACTAACAACAGCTCTAACAGAAACAGCCGTTACATTGATACCAAATATTTTTCTACAGAAAGGCTATACAGCATAAGTAATCAGGTCATCAAGCCCTGACCGTTTTATCTGCCAAATTGAAGTATGAAAGATCAGTCATCCAATGTAAGCACTGCTATAAAAACTGGCAAGAGGTTTCAACATGATATACTATTTAAAGGATGTCAAATTCAATTACAATCAGTTGAAACACAAAAGCATCTCAAAACTATAGCTGCTACAAAGCCATACAACGGAATAAGTATCTTGCAGGGGTTAGAAACACAAACCTCCATAGCATCTGTAGTACTTCTTTCTTGCTTAAACTGTCCTTTTCCAATAACCACATGTTCAAGCTTCAACTTACTGAAAGCTCTTTTGAGCATTCGACCCTGAAGCACACATTTAACTCTTTAGAAAAGAGTAGAACTCAAAAGCAGCTAAAATGTATCTTTACAAAAGCTGTTTAGTACCTCCACAGACAGAGCAGTTGCAAGCCTGTAAACATGAACAGGTTTTGTCTGACCTATTCTATGACACCGGTCCATAGCCTGTAGATCCATTTGTGGATTCTGAAAGCAGAAGTGCAAGTTACTGATTTATCTAACTGACCATAGTATGAAGTACCAAATATAGTTAGTAAAAGAACATAGAAAATAAATAAGTGGAATTATTGCTTCTGAAGTGAGGATTCACGCATGGGATATCAATAAAGTGATGCTATATGAAGAGACAAGGCAACATGCAGTAAAAGTGTGTGATTACTATGTTTCAAATAGAATCTATTCAATTGGCACATCACCACAGTATATCATATCAATAAAATGATGGAATGGGTCATAAATCCAGTAGTTCCCTAACCACCCACCCGCAAACACAAGCTGAGCGCTTATACATGCTTGAAACCTAAATCATTGCTTCTTCATGCTAAAATCATACCATTTTATGGAAGCTGTCCTTCAGTCCTAAGTAATGCATGTATTTTCAGTTTACTAATATCACAAAATCATAACAACAATTACGCTTCAATCCCAAGCTAGTAGGGTTTGGCTATGTAAATCTACAATATCGGTTCCACTCTATTTGGGATCATACACTCAACAATTACGGATTTTCTAAATATCACCACTTTCCTCTTCACTTAACACTCTACCTAACTAAAGATTCCTATCAAACACGAGTCCTCATGGAAGGTACCAAAAATGACTAAGCAAGTAAACATTAATCTTGACTTATTGGTACTGCCTATAATGATACTTTCATTGTGTTCTGATATCACCAAGTTCAAATGAATTTCAAAGGCTTCCCTCCATGAGATTTTACGTCTTATCCCATTCCCTTTGACATCTTCAAAAATATGGCGTCACCCAGTGCACTTGGAGGTCAACATAGAATGTGACCAAACCATCTAAGGTGAACTACTCTCGTTTTCCCCTCAATTTGTACCCCTTGCACCTTCTGTAGAATGCCCATCTAATCTTGTACAATTACGTATCAATCTTAACATATGTATTTCTATTTTCTATGACTATCTTGTTGGTGTATTGGGTCTTTAAGGCCCAACATTCACTTCCATTTAGCATTACTAGTCTTGAACCATTTTATCGAAGTTATCTTTCACTCATTAAGTATTCCCTGACCCCCTGTAAGCTATCACATAATATTCATGTAGTCATCCTCTCTTTCAGCTAATCTTATTTAATGTGATATGTTACATCTAAGCCCATCATGTCATTCTCTTGAAAAGTTTTGCCAAAAATCTGGATTGTCTGCATTAGTCATCACAATATCATCTAATCTCAACTCACTTTCTTTCTTATGCTAGCAAAACTTACAACGTACAATTCTTACTTATAATTAATCCTAAAACCTTTACTCTCTAGACCATCATTGGTATAACATTATTCTTTATCCTAAAATACATTGATTTTGCAATGCTTGTTAAATTGCTTGTTACATCAACCTTTATTGAAGTATTGATAAAGTGTGAGAGCATCATTTAGCCACATAAAAAAAAAAACAGAAGGGTGCAAGAAGGTACCCAGTCACTGTCATATAAAATGCAGGTGTCTGCAGCAGTAAGATTAATGCCAAGACCACCAGCCCTGGTGCTCAGCAGAAATACCCTGCACTCACTGTTAACATCATTGAACTCCTTGATCTGTTCAGAGCAACAAGTGAGTATAATCAGATCTTTTACTTCATTACAAAATAAGAGTATAATTAGATCAACTTAATCAAAAGCTTCCAGATAACCCAATTATTTCATGCTCCCGCTGGGCCAATTTACTCAATCTGTTCAAATATTATTATTTGTTATCAAGAAGAATACCTTTTTTTCATCTTCTTTTAATAGGTATTATCATGTGAAGTCATAAACATTAAACCTTGCCACTTCAGGACAAAGGATTAAAAGGGAGAGCAAGTAAATTGCAAGGAGGGGCAGGGGGAGAGATCTAAATGCAATAAAGAAGAAAGAAGCAACTTTGAGTCTAAGTGGAATACATAAGCAACGTAACAATGAACCCCTCTGATACTGACACTGTGCATACTTGATTAATACAAAATGGCAATTCAACATCCAATAACAAAGATGTTGGCAGAAATTTAGATATAGATCTGTCCATTAACAGTGCAGTATCATCAGGTTTCTTCCTTAGCCACAATGAAGTTCTACACGCAAGTAGAGTTCTGGAGTACCAGAAGATAATAGACAGAGGTGTTCAAGAATATGTTTGTAGCCTATGTTCATCATGTTATCATGACTTGCTTAAATTTTTCTTGAGCAAGAAAAATTACACAGCCTAAGATTAATTTAACAATTGGCGTCATCAATGAGCGACAATCATGGTTTAAAATGTCATCAAATGCTTATAAATTACATACTCCATCTGTAGCACAATTGAAGTACCAATCACCTGTCTTTTCCTTTCATCCAATTTCACACGGCCATCAATTTTACAAACATCAAAGCCCCTTTCACTAAAATAGTAATCCATTATGTCCAGTACTTTAGTCCACTGAGAGAAAATCAGAACCTGTACGGAAAAGATGTAAAATTAATAGAAAGTTTCAGCAAGGTGGGCACACAAAAAAGCACAACGAAGCACATACTTTGTGCTTGCGAGCAAACAATTCTGACAAAAGCCTTTCCAGTAAGCGGAACTTGCCACATTGCCCAACTATTTGTTCTATAGGTGGATAATGATCTGCCAACAAGATAAAAATAATGTAAGGCCATTGTCAACACACCTCAATACAATCAGTTCAATAAACCATAGTCACTTACAAGAACCATCAAATGCTGACTCCAAGAGATCAGGATGATTGCAATTTTTGCGGAGTTGAATCATCAAGTTAGTGAGCTTTCCTCTAAAATGATTCCCTGCACATTCAGAAAATGAACTTTAATACTGCAAACCCTGAAGTGTCATGAGGGGTATCGTGCACTTAGAAAATGGCAATAAAAAGGAATTGTTTGCTTCACCAGAGAAACC
This sequence comes from Solanum commersonii, assembly GCA_029007595.1. NCBI lineage: Eukaryota > Viridiplantae > Streptophyta > Magnoliopsida > Solanales > Solanaceae > Solanum > Solanum commersonii. The sequence continues at coordinate 3,857,373 of JAJTWQ010000051.1, forward strand.
CATAACGCATTCCAAGCTAACTACAGATGCCATAATAAAGCTAATCTGGATAGATGTTCTGTATGTTATTATATATAAATTTGAGTACAATCTACATCGGCTTGCCAATTGAGAAAACATTGAAATTTTTATACAAACTATACTTAAATTTTCCATTCAGCTAGTTTCCCTTTTAAGAACTTATTTGTTGGAGAATGGAACCTTGGATCCGTCAATACTTCAGTAGAACTTAGAGAAAGAGAATAGTTAAGAAAGTGCAATTGTGGATAGAGGATATGGACTATAATGTTAACTCTCAAATGAGGAAAAACAAAAGACACTCATTTTCTCTCGGAAGTAGATATTTAAGATATTTATACAAGTGAGATTATTACCGATGGACCGAGAATATTTAAGATATTTATATAAGTGAGATAATTACCGATGGACACATTCTCGGTCAAATAACCCTCCAACGTCTGGTTAATTAGATGGTCCTGAAACTTCTTCTGGTGCTCAGTCATGGTAGCATATAAAATTATTTCTTTCTTTCGGGGAAGCATTTGCTCAACATCTACTTTCAATCTCCGAAGAAGAAAAGGGCGTAAAATTGCATGGAGTTTCGCAACAACCTGCAGTTATGACACTCATAAACAAACATCATCTGCTTTAAAATGGAAAAATGGAATACTGAACAACAATCATACTTGTGTCCTCCTTTTCTCTTCCATTTCTTCCTTTTGGGCTTCATTGCCGCACCTCCCAGATAGATCAAACCTGATAAGCAAATAAAAACAAGGTCATCATTTAACACTTTGACTTCTCATGATATCATTTGACCTACACTAAAATCTTTACACAACCATTTGAGAAGAAGAGTGAGTCACGTGTTTCAAATGATACACTGTACTCTAAACAAGGGAAGTGCAATGCAATATATCTGCTATGAGCCTCTAATAAGAACCAGGACAATTAACCAGATACTTGTGACTAGTCTACCCTGTGTGTTATACATCAGTGTTCTAAGATAAAACTGTCTGATATCACAAACTAAAGCACTTGATCGGCCATATTTACAATTTGGTTTCATCTGATATGCACTGCATTACACTGAAAACTATGTCACTATGCTAACCAAAATTTTACAATTCAGGGCAGTAAATAACCGGTACGAGAGAGAACCATATTATATGCAGGATAAAGATAGAAAAAAATGTTAGCAAGGTAGGCTCATTAAAGAAAATAATAAGACAAGCATCATTTAGAATTAACAAATATTTAGCTATTGAAACAAGCACTTCAAGAAAAATGGTAGAATGTCTAATCAGCTGTTTACCATGACTCAAATTCTTCTAGGGATGAAAATATATCTGGTAAGATGAAATTTAACAATGACCACAACTCAGCTAAGTTGTTCTGCAGAGGTGTTCCAGTTAATAGAAGCTTGTTTTCAATTGGCAACAGCTTGAGTTCCTTGAACAGTTTGCACTTTGAATTTTTTAACCTGTGCCCCTTGGGAAGAACCAAGAAACACAATATCAGCATGAAATGCAGAACAAGTTGCCTTCTACATTAAAGCACAAAACTTGTAGAATAAAATAGTATAAATGTGACAAGTTTAAGACTATGTAAGCCAGAGGTACCTCATCAACCACGAGATACTTCCAAGTATAATGCCTCAAGAATTTCTTTGCATCAAACATTGCAATCTCATAAGAGGTAATTACAATTGGAAATTTGGGACCTATGGTCCTTGGCATATGCTTCCTCCTTATCTCATCTCTTTGTTTCTTGTCTCCATGGTAGATGATTGCACTAATGGATGGGACAAACCTATCAAGCAAAATAATTAAAATTTTATCCCTTTAGTTTCTGTCTTGCAGACTAGCAACCGGAGACAATTTAATAACAATATAAGCACCTGCATCAACTAAACACGGATAGCACTTCTACTAATTTCGCAAAAGGATATTAATGTACCTTTCTATCTCATTCATCCAATTAGAAAGAGTTGACAGGGGAGCAATGACCAAATAAGGTCCATCTAACCCATTTCCCTTCAAATGTGCAAGAAAAGAAATAGTTTGAATGGTCTTTCCAAGTCCCATTTGATCTGCTAGAATCCCGTTCAACCCATTTTGCCATAATGAAATCAACCACTTGACACCTTTCAGTTGATAAGACTTCAACTTTCCACCAGTCAGCAAGGGCACAAGTTCAGCCTGCTCCTTGTCAGCTCTCTCCTCTTCCGAGAGGGTTGAATCCTCAACAGAACCACCTTCTTTAGATCTTGAAAGCATGGCAGCAACAGCTCTCTTGGCCTTTTTCTGCATAGACATTTGAACTATTTCACAGAATGGAAGAAGGGCAACAACTGACAAAATGCATAGAAACTAAATGACTGACCCGTCCAACAAAAAAGAAAAACTAGCTCCAATAAAGCTCTCAAATTACCTTTGAGACTTGAAAAATCAAAAACTAATGACCTCCAGAATCAGGCAAGTGCTACACAAAGCAATACCAAGTGCTATTTTACAATTCATGCGAGACAAAAAGGAAAACTTAACTGGTTGTTGGACGGTACTAGTAGAACTCACCTAATCAAATGCCGCATACACAACATGTAAATATACACTAATAATTAACCAAGGTGTTGTGCATAATGATTCACAAGATGAAGAAAAACTCTATGTAGACCTATTTTCTAAGGAGGACAAGAGAAGAAATACATTATTATAACTTGTCTCTGCCTTTCTTTTTCTGCCACGACCCCTCTTCTTGTCTTCACTGCCTTTCTCTTCATCTTCCACTCCAGTCTGCAAATGAAAAATGCAGAAATGAACTGGATTAGCAAAATAGAGACAGCTTTTCGCACTCAGCAGTCAAGATTCTTCACAAAATCAAGGATATACCACTGTGATGTTATCCATCTTCTCCAGCAGGAACTCTGAGTAAAGCTGGGTTTGTGTAAGAAGCTCGTCCAACTTACTAAATTGAAGGTCATTCAAGTTCGGGGCCTCTTTGGGATCATTTACTTCTTCCTCCTTTACACGTGCTTTTATCAAGTTCTCCTCTTCCTTCTTCATCAATTCAGATAAAAGAGAGACATCCCCATTTTTTGCATCAAGAAATACTTCATCCTCCAATTTGACAGCAAGCTTCTCTTTGCATGTATCCTTCAAGTTGAGAATACACAAGTGTAATGCATAAGCAAATATTTTGCTAAACATCTCTCCGAGCCAGAAACTGGCATTCGGACAAGGAACAAAGAAATTATCAATTCAAAACTTAGAAGAGGGCATCTAACTTGAAAACCAACAAAATTAAAGAACATTCTAATTTTCGTTCAAACTAATTCCAACCCATACAGATCGTATGTACTTTTACCTTCATACTGTAACGTGTACAAGTAATGTGTTCAAGGAAAAGCTGAACAAGCTTTAAAACCCTATCAACAAGGTATATTACCAATCAAGTACGTCAACAGGAAATAACTGGTAAATAATCCAAGAAACTGGCATGTGACTCAAACACATAAACTCAAATCAAGATAACTTAATTGTCATAGTTTAGACACATTTCAAGAAACAATATGTTGTCACTCTTATCTCATCCAATTACCTAGATTTTTAAGAAGTACGCTAACAAACCACAAGACCAATACTAATGACAATTAAGTGCAATGTCACACCATACACATTCTAGTACATATCGCAGCCATACAACTCTATTCCCCCCACCCACGCAGAAAAAAAAAATGCTAGATTCCTTCAAGACTAGCTTAAAGTTTCTCTACCCACCACCCCGAACAGGAAATATCATAGGCTTTTAGCAACAATCAACAGTAACACACAAGGCAAGTTTTTTCCATTTTCCAGTGCTTACTTCTTTCCTCAAATGGGACTAATGCACAGAATGAAGACACAAGACACAACAATAATGAGTACAAAAATTCAAAAGCCTAAAAGAACGCAAGTACTAGACAGAGTACCTAAAGGAGAAAGCAACAATTACTACTAATGAGGCTCTAGTTATATGAACCTTCTATATCCACCATTCCGCTCTACTTTGGTTCATTTCATTTCATTCCAATACTCGATGAGATAACAAAGCAACTAAAATACAAAATCAATACCTCCTCTGCAAGGACGGAAACAGGAGAATCCGCTTTAGTAACAACATCCTTCACTCCGGTGTCGGAGTTAGCAACCATCTCAGTGTGTCCAAACCCTAACCTCCAAAAAGAAAAGATTTTTCACAAAATGCGCAATGCAAAAAGCTTCATCAACTCGAAAAACAAACCTATTGTTGTTCTATCTCTCCAAAAAATAAGTCCAAAAAAAATGTACGGAAACCGAAATCCAACAAGTAGTCAGAAAATAGGGCAAAATTATAAAAAATTTAAGCGAAACTGTGATTGAAACAAACGAACTTACCTACTCCTCTCCGGCAAGGAGTAATCGGAATCAATGGAAGAGATTCAAAGAAATTGGGCGGCAATGAAAATGCAGTAGGGATTTTTGTAGGAGAATAACTGGGATGTGTGCGCGCGTGGGTATGAACGTGTAGGTTTAATATTTTATTACCTTGCCAGTGTAAGAGAGACCAAAAAGGGCGGGAAATCCATGTTGTAAAATTGCCCCTGGAGTTGGATGTAATAACGAAATTAGGATTGGTGAGTCAATGTTCGAATTGTTTTTTCAGCGGCCCAAAGTACCCCACACATAACTTTTCATAAAATTTAAACGCTTTCAAATTAATTTAAATTTCTAATATTTCTATTTGAAAGCTAGCGTTGTTTCAATTGATATATTTTTAGTGGTTTTTTGCTTTTAAGCTATTTTTGTTTTGAAAGTGTTAGAATATTCTCAAACACATTCAAAAAAAAAAAAAATTAAAAAAAAGGTCAAAAGTTGGGTGTTTCCAATTTTGATTATTGACTTTTAATTTATAATTAATTTTAAAAAGGCAATTTAAATAGTTTGACAATCTCTAACTTCAAACGAGATAGAAATTGATCACCTCGTGATTTTTCTATTTATTTTAGTATGGCGAAGTTCAAAATGTTGTTGAATTATGAAAAGTCCAATTGTGGTTTGATTTTGAGTTAGTGATTTGTGTGCTTCAACAGTTAAGTTTATATCAAAACTCACTAATTTATCGTGATAAGTTAAGTATTCCATAAAAAATGGCCAAATCCATCTTTAGCCTCCTAAATTTGGCACAAAATTTCACTTAGACACCTCAACTAACTAATGTTCATTTTAGACACCTCAGGTAGGATCTCACTGTGTCATTTTGATACTTTTCGCTGACATGACATGGCAAGTGTAATGCACCCAAAATCAGCGCGTTATTTCAGGCTAAAAAAATAATGGTCAAAACTATTCTTCTTCCTCATTCTCTCCTCCACCACACACCATCCATTCACCATCGCTATTAATACAATCAAATTAATTTTTTAATTTTTTCAATTCCGAAAATCACCACAACCATCGTTATCTTCTCATTCTTATTCTTTAGATCCAACAATTACAACTTTTATTGCAATCTTTCAAGTTCAGTGCTACACACCATTGTACATCTATCACACCCATCAAGTTCAGATATGCAAATATTCATTCTAAACGGGAGGGACTACAACATACAAATAATACATAACATTCGTATTTGTGCTCCTTTTATAGTTTTATTCCTTTTTGAGGCATTGTAATATTAGATACACAATTAAAAAGCATGAAATTGATAACATACAAATTAAATCTACAACAAAAAAAAATGGAAATCTGAATTTAATAAAAACCCCAAAAAGAAAAAAAGGCAAAAGAAGAAATTAGGGGTAAAGAGGAGGCGCCGGAAAAGTTTGGAAGAATGAGGAAGAAGGGGTGGGATAGTTTGGTGGGGTTTAGAAACAAAATGCTTTTATTTACTAAGTATTATTTTTGGCTGAAAATTAATTTTTCCTATAATGTATTTTTAAAGTATTATTTTATACTTAAATATCACGTGTCTTTCCTTAATTAGCCATTATATTATATTATCTGCGAGTGTGTTACACGCACAGTATAATTTTAGTGGATTGTCAAAAAAGTGTCAAACTGACACAACGAGATCCTACATGAGGTATCTAAAATGAATATCGTCCAATTGAGGTGTCTAAAATGATCACCTCATGATTTTTCTATTTATTTTAGTATGGCGAAGTTCAAAATGTTGTTGAATTATGAAAAGTCCAATTGTGGTTTGATTTTGAGTTAGTGATTTGCGTGCTTCAACAGTTAAGTTTATATCAAAACTCACTAATTTATCGTGACAAGTTAAGTATTCCATAAAAAATTGTATCATATAGGCACATGACATGTTTTCATAAGTTTGATAAAGGCTTAAGTCATATGTGACCCCTTAAAGTTGTCCGCATATTTCATTTAGACACCTCAATCTAGGCTTGTACCTATTGAACACTTAAACCTTAATAAATTTATACCTATTTAACACAAAATGATAGTCAAATAAAAGAGAAATTTGTGTGCATTTCAAACACTCATACATAGCAAATGGACCAAAAAAGCGATGACACATGGCAATTGGATTAATTTCTTTAAAAATTCTATTTAAATAATCAAAAAGCAATTTAAGAAAACAAAAATTTGAATTAACCCACCCCCCACCCACCGGCCACCCACTCATCTTCTTCTTCTCTGTCGATCTTAACCGTCACCTCCATGCTTCTTCTTCTTCTCCGTTTCCTTTCCACTGGCAGCTACGCCTCAACGCCAGTCAACCATAGCCTCCACCCTTTTCTTCTTCTCCATTGAATTTTATCCCTTTCACCGAAGTCAGTACCCCATTATTGTCCATCTAAGTTAATACCTCATTCACCTTTCATTCTAATTGCATCAAAACCTTCTATTCGTTATCTTTATCTTCTTTCCACTACAAGAAAAAGTAGACTTTTACAGATAAAAATAATAATCAATTGCTTCACCGAAATATTATTTTTATCGAAAATAATGGAAGTTTGCCAAAATATTTGAGACTTTAATTAGATTTACATAGAAAAAGAAGAAGGAAAAAACACAAGAATCATTGGAGGAATGGGAGAAAAGTTAGAGGGCATAGGGTGGGTGTGTAAGGAGATGAGAGTAGTTGCAGAGAGGGATGATAGGGAGAAGATGATTTTTTTTTAATTCTAAATTAATTATTATTTATACTATTTATTAATTAGGTTTATTAGTTGAAAAGAAAAAGGAAAAAAACATTTCCAATGGCTTCACGCGCTTAAGGACGGTGAAATACACATTTTTTTGCCACATATGCATTTTCTGTCCAATAGGAACCATTTTTGAACATATAAGGTGTTTAATAGGTATGAGGCTAAATTGAGGTGTCTAAGTGAAATATGTGAATAACTTTAAAGGGCTGCATACGACTTAAGCCTTTGATAAATATTAAATGTGGATAGAAGAATAGGAAATTTTCAAATATACATAGCTTTTGAAAATACTATAGATTATCTGGGAGGGACAAAGATAACCCAAACTTTTTCAAGTAGTTGGCATGATTTGTGTATATCATAGTGAACGAGTGATGTTTGTATAAATCCTTCAATTCCTTTTCCATCCGAATCTGAGTGGCCATTGAAAGTCTCCTTTCATGGTTGCAATGGATGTAGGGATCAACAAATAAAATGAAAAGAATGGGTTCAAATAATTGAGTCTATCCATCACCCTATATAAAAAGTTGTAGGGATTTATGGAGCTATCAAAAGTTCAATTTATAGAGTCCAAACGGATCAAAATTTGATTTTTTAGGTTGGTAGAAAGGCGGTGTTGTGAGACTAACACTTTTATGTTTTCGTGGGGTTAAGCTACTATTACTCTTGAAGATATGATGATTTCAGGAGGCTTCTTTGTTTTGAGTGACTCTATTTTATTCCCCTTCAATCCCCTGAGTTGGTAGAGATTGAAGAAAATCTTGAAAGTGCGCAAAGGAAGCTTATCGGATTGAAGACTAATAATCAAAGTAGACGGTTGAATTTTTTCACGAACAGTGGTAGGAATTTTAAGCATGAAGCTTTTATTTCTCTTTGGTTATCAAGATTTGTGCTTTCTGGTAAAATAGGTTCTCCTATTTTCTCAATAGTTGTTAATCTTGCAAGAGGCATGCAACTAGCGTTAATTGCATACCTCTTGCCAAATTAACAGTTATTGAGAAAACATGAGCACCTATTTTACCTGGAAAAACAAATCTTGATAACCAACCATCTACTCTGATTATTATTCTTCAATCTGATAAGCTCCATTCGTGCATTTTCAAGATTTTCTTCAATCTCTACCAACTTAGGGGATTGAAGAGGGGGGGACAAAACAGAGTCACCCAAAACAGAGAAGCCTCCCAAAATATCATATCTTCAAGGGAAAAGGGTTTGAAAAATACTCCAACTTAATTTGGTCGAAATTGTTGTTACTATACCAAACTTTGGAAAGGACATTTTTTGTACCATTTAATAGTGTATTTTAAAGGTGTATATGTGTCTACGTGGACATCATAAATATTGCATCATTTTAAATAGTAATGTGTCCACGTGGGTACATATATACCTTTAAAATACACTATTAAATAATGCAGGGGATAAAAGGTCTTCCATAAAGTTTGATATCGTAACAACAATTTCGGCCAAAATTTGAGTATTTTTCAAACCCTTTTCCCTATCTTCAAAGAGTTACAGTAGCTTCGCCCCACTGAAACACAAAAATGTTAGTCTCACAACACCATCTTTCTACTAACCCAAAAATCAAATGTTGATCCGTCTAAACTCTATAAACTGAACTCTTGAAAGCTCCATAAAACCCTGCAACTTTCTATATAGGGTGATGGATACACTCAATCGTTTGAACTCATTCTTTCCATTTTATTAGTTGATCCATCCATCCATTGAAACCATGAAATGAGACTTTCAATGGCCACTCAGTTTCAAATAGAAAAGAAATTGAAGGACCATCTACATACTAATTATATATTACACTAGTTATTAAATTACAGACTCAAATGAATTGATTTAAAGAATGAAAAGACCTAAGAAGTTCATACAAATATCACTCATTCACTATGATCTGCACAAATCATGCCAAGTACTTGAAAAAATTTGGGTTATCTTTGTCCCTCTCTAGGTAATCTCTAGTAATCAAATCTTCGATTGATAACGAAGCAGTAGGTGCAAATCTCATTTTTTCCTTTTCATTGTGTATTCTTCAAAAGTTGGGGTATTTAAGGTTAAATGTCAATGGGCTTCAATAGTAAGGATATTTACGGTGAAAAATTGTATGAGTTTCCATATGAATATTTAGAGTGAAAATTGTATGAGCTTTTTTATGCGGTAAAACTTTTCCATGGAAATTTAAGGAGTACCGTAATATTTTATTTTATTTTTGAAATTGTTAATTAATTTTATACATATTAAAAAAATAGTAGGAACATGCTTGCCACAATTTATAATATAGTGGAGACAATGTGTACGTTGCCACAAACGCTTTTGGAGACAAAAAAGCTTTTAAGCGTGAACGGCTGTCATCTTGAGCGTGCACATTCGCGTGCGCGCAGCCTTGTTCGCGAGTGGCTGGCCTCACATTCGCACGTGGTCGCACTACAACAAATGTGATATTTAGCTACGAAATTATTAGGTACAACACAAAATTGTCACTAATTATTCATCTTTTGTGACAATTTTTATTTCGTATTTAAATGCATGAGCAATATACTTTTAGTGACGAAACATATAATTTCGTAGCAAATTTTTGTCCACTAAAGTTTTCCACCAAAAAATTGTACCATTTATTAGGTATTAGAGCGACGAATTTTAAGTTATTAGTGACACATTATATTGTCGCTAATAATACATTTAATTTGTGACAAACTATTGTTTGCCTTAAAATAGTTAGAATTTTGGATACAAAAAAGGTTTCGTCATAAAAAATAACTTGTTACAACAACGACAAAATATAGTTCGTAGTTAAAGGGTGTAAGCTTTAGCCACAAAATTTTCTACTTATTTGTGACCTTTGTTTTTGTCACTAATAAATAAGCAATTAGTGACGATTATTTTATTGTCTCTAATCAACATGCGATTTAGTGACGATCATTGTTTTGTCATAAAATATGCAATATTTAAATAGGGATGATTTGTACACAAATAATTAACTATTTGCTACGAAAAAATATTAGATAAAAATAACATTATATTTGCTACACTTGTTTATGATTACAACACTACAAGAAAAAGGATTAATAATGATTAACATTTAGCGATGAGTTGAGAAGCTTGTCCGTAAATGTACCCTTTGAGATACAACTTTTTATTGTGGTTGTTAATTTTTTAATAACTCGAGGAAGGGAATATGTTCCTTAAATTGATTTAAAAAAAACTTGTCCCTAATACTCTCTATACGGTCACTTATAAAAGATGAAAGGTAAAAACAAATAAAAATAGGAAAAAAATATATCACAAATAGTCATTAGAATAAACTTAATTAGGCCCCTTAGTTATAGTTTGCATATTTACGGGTTGTAGCTATAGTTTAAGCTGCTATGGGCGACCTCGTTTTTATAATTCACACCTCATTTGTATAATTCGTGGGTATATTTGTATAACTAGTTTTTGAAAACGTGTGTTGCACGTTTGTCCCTTATTATTATTATATTTCTATTTACTGAAAAGTTGAGTTAAAATAGGAAATGCTGAAATTAACAATAGTAGTTTTACCATTTGTATTTTATTCACTAAATAATAAAAAATATACTATGAAGAAGAACATTAAATAGATGATATACTCAATCATTTTTTGTTATTTCTCACTCTCTTTTCTTCTCATGTTGAAATTTGAATTGTGCAATGTACTTCCAATAATAACATCAATCTTTGTAAAATTAGTTCTTAAAAAGTAAATTCAAATTTTAATTTTGTAAGTGTTTTTACATAATAGTGGAGAATGACTCTTCATATTCAACTTTTTATTTTGAATAGTAATGGACAATTACTATTCAAATGCAGATCTAGTTTTTTATTTTTTATTTTACATTTATTGAATCTTTAATTTGTACGTTAATGATATATAATATTTTACTAATTAGGTATTTGATTTAGTGTAGGGGCAAAATGGTAATCCAACTATACACTTTCATTTTCACTTTTAATAAGTAATTATAATATATACATAAGATTAAACCATTTGATATTAAAAAATTATAGGTATGAGTAATAATTAACATTCAATAATTAGGCAAAAGAATGTATCACATTCTCATAAATAATATCTCTAAGGCAAAAGTAGACCTTATAATTTGGACAATTACTACTTAAACTACTTATGGGTCCTGCCAATAATCTGAAGACTGGAGTTTGACAATTTTTCATCCATAATTAAAATTTTACATCAACAATAAATAGATTCTCATCACAGTAAATATACGTTTGAATAATTAATATAAATTGAGCAATTCAAACTTTTCAAAATGACCTATTCTAGATACATAACATATATGGTCAATTTGAGGAATGAATGTCTCAACACATGAATAATAGACTAATAAAGTCAGTAGATTATAAACGAAAAGTTAAATAAAAATACAGCCTCAAATCACATATTATGATCCATCATTTATCTTCAATTCGGTGGCCCATTTTATTTTAGGATATGGATTTTTTTTTTAAAATCAAATATTTAATTATTCCTCTCTCTACTCATAAATAATAAACTCAAAAATATATTTATACTAAAGTAGAACACTCTATCGAGGACCAAATAAGCATATCAAATTAACTAATTAATCTTTCATCAATTATTAGTAGAACATGAATTGTATATCACTAATTTCTTCATGCAGGACACGAGATACTTCAATAGAAAAACAAAATCATAAGAAAGTATATCAAAATATTAAAAAAAAGACATATAAAATACTTACGCTGGACAAGGAGGAGCGGATAAAAACCAAAGAAAATTATTGCACATACAAAATGATGAGCAAGATTAATTTTTTGCATGATAATCTCTCATCCCCCTCTTATCATTTACATGAAGACCATGCTAGGCATTTTATAGCAATAGTTAGGATGCCCTTTGAGTAGATAAAATTAATTTAGTTCAATGATTTTAGTCCATATCAAATTTATTTAATGGAAAAACTCTTCAAATACTTTTGTTTTTTACAGAAAAAGAGAAATTTACTATTAATGTGAATTTGATTCATGTACCGATTTAAATGAGTTATTTATTAAATTGTTCAATACAAATCTTTTAAAATCTTGCTTTTAATTTGCAATGGAAAAATGTTGATTACTGTAAATTTCTTGGTTTTCTTGTGCAAACTTGCATTAACACGGGAAACGGCTTTTATTGCATTAACGCGAGAAACAAACTTTCATTATAGTAATTACTATTTTGAGTCCCACGTCTTTTTTTTTTTTTTTGATATATATAATAAAGAAGACAACTTTTTGAAGGATACGTAATTCAATATTTATTACATTTGAGGAGCATTTTTTTACTATATACTATTTAGTTATATTTTATAACATTTTTTTTTAATTGTTTTAATATAAGGGTAAATGATAATTCAATTTTAAGCTTTGAATCTTCCTACTTAAAATATAAAATGAGATGAGATTTATATCACGTCATCCAATGTATAATATTACTTCCTCCATTCATTTTTACTTGTCACTTATTCCTAAAAATACTTTTGAAATTTGCAATCTAAAATATTTATGTGATTATAACTAATAATCTTATCCTAGTAAAGTGAAACGTTGAAGTTAAATTATTTAGAAACAGAGAAATGCATACGGCAATAACAGAAACTATTGATTGTATCTTTTTTTTTTTTTTTTAACAAACAGAAATTGTGACTGTGTCTCTGAGAGCACAATGAAATCTTTTAAAGCAAACTTTTGATAAAGTTAAAAATAAATTACTCAAAAAAAAGACAAGATTTTGATACTTAAATTATTTTTGTAATTACAAATGGACATCAAAATATAAACATACAAATAGCAAGCAGATGACTATATGGTAAACATAAAGATCTTCAACATTTTTGTAGGAATAAATTGTATGTGAATTGCTGTACATATTGAAACAAAAAAAGTATAATTGTATTCTGATCCTATAATCTTTGTTATTCAAATCAAGATATGAGTAGTGAATGTTCATCATAAACATTAATTTTTTGTAATCCCAAATCTCTGTTATAAGTTCCAGCCAAGAATATGTTTTGGAAAACTATCTCAAGCTTTAGGTACATTCTTTTTTTACTCTTGCCCGCGTGTTGAATCGTTGCTTGAGGAGGAGGAAGAAGGGTTGATTCATTACTCACTTGGACTGCTGCTGAATTCTTGGGTTGGCATAATCAATTTCCTGAACTTCATCATATCAGCATTATACATACCAGTATCATAGCTCTGAGTGGGTGCCCCATTTGACGCGGCAAAGCTAGGAACCTTGCTTGGTTTTGGATTATCGTTCAAGTCCTCCAATGATGAATTGCCTTCCAATGCACGTACAATCTGTTCATAATACATAATATTTATAAGTGAAACTAGTCATTTTGTCCAAACGGAGATGAACCTTACTCTGATATCATGTAAAGATATGACAACTAGAGGATTTCTCGAGTCCATATAAGCAAACCACCAAAATAAGCTACAACATGCTAAATTATAATGTAAATATGCAGTATTTGTTATCTTCTAGAGAGGGTAATCATACCTGACTCATTTTGGGACGTCTTTTAGCAGAGTGGCGAATGCTAGAAGCAGCACAACCTATCATGCGATGTAACTCATCTGTATCAAAGTTCCCTTCAAGACGTGGGTCTACCAATCCATCATATTTTTCCTCTTCCAGTGCTCTTGTAAGAAGGGGCCTAGCCTGTATACATTCATATATTAGATCAATACCTCAAGCAAAAGTTAAAAGTCTAAGCACATCTTGGCGCAATCAAATGTGAACTGAGGATCTAGAACAAACCCAATCTACTAAACTGTCCTCCATCATATTGCTAGGATCAACAGGTTTTTTTGCGGTTATGAGCTCCAACAGCATTACTCCATATGAAAACACATCTGACTTCTCTGTTAGTTTGCCACTTGATGCATATTCAGGAGCTAAGTACCTACAAGTAACTTTCTAGCTTAGAGACATCTGAAGTATGTTAAAATACATAATTGGTTCTGATTGTTGAATACAAGTTTTATACGACTAAGTAGTTATGCTTGACTCACCCGAATGTTCCCATAACGCGAGTTGATACATGAGTGTTGTTATCCGAAGTAAGCTTAGCCAATCCAAAATCTGCCACCTAATAAACCAAAATTTTCCTTTAAATCTAAAAGGCATTGTGATGGTTAATAAACCTTTCTTAAACAAAAACGCGAGGTTTTAACATAAAACTTGTTCTTCATATTTTCATTGACATATCAAATGTGGCTGATCATTTAATTACCAAGGCTTCATAATTGAGGTCTAGTAGAATATTTGCAGCCTTGATGTCGCGGTGGATAATTCTATATTGGCCTGCATGTATATATCAAGAAATGAGAGAGAGAGAGAGATAAAGAGAGACAGAGAGAGGTGAAAGTGTAGATTAGGATGTTCATACAATCTTCATGGAGATAAGCAAGTCCTTTGGCTGATCCCAAAGCAATTTTAAGTCTGGTCTCCCAATCCATGACAGGTTGACCTTTTCCTGCAATAATGAATTTGATTTCACCCTTATCAAAACTAGAATTAAGAAATCTATTGAATCGAAATTCGGGAATCAACTAGGAAAAGAATTCTCTTAATTTCAGAATATGATTCACATGATCTTAGTAGAAGTGGGGAGTATGTACCATGAAGGTGAAACTCCAAGGTTTTGTTGTCAACATATTCATAGACCAACATGCGTTGTCCATTAGCAATGCAATATCCAACGAGGGACACAAGATGACGATGATGAACTCTGCTAATGATCTCAACCTCAGCTTGAAATTCTCGTTCTCCTTGTCCACTTCCTGCTTTCAAACTCTTGATGGCAACCACTCTTCCATCATTCAAAACACCTTTATGCACGTATCCAAAACCACCTTGTCCTAACAGATTGGCCTGAGAAAATCCATCTGTGGCCTTAGCTAGCTCCTCATAACTGAATTGACTCTGGGAGAAACCACCAAGTCCCATGTTAGGTGATTGAGAAGGCAATGGCACTGCTTGGCCTGAATAACCTGAGCCAAATTCGCCGCTTGAACTAGCTCCCTGCTGATGTGGAGTAGCTCCAGCCCAACCACTCTGAGTCCCCATTTCACTTTGGGGTACCTTCATTACATGATCCATCGACTGACGTCTATTCCATTGATTGTTGTTATTGTAGTATGGATCACCACCTAATCAAAAACATATTTAATCGAAAAGAAAAAAAAAAGAAAAAAAGTAATACTATGCTTTAAACAACACTTTATTAGTAATTGTGTAACATACCTTTAGGTCCAGGAGCCATATAGTATCTCTGTTTCTTCTTCTTTTTACTACACCATACACATAGAATGATTAATGCAATTATGACTATGCCTCCGACAGCAATTCCAGCTACTATACCAACAGTAGTTGAGGAATCATCGTTTGCAGGTGATGGTTGATTAGATCCTGAGCGTGGAGGAGGAGACAAATGTGCATGAGGAGGTGCAGGCGATTCACGTGAAGAAACAGGCGGTGGTGGAGAAAATAATAGAAATGATGGAGGATTTTTAGGACTATTTGGGGTTGATGGAGTATTATACGTGGATGATGGTGGTGGTGATTGTGAAGGTGTATTAGAAGAAGGATTTGGGGATTGATTATTATTATTATTATCGTTTGATGGTGATGAATTAGATTCAGAAGAGGATGGTGGTGGTGAAGCAGGCGGAGGAGAATCATTTTTTGGAGGTGGTGATGCATTAGGAGATGGAGGAGGAGATTGTGGTGGTGGTGATGAAGGTGGAGATTCATTTTTTGGTGGTGGAGATGAAGACGAAGACGAAGACGAAGGAGAATCATTTTTTGAATCTGAAGATGAAGGCGGAGTTCCATTTGAAGAAGGGCTTTCTTTAGAATCAGTATCATTGGAGGAAGCAGTTCCAGGAGATGAATCCATATTTTTAACAAATGATAAAAATTCCCTCAATATTTATCTCCCGTTAACTGCTCTTCTCAACGATTCTTCAATGTCCCTACGATATTTCCATGAACAATGTTACTTGCATTATATAATATGGGAATAAAGGAATAAATAAATAAAAGATTTTTACCTCAATGAAGAACAAGAATGGATAATGATTGTCAAATGGAACAGAGAGAGAAATGTTAACATTGTAAATTTTTCATCTTAGTGTAGCAGTTTTCCCCTGCCCCAATCCCCCAAAACAATACTTGGAGTGCTCCTCAAAAGAAGGGGGCCTCTCTCTCTTGCCAAATCTTGCCATTTAACACCTCTAATTTCACCTAACATCATTAGTTAGTTATTCTTATTCCCAGAATTATAGTTCCTCCTTGTCTTTGTGCTTTCTTGTTTGATTACCCCACAATTGTCCTCTTTACTTGTCACTTTTCTCATTTACCGTTGCTTCTTTAAAATAAATTAAATTTAAATAATAAAAACACGCTCCTCATTTATTTGTAATTGTTGCATTTCTTATTAATATATTGACATATCTATCGTTATAAAGAAATGGTGTACGAATAAGCCTACATGAACCAAAAATTGAAAATTCATAGGTAAAATCAGTGATTTTCTACTGTAGGGAAAATATAGTGAATTAAGTCTCCTTCAGGCCGCTATCGCATGGACATGTTATAAACTCAACTTTCTGCTCTCTGATATGATACAAGTATATGAATTGGCCAATGTGAATAACCACAACATCATTGTTAACACAGGGTAGTACCTCGATTGATGCTAACACTGCGCTTCAGGCTCATTTTCATGCCTAATAAGGGACTAGATAACCATTTCTCCCAATCTTTGGACACAGCCTTAAACTTCATAAGCGATTTAGCAAGAAGCAAGGGGAGCACATGTTCCTTAACCACATCTTTTATCTTCAGATCTTTCTTCATTGCAACATATGGAGGAAGTTCATAAGAAATGAAGTTGTTTAAGTAATCAAGCTGCAGTTGAAGAGCGGACACTTAAAGAGACCAATTTGAGGTATAAAGAAAAAGGGGTAAAACCTTATGAGAATTATGGTGAGAGTCATGAATCATGTTGTCTGCTTCAGAGAATTCCATTTTTCTGCTATTAGAAAAAGTCATATATTGGCATTTGGCAATGTAAGTAGCTAATTTTTCTTCTTTCTTGGAAAAGTTGTAATCAGAAAAAACTAGTACTATAACTCATCAAATCTCCGCGACTAAGAATTTGAATCTTATACATATAGAACAGAGCATACAGAATTTCAATATAATACAGAATTTTAATATGATACAGAACAGAGCATCTTATCAGAAAGCAGACGTAATTAAATCGCGCTGAGGATTCTTGATTTTAAACAAGCAATGCAGTGGCTTTTGTTGAGTTGAAAATGATACCTTCCTAGTTTAGTATATCTAGTCTAGGAAATAGGAACCAGTCTTTTACTTGTTCATTAAGCATCGTTTGATTTGAATTCAAGTTATGATGGGATTAATTATGATGAGATTAGTTATGATAAAATTATTTTTTATTGAGTGTTTGTTTTATTGTATTCAAAATAATAAATTTTAAGAACAATTTATTTTTTTACAAAAATGTCCTTCATGAATGTAAAAAGTGATGTATAAAAAGGGTTGAAAAAGACATTTTTGTCATTTACTTATTTTATCTTGGGATAAGTTATCCTGAGATTACTATACCATCCAAGGGGAAGGATAACTTATCCCGATACAAATTATTAATCCTGAGATAAGTTATCCCGAACTTGCCAACCAAACAATAAATTAAGTGGTACTATAATTTAATCCCATGACTATTTGGTATTATACTTCACACCAAACGACCCCTAAGGGGTCCGTAGGAAATGAACCTGCTTAATTGGAATTGGTGTACGGTAGTAATAATCAGCTTTGTGCTATATTTGGGGTTCGAGTCCGGAACTCCTTCCTTCCAATAAACACCTTTTATCATAAATTACTTATATATATATATGTTAAATTCTACATTTAAAGTATATATATTTACGCCCCGGCCTGATAATCATAAGGTTATATTAAATTTTTAAAATAAAAATTAATTATCTAAAATTAAAAAAATATACTAGACAAATAAGTGATTTATAAATGATTTTAAATTGAATATTTAAGATATATATTGTCTTTTAAAAATATAATAATTAATAAACATATGTTCTTGACTAATATTATAAAAAATAATTAATTTATATTTTTCAAATTAGTATATTTTAATTAAATTAATCACAAAAACTAAAGTACAAATTTTCTATGAGATGCATGTTTAACAAAAAGATTAGTATTATAAATATAATGTCATAAAATTATAAAAACATTTGACAAAACATAATCTATTAAGTCTAACTAAAAGAATAGTTCGCAATGTAAAATATCAAGTCAATACTCCTAAAACATGAAATTGAAAATATAACATAAATTCTAAATCTAAAACAAAAAAGTTAACATAATACTCTTATGTCAAATTTCAACATAACATACATAAATATGATTTAAAAGAAGAGGAGAATGTAAATCTATAACATTATTCAATAATGAATTCTACTTTAATTTTAAAATTAGAATACTATCAAAATTATGCTAATGAAAAAAAATAAAAAAATTTGCATGGAATCACATGAAGTAAATGTTGAGAATGAGAAGGAAATGAAATATAAATAATAAAAAATATATTTAAAAACAATATTAGAATAATAATAATAAAAAAATTTAAAGTAGTAAAAATAAAAAATAAATTAAAAGCAAATTTTTTAAAAGTAACCAGTTTGTAATTATACCATGTAATTACCTACTTCAATTACATTCAATTACTTGTTGACCAAATAATTACCTGTCCAACCAAACTAAATAATTCCATGACCAACCAAACATGTCAGACACTGTCTAATAATACTCAATTACACCAAATTCAATTACTAGTGTGACTTTCCAAACAGGGCCAAAGTATTTTGTTTTTAAAATGTGTGTGAAGTTCAAAATAGACGAGTAAAAGTAAAATTTGTTTTACTTGTTCATTAAGTATTTTGATTTTTAAAAAGCGTGAAAAGTTTGAATAGACAAGTAAAAATAAACGAGAATATAATATAACTTTATATTTTTGTGGAATGGGGTCACGTGGTTAATTTTCATTGGATTTACCAAGTCATTTCTCCATTGGAGTATTCCTAGTGGTTGCATTGCATCAAAAGTCTGCTTCACAAATAGGCACTTTTCGGTGAGCATCTATTAAGTATGAAAACTTGGTTTAAGCTTAATCATACTAATCTAATCCTTCTTAATAATAATAATAAATAATATTAATACTTTTTTTTCTGATATGAGACCAATAAGCTTGAGTAACTTCATTAATAAGATTATGTCCAAAGTTATTATTGACAAATTGGAATTAGTATTTGCCCAAACCGATATCAGCTAACCAATCCGAATTTATGATGGAAAAAAATATCTTTAAAAAGTATTTTACTGATCAGAGAAATGGTCATAGATATTAGAAAGAGAGACAAGCTAGCAAATGTCATCATCGTGTTAGAATAAAAGTTTTGAGGAAGATGAAATTTTTCAACGTGTTTGTGATTGTTAATAATTGGTTCTCAAACTCGTGGCTTTTTTCATTCAACCAAAAAAAGTGAAACAATGAGATCCTCTCTCTCTAGCATTGATTTTTTTTTTTTTTACCTCTAACATGTTTGAATAAAATTGTTTCTTGCATTATACATTGTGCACAACACTCATTATGATTTCTGTGGGTGAATATACCATAAACTACAGTTGAAAAATAAACCACAAAAATGAATAAATAAATATTCATGTTGAGACGAAAGATAATAAGAATGTCACTATCCACATGAAACAGCTCCTTAGACAAAATTCATTGTTCACAAAAAAGAGAATGTCAACTTAGTTTTATACATCATCCAAATCATAATGTAAGCAGAGATTCAAAAGAGCTGTAAAATCAGTGATTTTCACCCATGGACAGAGTGAATTAAGGCTTCAGTTCAATGTAGCATTAGCAAGGCTGTTTATGTAGGGCAGGAACTTTTTGGCTGAACCGAATGCATTTGGACTTGCTATAGACTCAACTTTCTGCTCCCTGATGTGATACAAGTATATGTGTTCGCAAACCTGAATAGCCACAGCATCACTGTTAACACAGGGTAGTACCTTGCACGCATAAGTAAGACTCCTCTCGGGTCCAAGATTGATGCTAACACTGCGCTTCAGGCTCATTTCCATGCCTTGGTAGATATCTATTAAGAAGACATTTTCACATTCATTAAAAGCAGTAACGTAGCTCAGCTCACCGTCCATCTGTGTTAAGGATCCATCCCTCCCAACTTGAACAGGTAAAGATATAATTGCAGCGATCTCTTCTTTCACATCAAAGGCCAATACTTCGTTTGATTTTGTCTCATAGTAAGCAACCCCCTTCATAAACAACCCCCCACCAACAAGACACGGATTTTCTACATCAGAACAGTATGCAGAAGAGCAGCTCCAAGAATCTGATTCTGAAGAGTAAATCTCAAATCCGACGATTGGCTGATCAAGCATAGGAAATGCACAGATAACATGATAATATGCCTCAATGTTACGCAGAGAAGGTTCAAATGCAAGAACAATTGCCGGTTCATCCCCATGATAGTACCGAGGAGGGGGGAGAATTTTCCAGTTTTTGGTTGCAGGATTGCAAACATAATACTTCTCTAACCCCTGACAAAGGAGCAACCCGTTGCAAGAGCTTAGAATTTTGACAACTTCAGGCAAGAAATCAAGGGCTGGGCTGGGAACTCCAATTGTAGAAGGGTCCAGAGATAAAAACATAGTATTCATATCCCATTTACTCATATTTTGATAAAAGTAGCCCGAAAAACTCTGGCAAGAGAAACTTTGTTGGTGGGTTAATAAGGGACTAGCTATCCATTTATCCCAATCTTTGGACACAGCCTTAAACTTCATAAGCGATTTAGCAGGAAGGAAAGGGAGAACATGCTCCTTCACCAAATCTTTTATCTTCTTATCCCCTTTTCTTATGATGTGTGCAGGAAATTCATCTACCTTCCGATAAGCCTCAGTCTTAAAGTCATATCCTGCAAGCTGCAGTACAAGAGAGGTAACTTCTCAAAATCAAGAGATTTTGCTCTCATAGACTCTTTCCCTTGTTTCTCCGTCTAAAAGAAAACGCTATAAAGGAAACAGGGACTAAAGATTGGCTCATCATGAAACACAATGGGACATTCAATTAATTGAAGCTTGTATATTGCATGAATTGTTAGTCAAGTGCATTCATCGTCAAAAAGAAAAGAATATGGGGAAGAAGATGGTAATACATGAGAACTAGGCTACACCACTAATCATCAAAAGAACGCTTCGAACTTTTATTCAATATTTTTTCCAAACATGACTCAGAACTAACAAAACATGTCCATTTTAACTGCTGTCTTAAGTCACAAAGGAAATGCATACATCACAATTGTTAAAAAGAGAAGGCCTTAACAAGCAATAAATATAGAAAATAGTTGCTACTTTACTCTTTGCAGGTAAGTTGTACTACCTATGTGCTCTTTTTATGGAAAAAAAGATCAATGTTTCATAAAGAACTTGAACATACCCGGTGAATACCGCGCCTCTGAGATGTAGTTGCTGAGGAAAATCCCTTGAAGATATAAGGAGAATTATCGTCAGAGTCATCATTCATGTAATCTGCTTGAGAGAATTCCATTTTTCTGCGTTTAGAAAATAGTCACTCCGAGAGTCATATATTGTACATTACCAAATCCAAGCCAAGAAAACTATTACTATCAAAGACTGATGGTCAACCCCCCTCACGACTAAGAAATCGATATCCTGTTTTCACATATTGGGATCATGTTACCAAGATTTACAAAAAGCTCCCATACGGTTCACTAGCATAGCAGGAACACTAATTCTTGCTGATATAATGTCCTGTCAAGATATTATATTTATTTACAGAAAAGAGAAACAAAAAGCCATCAAGAAAATCGAAGCACAGATTGTATCATACAAAAAGAGCAGAGTTAAATTCCAAGATTCATATATTTCTTCATATAAAGCCACTAATTATAAACAATTTCGTATGAAGAACCCCCATCAAAAGCAAACAAAAAAAGATGGAGAAAACAATGGAATCAAAAACACATTTCACTCATTGGAAACACACAAAGGAAAAGACAAAAGAGTGAAATTATTGATAGGGAAAACGACCCATGGAATCACAATCACAGAGCAATGTCTAGTCTTTTTCTCTGCAAAAAAGTTGAAGATAAAAACAGAGAGAATTATCTTAACTATTTAATTTCATCTTCATCTAACACTTTTACATAATTATTCATTTCTAATACTCAAAAAAAAAATATTTTATCAAAATACTATTCAATTTGATTATTAACTTTTAATATATATTTTTCTTCTAAAAATATTTTTGACTCACCTACCAAATATCAAAACCAGAATTCGATCATTCCAACTACCAAATACTTTCTACAACAAAATCTTTGTTCCAACATCTTTTGATTGTTATAAGTTCGCTTATACACACCTATAACAAAAAAAAAAATTATACACCTATAACAACATTTGATGTTTAAATAATATTTAGCCAGCAAAAAACAAAAAATAATATTAGTTTTTTCATTACTAGTAAAAAAAGACGAGAGGGAGTTGCTTGGATGGTAAGCACCCCTTACTTCCAACCTGAAGATTGTGAGTTTGAGTCACCAAGGGAGTAAAAGGGGTGAGAGCTCCTAGGGAGGGTAAAAAAAAAAAATCAGTAAAAAAAGGGAGTATTGCTGGACATCATGCCCCAGCAGCCTCCTGGCAAAGAAACATAATTGCAACATTTACTATTCTAAGCCAAACAATTGTTAAGCCTACTATATTTTTCATTTCTTAATATTATAAAAAGTTTGAAAAATATGTATTTAAATTTAAAATCTCTAATGGATATTTAAATCTGAGACCTCAACATTTTTAATCCACTTTATTAATCCTTAGGTTACATCCAAGAGTACTATCCAATTATTACTAATATCTTCAAAACTTTATCTTACTATAAGTCATACAATAAAATGATAACTAAATTATTAGACATACTAATTTAATGTAGAAAATTAGTGAAACAAACGAAATAGGAAGATTGGCAAATAATTCATGCTATCTATGTGTTGCTCCTATTAACAAAGACAACTAGTTTTGTCAACGCATGCAAATTTGACCGAAACTTTGTAACAAAGAATTGAAATCATCATTATTGTGGAGTCTATTTCCACTTGGTTGTAGTTGATAGGAATGTACCAAAATTACTTGGGGATCAAGTTTTGCATTATAGGGAGGAAAATTTAAAAAGCCAAATTTGAAACCAAGAGTGAGAGATGGTTTGGTAGAGTACATAAGAATAATGTTGAATAAGGCGTATTAGTAATATTGATATTAGTTATGCAGACGGTAATTTATATGCACTGTTTGATTTGGTTCATAAAAAATAACATGCATTGCATAATTTCTAAGAAAAAAATATTTGTATGCAAAAATGCTCTACTCAAATATGGTGGAAAGGATGTTGAAAATATTTTAAGGGATAAATATATCTTTAACCATGCTAATAAATGCACTAAAACTCCTTGCATTATAGTTATTCGTATTTTGATACCAAATAAAGTGTATAACTAAGTGGTGTTTAAATTAACTTATTTTTAATGACTTTGGCTTTTAAACATTTATTTTTAGTTTTGAAATTATTTGTATAGCTTCAAAAGTGCTTTTAAGTACTTTTATAAAGCTGAGAAGTACAAAACAAAAAGTCAAAGTTAGGTATTTTCAACTTATCACTTTTAATTTATATTTCTTCCATCACATTTTATGTGGGATAGCTTGACTTGATATGGAGTTTAAGAAAGAAAGGAAAACTTTTAAAATTTGTGATTCAAAATGAATAATAAAAATTTGTGTAGTCATAAATTATTTTATTAAGAGTAAAATAAATATTTTATAGTTAAATTGTTACTTAATATACAAATGTATCATTCTTTTTTAGACTGACTAAAAAGGAAAGTAAGTCACATAAATCGGGAGTCATTTGAAAAAATCAATCCAGACACCCTCTAAGAGATATGTTGAAAAAATGTACCAAACAAAACATTAGTAACACAAAAAGCTAATGTATGCATTATTTTTTCTAATGCAACAAAGAAATAACACTATCAATATTAGAAAATATTATATAACATAAATACCATGTCAAACTAAAATCACAAAATTCAAAACTTTTTTTCAATTTTCTTGAACTACATGACAAATTAAAATAAGACAAATAAATTAAAACGAAAGAAACTTTTATCACTATGACACATAAACAACACGTCATTTCCTAGCCAACTTGACTCGAGTTTTAATATATTAGAAAACCACCAATTTATTCTCGCTAAGTCACACACGCACATCATATGTAAAACGAAAAAGAAAAAGTCCGTAAGAAAATGGTGAAGATAGAATCTATTAGATACATGTGTTAAATTCCCAGTGTTCATATAATTTCATGCAACTACAGGAACTGATGACCCATTCAAGGTCTAACTATTTAGAATGTGCAAAATTAGCATTTAATTTGATTATGGATTATTGAATCGTTCATTTATTTATTCAGTCCATCAAAAAATTTGTATTGATATGCCGTGCAAATTGATCAATGAAATTTTGTGTTAAAATATTTTCAAAAATAGATTGAAATAATAAAAAACGGAGAAAATGAGGGATTTAAATCGAGGCAGAGTTAGCAAAAGTCCGAGGGGCTTTTATCGACGGAAAATTAAACAATTTTACATGATTTAACTAAAGGTTGAACCCTTTGACCTCCACCTAAATGATATGATTCAACTGCTAGTGAGATTAGTAGCTTTTTTAGAAGAGTCAGTTGAATCACGTAAATAGCATGATTCATATAATGAAAATTCCGGCTTCATCACGGAATTTGGGGAATTTATCAAATGTATCAAAACAGATGCCATATAATCGGAATACAGAAACACAAAACGAAAAAAAATTAAATCAGTAATTCTGGTTGCGAAAAACAAAATCTCAAAACAGAGAGAAAACAGAATCAAAGATGAAATCACAACTAAAAACTTGATCGGCACCTTTAGATAAAAAAAAAAAAACTCACAGAGATAGCGGAGTGTAGCAGTTTTCTGATCAACAAACAAATCAACTCCGGAGAATGAAACTTGAGAAATTGATGATGAAGTTTGAGAGTTTTGCTGAGATTTTTGGTTCAGAGAAACTTTTTTTAATTTTTTTTTTCTCTTTTTGGGTTTGAGAGTTATGAGTTCAAAAATGGTGAAGGAAGAGTTGGTTCTGTGTAGGAGACTGACTGATGAAGAAATGCAGTCTTCGGCAATAAAGAGGAAATTCTTGTTTGAGGGGTGGGGGTGAGGGAGTACGTGGCGATTATTTATTGGCTTTACCCCCGTCCTCATTTTAAGTCAAGTCTCCGTTTGGCTTTTTCCTAAGAATTTTTTACTACTATATGAAAAGAAATGGAAATCTCCTAGCTTGAAAAATAGGCACCTTTTTTCCTAAAAAGATTAGAGGGGTTACGGGAAAAAAAAGCTTATTTATATTTACACTAAATAGATTAAAGGATATATGATGCATGTACACAAATTTATTAGTTTATTACGGTACACTTTGAAGTTAAAATTTGAAATTTAAAAATTAGTAATTGTTTTGGTAAGAAAAAATTATCGATTAAGTTTTACATTTTCAAAAAATTATAATCACGACTTGAAATCCAAAATCATGTTATTTTAAAGAAAATGAAATTTGAAATCATGATCCCAAATCATATATTCAAATGTTGATTTGAAATCGTATGTTCAAACACAAGTTAAATAACTAAAAGAATAATCTAGTGCATTAAAACTCTCACTATGTACAAAGAATTCTGAAAGAATCATATCACAAGAATCTATTATATACAATCTTATCCTGCATCTATATAAAAAAAAAATTATTTTCACAACTTAAACTTTTAACCTCCTAATTAGCAACTTTATCAATTACACCAAAATTCTCCTTCAATCCATTGATACAACTCTTGATATAGTTTATTGTATACGACAAGTGCATGTATGTTTTCTTGAAGAGAGCATTAAGAGAGCATTAGAGGGGTACATATAGTAGGCTACTGGGTTTATATATAAATATAGATCGAACCAATCAATACCACAATGAAAGGAAATAAATTTCTTGTCTATATTTCCCTATTTGGTTAATATAGGCTTATTTAAGAACACGTCTTAATTCCAATTTAACACTACACATTTTTAGAAAAAATCAAAGGGAAAATAACACAATAATACTACCTCAACTTTTTCTTGGTCAACATACGCATAAAAATAGAAAAATATCACCATTGAATGCCCCAAATGTTTTCCTAACAAGATGTAAGAAAAATATGAGAAATTTCCTATTATTTATGAAGTATACATTTTTGATACAAAATAGTGTAAATTTTTTCATATATTTGGATAGTGGATATAATCATTTTGACCGATAGACTAAATATGTAACTTGCCTTTTATAATAATAAGGTGTTTAACCAATGATTTCATTGTACAAAGAACAAAGATGATATTCAAAATTATAATGACTATAATAGTATTAAGTTGTTAAGTCATACTATAAAAGTTTGGGAAAGGAAGGTGGAGGTAACTAGATGAAGCTGTTTTCAAAAATCAATTTGATCTTATGTCTGGGAGCTCAACAAAAGATGAGACTCTTTTCAAGATGAGGCAGGAGCTCAACTAAAGGTAGAGGTAACTAGATGAAGCTATTTTCAAGAATCAATTTGAATTTACGTCTTGAGCTCAATTAAAAAAGTCATTTATCTCGTAAGGAAATTAATGGGGAAGAGGCTCCTCTCCAATACACTAATATATCTCTCCAGTTGGTTTAGTGCATATTTAATTTAATGACATCTGTCAATTTTAAAATCTAACAGTCCATATTTATTTAAATAAAGCAGCCTTTAAATCATGGTTAAATAATATGAACTCTAGTTAGCAATTCTCTCGGGAAAATGCATAAGTACCCCCCAGCCTATACCCAAATTTTTTGAAACACACCTAACCTTTACTAAGGTCTTATTACCCCCCGAACTTATTTTTTAATTAATTTTTTACCCCTTTTCGGCCTACATGGCACTATCCTTGAAAAAATTGTCAACACGCGCTGGGCCCACAAGATAGTGTCACATAGGTCGAAAAGGGGTAGAAAACTATATTATAAAATAAGATCGGGGGGTAATAAGACCTTAGTAAATGTTAGGTGTGTCTCAGGAATTTTGGGCATAAGCTGGGGGTAGTTATGCATTTTCCCCTGTTCTCTCTCTTCAATTCTTTCTTCTTTTTTTTAGGAAACAACCTTCCTCTCTTTAGAGGATTTCTTCTTTAAGGAAATTCAATTGTGCAAATTAAACTACAAAATTCATTTTTTTTTTATTCTTTTCTCACCATTATCAATTGGAGATTACTTTCTATCTTTCTAAAACACTTTAGTAAAAGCAGATAACAAGATCCAAAATATGCATTTGGGTTATGAAATTATACAAATCCAAGTAAGAAGAGTGAATTGAATTCGTTCGAAGGTTGTTTAGACATCATCATAATTCGTTGTCTAAAACAATCATTGAACGAATTTTGCAACAAAAAGCAAATACCATTTTTATTTTCTACTCAATTTTGCCGTTTTTCACGCCCTTACAATTATGGTGAAACCGAAATTGAAAATAATTTTGCCAATTCGAAGAAGATAACAAGCTTCTTTAGAACATCATTTCCGTCTAAACAACCATCGAATGAATTCAATCACTCTTCTTACATGGATTTGTATAATTTCATAACCCAAATGCATATTTTGGATCTTGTTATCTACTATTATTAAAGTGTTTAGAAAGGTAAAAAGTAATCTTCAATTGATAATGGTGAGAAAAGAATAAAAAAAATGAATTTCGTAGTTTAATTTGCACAATTGAATTTCCTTAATGAAGAAATCCTCTAAAGAGAGGAAGGTTGTTTCCTGCAAAAAAGAAGAAAAGATTGAAGAGAGAAAACTGCTAACTAGAGTTCATATTATTTAACCATGGTTTAAAGACTGTTTATTTAAATAAATATAAATCATTAGATTTTAAAATTGACAAATATCATTAAATTAAATATGCACTGGACCAACTGAAGAGATTAGTGTACCGGAGAGGAGCCTCTTCCAATTAGTGGAGAGCAACACAAGGGAGAAGTACGGTGGCTCAAACAAAGTCCTTCGGTTCTTATTAAAATTTGTTTTGTCTTCATAGGTAAGTGATTTACTTTTTATATTTCAATTTCATAGTATAATTATGAAAATTGTAAGTACTCTAAAATTTTATGTTAATCAATTCTTTTAATAATTATTTGTATTTAATCTGTTCATGTAAAATAAGATATTTATAATATCACTTGATTTTAAAAATAAGAAATATATATTTTACCCTATATTATAAGCCAACAAGGCTAGGACGAACATAACATCTATCAGTTGTACCCAAAGTAGAATAAGTTGTACGGGGATATACAAATATGTCCTTTCAGAAACGTGTAGTGTGTTTATGAAGACACTGTTGGGTTCTTCACTCTTGTTGAACTATTGGATCTTTGAACCATGTGCTTTGATACCACTTGTTGGGTTCTGAAGGGTGATTGGGCGTCATGCGGAAGCTTACAATTGCAAATAATATAGTTGATAAATCAGATAACAAAAACTTATACTAAAAACTAATATTATTATATGAAACTAATATAAAGAAAAAATATTAAAATTGTTGAGAGATTAAATCTCCCCATAAACAAGACTCTTAAACGACTACATTGTGGATTCTATTGTTTCTTTGTGTTAGAAGAAACAAACCTATATTTATAGAGTTCTAAAACCTTTCCTACTAGAAAAAGAGTCCTAAAACCTTTTCTTACTAGAAAAAGAGTCCTAAAAGGAGAGAATAAATCAAATATGAAAGAATATTATATTTTCCTTTCAAGAAAAATAAAAACATTTATGATAATGTTTTGTCTTTTCTTTAAGGAAAAATAAATCTTAAATTATGGTAAGAAAATCAGGGCAAAACCCTAACAAACACGTGTATTACTCTCCTCACTGAATCTTCTTGACCTGATATCCCTTATTAATCTTCTCAATTTCTCCTCCTACATCTTTATCTCAGATCTTCGATCCTACCGTCACTGTTGTAATTTCACTATCAAAAATTAACAAAATCTTACCGTCACTATTGTCAAGGATTGGTATACTATGAAAAATTAACAAAAACCCAGCTAATATTGTTCTCAAAATACAACCCTTTGCTTTTCCTTTTTTTTAGGTTACACCTAAATAACCTTTGAGCAGGGGAGGAGCCACGTTGTCCCAGGTGTCCAATTGGACACCCTTCGACGAAAATTATACTATGTATACACGTAAAGTTTTGACTTATATTGGTATATATATATATTGTATTTTGGACACCCTAAAATAATAAAGTAACTTGTAGTGGAGTTGGCTAAAGCTGTCGCAATCCCACTCGTTACCCTAGTTTGATTCCCCGCATGAGTGTTTTTATTTTTCTTTAATTATTTTGCCTTCTTGAAGTTAAAAAATAAATAAGCATGCGTAACTTTAACATAAATGTTCAGTAGCTTGGTGGTATATAGTGTCAATCTTGTCTTGAGTGACCCAATTTCGAATCTCTCCTCCAATAAGGATTTTTTTTCAATTAAAATTGAATTCACTTATATTTCTTAGTGAAATTTGTTTTGCTTTTGCTAGCTACTTAACCGTTGAAAGAGTTTTCTCATCAATGAAGTATTATTATATTTAAATTATGCTTTCATGAGATTTGTATGTGTATCCTAGATACATGTGAATCTACGTTGATAGAATGTATATATATAATAAAGTAACCTAATTTTGAGTCCATATATTTCGAGATACATGTATCTGGGTACGAAGATTCATAATATTATAACACAAC
The DNA here is from genome assembly GCA_029007595.1 of Solanum commersonii. Lineage (NCBI taxonomy): Eukaryota > Viridiplantae > Streptophyta > Magnoliopsida > Solanales > Solanaceae > Solanum > Solanum commersonii. The sequence continues at coordinate 3,887,658 of JAJTWQ010000051.1, forward strand.
GTGTATTCAAACTATTAGTTTATATACTAGTAAGATTATTGTAAATTACAAAAGTTTTGACCCATGGACCAACCCCGACCCAGCCCCGATCAAGCCTCAAGGACCAAGGGCTTATATAGGTCGGGCTTATAAGCCCTAGTTTTAAATAGGGTTTGAAAAATCCTATCCCAACCCTACCCCAATAATGGGTAGGGTTGGGCCGGCCCATGGGCTAATCCCATTTTGACGGCTTGATTTATAAGCATGGATGTTATAATTTCCATTTTTTTTCAAAGTATATTAATTTACAATAAATTAAATAATCAACAAGTAATAATTTATGTAATATAATTTCTACATAACTAAATCATACATAAATAATATCTACGTAGCTAATATTTGTATAATTAATATTTACATAACTAATACCTACATAACTAATTCCTGCATAACTAATTCCTGCATAACTAATACCTACATAACTAATACCTGCATAATTCTAACCAGTAACCAAACGCCCCCTAGTTTATCATTTTGTACTTGTAAAAGATATTTTCTATTATCCTATCAGGATTCTGGAAAAGGAAGAATGTTTTTATGTGAAAGTACATTTTATTTTAAGGAAATAAAAATTGTTGGTTGATATTATGGTTCCAAAAGAAACAAAAGTGATATTATTAAATAATTTGCCAAATATGAATGACTATTCAAAGAATTTACTAGTTTTTTTAGGGGAAATTATGTTGTTAAGCAAACTTATACTACTTAATTAGTCATCATAGATATAGTTTGCTATAATTACCGATCGTGACTAATATTAACCATTAATTATATGGGCTGACTTCGAATTTGTATAATTAGCCACATTTGTATAATTCATCACATTTGTATAGTTCACAACTAACAATTCTTCATTTGATTTGTATTTGTATATGATGATGATTTCCTTTGGTTTTTCAGTTTTATTACCATATACATTCAATCTTTTTTTTGTATAACATTTTAAAGTTTGTATAAACGTGTAGTTTTTGAATTTTGTATAATATAATTTATATAATGTAATTTGTCTAATATAATTTGTATAACAATTTAAAGTTTATATGTTTATGTATGTATCAATTCGTTATTTTGAGTTTTATCATATTTGTATAATTTAAGACTCTGTATTACTCAATTATACAAAAACATGTGAATTATACAAACGTACCCGCAAATTATGCAAACGAGATGTGAATTATACAAATTGTTGCCCTCTCTCGTTCACCTCTCTCCCAATCTCGTTCACCTCTCTCCTCCCTCTCCCAATATCGCTCGTCAAATATACAAATACATATGTATATCAGTTGTATAATGTATATATACAATTATCTAACTGATATACATATACATATACAATTCACCTCTCTCCCGCTCTCTGTCTTTTCTCGCTCGCTTCTCTTCTCCCTCTCCCAATCTCGATCACCACTCTCCTCCCTATAACATGTAGTTACAAATCGTAATTAGAAAACTATAGCTATGGAGCATAATTAAACTATTTTTGAGTGACTATATGCGAAAGTTTATTTTTTTTTAATGGGAAAAGAGTTTGATATACCCCTCAATTTTGTCATTTAGAACTTATATATCTCTCGTTACAAAAGTGGATCACATATACCTTATCATTATAAAACTTGTCAGATATACCATACTGTTACAAAAGTGGAAAAAATAATTTTAAGTTATTTGTTTAAGGGGAATTTTCGCAAATAGCCACTACAATAAACTTAATTGTGCTCCATAGCTATAGTTTGTATATTTACGGGCCGTAGCTACAGTTTATGCTGTCTCGTTTGTATAATTTGCGAGTACGTTTGTATAATTGAGTTATTTTTTGTATATACTCGAAATAATAAATTTATACAAACACAAACATTTGAACTTTAAACAGTTATACAAATTATATGATACACAAAAGTTATACAAATTATATTATACGAATTTCGAATTATACAAACATGGGAATCATACAAATTCAAAACCCCAGCCCACGTAATTATCACTGAATGTTGGTCGCGAGTGGTAATTAACTAAAAGTCTAAAACTATAGCTATAATGCATAATTAACTAGTATATGTTTGTATAACCATGTAATTTTTCCTTTTTTTTTAATTGTTAATGTTTTAAAAAATCACGTATTTGATCTTTTTCAGACATACCTTAATTTTTGTCTTCTCTGATTATTATCATTTGAGTTTTTATTCTTATTTTATTTTTCTTTAATTATTTAGTGTAAAAACAAGAGAAATAAAAAGAAAGAAGTGTGAATGAAAGCAGATTAAAAAGTAAGAAAAACTTAAAATTATTTTTTTATGGCTATATTATAATTTAGTTATTATATTTGTAAAAAAGATATTTGAGGCATCTATAATACATTCTACAAGAAAATAAGTGAAAAGAATAAATTTGACCATCAAAATAATAAATTCAAATTGGTTGATGAATACAAATAGTAAAAAAAAAATGTGCGAGAAGGATCAAATACAACCCTACATGAATTATTTTATTTTTTTAATAAAAAATAAATTTCAATTAGAGAAAAATGTATTTATGAGCAGTTTGTTGAACAATATAATATATACGAAGCCATTTCATAACAAAGATATATCACCTCTAAACAACAAATCGAAGGGTATACAAGGTTTTTTTTTTAAATTTAATAATCTCGCAAAGTTCAATGAGGTTTACTACTACTATATTTTATACTAATATTTTTTTTTTTTAAAATTGATAAAATATTAATTTATTGTTAATTTTCTTTTTTGGTAAAAATCAATTTATGAAACACAAACATTTAATTTTTTTTAAGAAGCTTGTCAAAAAAAAGAAGCTAGTACTATTTTTTTTAGAGTACATTTATTATCTACTTTTATTAATTTAACGCCATTTTCTACTGTCGTCTTCTTTGTTCTTCCGTCTCTGCACAAAAAAGGGCGAGAATCAAAGGCCATCCTCAACATCAGGTATTGATTCTGCCATTGCTGAGATTATAGTTAGAGTTTTCCTAAATCTTCCATTTTGCTTGAATTGTTTGTTCTTCATATCAATCTCTTAACCACAGATCTGAAAATTTTGACCATCTGATTCCTTCATATCTGAATTTATTTGAGCAACTTCACAAATAGTGCTTATCGTTATTGTTGGTTTCATTTCGCACGAATTTGTTGTTTCTAGGTTGTGTTCCCTGGAAGAAACAGAAAATAAGTCAAATGAGAAAGTGAAAACATCTGTGTTAAGGGATATGACGATTAAGTAGTTAAAAGTAAGCATCTTTTTAACCCAAAAAAATGAACTTGAATCAGAAAACGCTCGGCCATTAGCTCGAAAATGGGGAAGCAGAAGGAAAGTACTGCTATGGAAATTGAGGATCAGAGTTCTATTCCTTCTGATCAGATCAGTAACCTTAAGTTCTCCGTCAATGGTACTCTCTCTCTCTCCCTCCTCAAGGCTTATCCGCTGGTTCCTTTTTCCAATTGCATTGAAAATTGTGGAGATTTCACTGAATTTAGGTACATTTTGTAGTGTTACAGCTTTTAAAATCTGCTCAAATGCAGCATGGATTGAGATTCGGTGATTATGCTCGTTACAGGTGCTATTCCGACGCATCCATGTTCCTCAAGACAATTAAATAAGTGATTTAGGTGTGATTTGTTTTTGAGTGATTTTGGTGTTAAAGGTGTAAGAAATTTGGAATTTACAGGAGGTATTGTACGGCTCGATTAAGGAGATTGTATAAATCGCTCAAGTTCACTCACGGACGTTTGAAGTACACTAAGCGTTCAATTTCCGTAACTACGGTCACTGAAGTGAGGTGCGTGTATTTGTATTTTGTTTGACATGTTTTGTATGGCTAGTATTTGCTTGGTTTATAATTTAAGTAATAGATTAGTTGAAAATTTAGGGGTTCTCTTTTTGATTCTTTTGGTTTATAATTTTGAGTAATATGGTTATGTGTTTGAAGATTGTATTTACTTATTACAACAACAAAAACTACCCATCATTCTCAAACTAATTAGGGTCAATTATATGAATTCTCTACATTTTGTTCAGTCCAAAATTTCACTCTTTTCTTTTTTAGATTATTGTGACCAGTGGCAAAGGCAAGATTTTCATTAAGGGGGTTCAAAATACGAAGAATTAACACACGAAGAAGTCGAAGGGGGTTCAACATCTATAATAATAATAATAATAATATTAATAATTTTAACCATGTATAAATAGTGTTGTTTTCTGTTGAAGGGTTCAAATGAACCCCTGGACCCTTACTAGCTCCGCCTCTGATGGCGACGTCCGGGCCAGCTTGTGCGTCACTAAACTATTTCACCGCATACTTGCTAGCTCCCACTAGTAGAGTTACTTGTTAACTTTATCCACCCGGGTTTAGGCAATTGAAAAGAAATCACCTAGTGTTTCTCTATGGAGATTTCAATCCTAGTCTCTGTTAACTTTATCCACCTGGGTTTAGGCAATTGAAAAGAAATCACCTAGTGTTTCTCTATGGAGATTTCAATCCTAGTCTCACATGTTTTTCATCCCACTTCATTGACCTCTAGACTACACTTATTACTAAAATGATACATATCTAACCGTACTAAAAAAGGGATCAATTGAAACATAGGCATTGCCTAGTGAAGGTTTGTCAGACTCAGAGAAGGGAAAAAAGAGAGGGAGTAGAAGAGTTTCTGCTGTATTGGATTATTTTATTCAACAATTGTATGTTTGCAAGTCTAAAGTTCTAATTTGTGAAATTGTTTGATGTTGATCAAGCTATCATGACTCCCTTTTTGGAGCGGTTGGGTGCATTTCTTGAATTAATTTCTACAAAGTTGACATGTTAAAGATCTAGTTCCTAGAAGAAGTATAAAGAGAGAAGTGTTATACTTCTTTTTGTAGTGTGATCTATACTTTCTGCGGATATTGTAGTCTATTGAGTTATGAACAATCTACTCTGCCTAATATGAGTCATATTTTCTTTCTTATCTCTTGAATGTACAAAGTTGATTAATGCTTAACAATCTCAATGATTTACACTTGTTGTAGGTTTCTTCACTTGGTTCTCTATACAGCTGAAAGAGCTTGGAGTCATGCTATGGAAAAGAAAACATTGCCTGATGGACCAAATGCACGCCAAAGAAGTTATCTGATTGGTCGGTTGAGAAAGGCGGTTAAATGGGCTAGTCTTTTCCAGGAATTATGTTCCATCAAGGGAGATTCGAGAACATCTTTAGAAGCGGAGGTATGCTTTTCTTGTGTCATGATTCTCATATACATGGCAATGTGTCTGCTCATGAGAGCATTTGATTTTAGTCATTAGCCTAAACCTTCGTTCATTTCGACCCCTGAGGTGCTGCCAGAGGTGTTGAGTTGTTGATCTTCTCAAAATGCTTTTTCCTTGCTATACTTGAAGTCTCTTTGTTCATTTTTCTTTTGATTAGGATGATCTTTCTGAAATACATGAAGTCAGGGAAAGGAAACTCATACCACTAATGGATAAAAGTGTAGTGGTGCAGGAAAGCCATTGGGTCCTTCAGAATAACCATGTTATAGATTTTGGTTGATTTGCTTGATTAACATGTTAATATCTGATGACTTCAAATTATTATGAAAGAAACAAATTCTTCTGTGACTTATTTCTCTATTTACCTTTCAAACTTCGCTTTTGTCAGTGCTAAAACTGAATTTACTTCACTCGCAAGGGTGACCGATTTGGTTGAGCAAGGGATCTCCCAAATGGGGGCATCAGGTTCGAAACCCCCTGTATTCTTTCTTGGTCTAGCTCGTCGCACGGGGTCTGCCTAGCGCGGTTTTCCTCTTGTGTTGTTTTTGCCTATATGGATTTCTTTGCTTCTATTCTGTTTTATTCTTAGTTAAGTCGTCAGTGATTCCGATAAATTGTAGATCGTTTGAGACAATTTTTCTCTTTGTGGTTTTAGTTTTACCTTGTGGTGCACCTATAAGCGGATAAACCCAAACAAGTAATATTACTATGAAGATTCATCACAGTATAACTATTTTTCAAATACTGACCGCACTTACCACAATCATCTTTAATTTCTTAATGGAACTGGCTTTGAAGCTTACATCGTGGAGTTGTCTTGTACTTGCTAATGACTTCATAAATTGAGTAGGTTCCTAAGTGTTAGTATCCTTGTCTAGGTAGTAGCTTGTACTCTTGGAAGGACAAAACAAACTGACCCTAGTGACTTACTTGGATAGAAAGGATAAAAGCGAAGAAAAGAGCTTCATTTGGATGACAATTAGGGGGTCAAACTTGCTGCTGAAATTCTGAGGAAAAGAAAGATACCTATATTAACTGGTGTTATATGTGTAAATGTTCGAGAGAAAACTTGGTCCACTTGTAGCTACATTGAAAGGTTGTTAGTCAATTGTGGTGTACACGGGACAGTAGTGAATCTGTTCGACTATAGTCATTAATGTTGGCTATGGTCAAGGATGTGATATTTAGCTACTCTCACAGAAGATGAAAAAATGTAGATCCTTTTCTATCATTCTGGTTATAAAAAACGGTTTTAAAGTTGCCTATTTCCATTAATCTATCTGCCCTTTTTTTTTTTGGTAAAGACCATTAATCTATCTGCCCTTTTGTGTGGCTAATCATTTACCTGACTCGGTATATCAACTTTGTTTCCTTAATGAGAACTTTAGTACAATGTAAAATCTGTTTTAAGTTAATATAATTGGTAGTGCCTTTCACCTTGCCTTTTGGCACCTTGCCTGTATATGTTGGTGGTAGAACAGAGAATCAAATGTAAAGAATCATATCATGTTGTTGATTCTCTACTTTCTAATGTACTACTTTTATGTGGGAGATTTTTGTATGATTAGTAAAATTATTTACCTTGTGAAAAAAACAGAGAATCAAACTTAGCAGATCTGCAAATTGTTGACATAGTTTTTTTCTTGTGGAGATTTTACATAAACAATAGTTAATTAATCTGAATCTCTGAACGCCCCAGTCACTCCATTCCTTTTCTAATCACATCCTTTTAGCATTGTCATTATTTTTTTTCATTGCTCTTGTGTAGACATGGTGTTTCATTTTGTGTTTGAATGCTTAAAGCGACTCAATATAGTTTTTAATTATTGACACAAATCTTCTAGAGTTTGCTTTTGTAGTGTGATTCAGCAATCTTGTTTCCTAATCTGCAGGCTTATGCTGCATACATGAAAGGGAGTTTATTGTTTGAAAAAGATCAAAATTGGGACATTGCTCTAAAGTGTTTCAAAAGTGCCAGGTACTGTAGTCTTTATGGAGATGTATACTTGTCTATTGCTGACAGTATAATGGCCAGAATGTCTAGTTTGTTTCCAAATAATATCCACGGAGGAAGTTGTAGAATAATCTCTTCATTCTGCTTGCCATATCCGCTTCTTTTATTTGAATATACTATTGTTTCAACAAGGTCCTGAATTCTCGCTATCTCTTATTTGGATAGGGCTGTGTATGAGGAACTTGGAAAATATGGAGATCTAGAGAACCAAGTATTGTGCCGTGAGCGAGTTGAGGAACTAGAACCTAGTATCAGATATTGCTTACACAAGATTGGTGAGTCTAACTTACAAACTTCTGAACTCGTTTCCATCGGTGAAATTGAAGGGCCTGCACTGGACCTTTTCAAAGCGAAGTTGGAGGTGAGCTGTCATTTCTAAGTGTATTTACAATTTACCCCGATAAAATAAAAGTGTGTATGGCTTACAGGCACTATTTTTTTGTATGATAGTGCTTCCATTGTACTCTGGGTGCTGTCTTTCTCAAGTTTTTATTTTATTTTTATTTTTTTAAAGTGATTTTGGAGGATGATTTGCTCCTAATTGATCTATCACTCTCTTTTCTTTGTTAACAGGCTGCTATGGCAGAGGCAAGATCTCAGCAGGCTGCATCTATGACAGAATTTCATTGGCTTGGAAATAGATTTCCAATTTCAAATGCAAAGATACGGGTGTCCATCCTGAAAGGTATGTTTACTTTGATGCAAAAGGTAGCACTTTGAAAAACGCATCAATAGTCAACTTACTGGAGGTTCCAACATTAGGATTTTTTTGGTCTCTTGAGTTTGGAATTGTTCCAGTCGACTATTTTGAACCAAATTTTGTTCCTTTAACCTAGTTTTAGATTTTGGTCTACATACTTGTGTTCTTTATTCAACAGAGCATTTCTAGGGAATTCCTTGATATTTTCCTCTTAGTTTTTGGATGTCTGTACTTCAAATTGAAATCCTTGTAGGCTGCAGAGCACTCTCTATGACCCTTGTGAGTTGTCTTCTAATGTTAATGATGTTAACAGTTGCAGATTTGCATGTTAGTCCCAGCGACAGTGATGAGGAATATAACAGAGTATAAAATATGTAACAAGATGAGGCAAACCAAAAATTGTAAGGAATTGTCCACTAGGAATGCCATGTTATACAATGCAACAAGTCTGTTATCTTACAAAGAATGAAGTACACAGATGCATGTATTATACCTAAAAAAGTTTGCATCAACATTGTTGCTTTTGCAAACTTGAGTGGGAAATAAGAATTTTCACCGGTTTTAACTTAAGAGGCTCGTAATTTAGTTTTAAATTTCTCCTCATTTTCGCATCTCTAGTGAAATTCTCCATTTGTTCCATTTATGTGGCACTTTTTCCTTATTAGTTTGTTCCAAAAAAAAAATGACATCTTTCTATACTTGGAAACAATTTGACCTTAAACTTCTCATTTTACCCTTAATGACATGCCTTTATAACCACAAAAATATCATTGCATTTATAGAACCACAAGATCTAAATTTTTTTTCTTTCTTATACTTTGTTCATAGTCGAACACTAACACATAAATTGAAATGGAGGGAGTAACTTTTAACCACTTTGTGTTTTGGTCAACTAATTGCATATTTGCATATCTTCCTTTAAAACATCATGCTGGTTTTAGCTTTATTTCAAGCTTATATTATACACTGTACCATTCAATCAGTCCAGGAACTGGAGAAAGATATCCATGGTTCAGCTGCTGATTCTCTTCCAGCAGAGAAGAAACTTGTGTTATATGACAAAATATTTGCAGCATATCACGAAGCCAGGAGCGGCATCCGGAATGACCTGGTGAGTGACTACTCCTTATATTACATTATAGTAGCTGGCTCTTGGAAATTTCAAGTTGATCTTGATATATATTGCATAAATCAAATTAAAGTCCTGAATTGGTTCATCTTATACACATGGTTTTTCTTCTAGGTTACGGCTGCTAATTCAGAAAATGTGAAGGATGAGTTAAGTGGACTGGATAAAGCCGTTGGTGCAATTTTAGGGCAGCGAACCATTGAGAGGAACCAGTTGCTAGTTAAAATAGCTAAAAGCAAGCTCAACAAGGTTCGTGATGATAAAAATGAAAAGGTCACGAAGCCAGAGGAGCTTGTTCGGCTGTATGATCTACTGTTACAGGTAAAATTATCGAGTGTTATTTTCTTATTACATTCTTAATCAGTGTATTTTAGATCAGAATTGGCAATATGACAAGGCTCACTCATATGGCTATTGGACTGCACTGTTAACTGCTTTCTCTGGTGCAGAATACTGCTGATCTTTCTGATCTAGTTAGTTCTGGAAGAGATAGAAAAGTGGAAGAAGTTGCCTTAGCTGAAGAGTGTGAGCTGAGAAGTATGGCTTTCCGAGCAGAAAGGTTCGGCTATTATTACTTCATTAAGTGAAATGTTTTTTTTGAGCCAAGGGTCTATCGGATACAGTCTCTCTACCTCTCAAGGTAGAGGTAAGGTTTGTGTACACACTACCCTTCCCACTTGTGAGACTATACTGAGTATGTTGTTGTTGTTGTTGTATTTTTTCTTTTATCCTGTGATAGTTGAAAAAGTTTCTGGTGAGAAGAGGAGAGTGAAAGACTATCTGCATACGGTTTTAGCATTTCTTGTGGCCGTCTAAAACTAATATTATTGGTGAATTTATTAGAAGGAGATCTGGAACTTCTAGTGTCCTAGATAAGGAAGTTGTACCATTTCAATGTACAAAATGCTTAAGCGGTAATCAATGAAATTTTGGGTCAGTGATACTATGTAAGATTATACTTTGCCTGTTTGGAGTAATTTAAAATTGTGGTTCCTGTGCTAGTATCTATTTAAACTATAATAAAATGTTCATTATCTTAGATAACAGACATCATTGGATTAATCTATTTGCCTCCTGCTAGTTACTTCACGACTTAGACTGAGTTTCATTCCGCACTAATATCTTCATGTGCAAAATTTTGTTCAATTTGATGTGGTAGACCTGTAGTTTGGTGCGCTAATTTCAACTTCTGGCTAGACATTAGAAGTCCTACCGATCCTCTTATTTTAAGCCTGTTCTGAAAAATAATTTTGCTTTTGCACTGTGATGAGGTCTTGTTTATAAGTCCTCTTGCCCCTCCTCCTTCTCTTCCCCCATGAAGCACTAGTCATCTTAGATCTTACTTGGTTTCTGGGGTTGCAGCTTCCCGTATCTGTAACGTTGTCCTAGGATGAATATTTCTTGTTTGAAATCTATTCAAAGCTTTGATTTCAATTTTCCTCCAGGTGCTTCTACTTAGCAAAGTCCTACAGTTCGGCGGGAAAGAGGACAGAAGCTTATGCCTTGTTCTCTCGAGCTCGTTCTTTAGCTGATGCAGCTCTTCTGAAACTGCAGTCCGCGAATGCTGCTGATCAGGTAAGCACTTAATCAGTCAAACTACCTGCTTTTATTATATTAAAAATTGATTGTGCATGTTCTCTAAATGTTCATTGATAGAGCTTCCTAGCTGCTTCTTAAAGGAGAAACTAGTACGAAGATGCCCGTGCTAGATGCAGGCCCAACTCCAAAATGTTCAAATTTGTATCTTTATGTATTCATAATTTTCCCAACTTCCTCAGAACTTTAAATCTTATCTTAAGATCTTTCTTTTAACTTAATAGTAATACTACAGTTACTACAATATTAAACTTCAGTTGATTACATTTTTCCCGAAGGATAAAATGAGATGGAAACTTCTATGGTTTTAAATCTAGTAATGTATCTTTATACACTTAAATATTTACACTTGTTTTTTATATGTTACTAAAAAAATCAAATATAATAGTGTTTGCAATAAATTTTAAAGTGACAAAAAATAAATTGCAATCACAAATAAAATATGAAGAAACATAATTTTATTGATAAACAGTGTGGGTACAATTCTATTCCTCCGTTTGATTTTTTTCTTTGAATTTTCTTCGTGATTGAGGACCATTACTAGCGTATTTCTATAATGTAGGATGATGTAGACCTCCTTGAGATTTATTTGATCTCCATGAAAGGATTTTGTGGATCTTCTTGAAGTATTTGGTTGTCAAGAAGAGTTCGGCCACATCTTATCTTTGTGAATATTCCATAACTTTATAGAATTTTTGAGATGCATCTCCAAGGGAATATATTACCCTTTATATAGGCATGAACTAGGGTTTAGGGTAGAGGGGGCATCTGTGCATCTTATGTGCACATGCCCAAACCATCTTACCCGCGCTTCCCTCATCTAATCTTCTCTCTTCTAGTATGTCCATATGTCCATCTCAACATCCTCATATCGCAACTTGCATCTTCTAAACATGAGAGCTATTAACTAGCCAACACTCTGCCCTATATATCATAGTCGGTCTAACCACCACAATGCCATGAAATTGGATTTTATGGCTTTAAGCATCCATGTTGACCTTCAACTGCTAACTCTCCTTAATATATAAGTACTCCCTCCTTCCCATTTTATGTGACACTGTTTGACTTTGCACGGTGTTTAAGAAAAAAAAGAAGACTTTTGAAACTTGTGGTCTAAAACAATTCTTGGATATTTGTGTGGTTGTAAATCATTTCATTAAGGGTAAAAGGAGAATTTAAAAGTTAAATTGTTTCCAATTATAGTAAGGTGACATTCTTTTTGGGACGGACTAAAAAGGAAAGGGTGCCACATAAAATGGGACGGAGGGAGTAATTAAGTAAGATACGGAGGTTACTCAACATGGACAAAGCACAAGTGCCTAATTTGAGAATCAGAAACAAGTATATCAACATACAGCGGCAAAATCAATGAGGACATACAAAACACAAAATATACATGGCATCCCCATACATATCTATAGCAAATTACAAGTAAGTCACAAAGAATCACTACAGTTGTGAGCACACCAGCTGAAAATGTGGAAGGCAAGGCAACATATCAACAGATGGGAATGAAGAGGAACATAAATTGTTGAACTCTTCTCAGCAATCAACAGGAGACAGAAGGACTACTTTCCTTTTTTTGTTTTGGACCGGGTCTTTGGGCCTGTTATTTGTATTTTTTGTTATTTTGGACATGGGTCTTTGGCCTATTTCAGTTAAATAAAATGGTCCACAGACCAAAATTTCAATTAAAAAAAAAAAGAAAAAGTTCTGATGCATAATTATAGCATTCTTATATTTTCTACTTATGTCACTTCAATCAGTAATATGAGTGTGAATGATTTTTCTTCTCCGTTTCTCCTTTTGTCATTGTTTTCTCTCCATCTGTAACAGGTCATGATCAAGGAACTGAGAACACTGTATAACGAGAGCAGATCTAACAGCTGTGCTGAGCATGCCAAAGGAATTATGGAGGAGGAAAAGGCTCCAGAAAATCTCTCGAAAAAGATATCTAATATCTCATTGAATGGAACTGATAAGAAGGTATGATTTGGCCTTCCATATGTCTGATATACTTTTGCAGTCTTTCCCATTAGCTAATTTGTTGTTGTATTCACCTTCTCTTTGATGTTCTTGGTGCAAATGGAACCAGTTCCACATACTCCTATATGAAACTAGTAGGGATGGCAATGAAGCGGTGCGGGGTGGGGGTGGGGCAGGTTGAGCTTAACCCGCAAATTTTTTAATCCGCCCCGCATAACAACGTTTTTCATTTTCAACCCGCCTCGCCCCGCCCCGCATGAACCCGCCCTGCATTACTTTTTTAATATTTTTTTTTCTAGTTAAGTTTGATACTAAAAATAAAATTCATAACAATAAATTCTTTTTTTCATTAAGTTGTATTAATTTAATAGGATAGTGACTTAAAAAATTTATTTTCAAGGGTCAATTGGAAAACTTGTAAGAAATTATATTATTTTTTATTAAACCATTTTTATATACTATCTCAAATATTTTAGTAGATTTATAGAAATTATCTTAATAAATAATGTTCTATCACTTTTATAACTTTTATAACATGTAAAAAGTTAAAATTAAATTTGAACTCACATAAAATCACATATAACCGCAACTTGCCTCACCCCGCATTAATTTTTAAAAAACCCATTTCAACCCTCCCCGCACAACCTTAAACCCGTCCCCGCCCCCGCCCCATATAGCCTTAAACCCACCCCGCCCTGCATCCGCCCCGCTCCATTGCCATCCCTAGAAACTAGGAAGAAACCCATGGAGATTTTCTGTATTGTTAAACTACTTCCAACCAACTTCTATGATCTTTTCTGATTGGGTTTGATGACATTGAAGAAAGAATGTTTGGATTTCTTCTGAAGAATTAATATTGACTGCGTGAATCGTGAGAGTTGAAAAAAAAAGTTTGAACGAAGAGGTTTGAGTTCTTGGTAATTCAAAATGTAGTTAACACTAGATGAACCTCTTGCTGATCTTAGCAGAAGCATTAATAGTTCTCCTTCTTGTGTCCTTCAGAGGATACTGCATTTTGTGTGCTTGATTCCTCAATTGATAGGCATATTGTGAAATGAAGTTGTAAATTCCATTGTTTTTCAAGTGTTTGTGCTGGAAAAGGTTTCAACTCAATGAAATGATAACGCAGTTAGGGAATTTCTTCTGGTGTTATAATTCTGCTTGTGTTCCCAAAAAAGGTCAAACATGAACAAGTAAGCATGGTGTGTCTTCATTGATAGTTCTCACTGAGCACTTCAGCATTGTGTTTGACACAAATTCCCCCTCCTCTCCTCCACCCCCATAGTAGAAGTTTCAGTTACACAGTTCATTTCAGTTTTTTATCCATTTAATACTACGTAGATGCTCCCAACTGTTAGACGTGTTTTCTGGTAGTTCTAAATAAGCTAGCACAACCTTTCCCATTCTCTTCTAGTTTTAGTTTGGTACACATTAGGGTCACCTGAATGTTTGAACTACCAAGTATGACGAATAATTCTGCCTTGATAAATTTTTGATATTTGATATGTGGTAGAAACTTAAAGTTTTCATGCTACTTAGCTTTCATTTAATTCCATGACAGTTGATTGCCTATCTGTTTTGTATTCCAAGAACTCCGGGGTTTCTATTAGGCATTTCATTTTGTATTCGTCCATTTCTAGTTTGTCTAGTTTCTGCTTCCATTTCCATTCGTGTTCTTCTGATCCCCCGACGTGTGTAATCCATGTTTTATACTTCTTTCTTTCAGATGGAGAAACTTCTCATGGAAAAATTGGATACATACGAATCAGCTGTTGGTGAAACCAACATGAAGGTTGTTCCTCGAATTGAAACATTTCCACCTGCCTTCCAACCAGTTCCTCGTAATCCCATCGTATTGGACCTGGCCTATAACCTAATTGAGTTCTCATCACTGGACTCTCGTATGAAGAAAGATAAGAAAGGTTTCATTAGTAGGTTTTGGGGCTGAGCTTCTTTTTTTTCATTGGTCATTGATTTTTCAGTTGCACCATAGAGTTGAGGCAATTTTATCAAATTTTTAAGCTGCAAAATTCTTCAACATGACTTCAGAAATTTTTTCTATATCTGAGAAGTCAGAGAAAAATTCATTTTATATGCACTGTGTTTTTTCTGAAATTCTAATTTTGGAACAGAGGGCCTTCATTTGGTTGCATCTAATGGTTTGCTTGAATTTATTTTAGAAGTGAATTGTACTACCAAGTTGCATCTCTTTGTATTTCAAATAATAAGAAAATAAACAAAGTTTGTTTTGGAATAAAGGGCTCAGGGAATTTATTTATTTTTAATTGAAAAAGAGATTTATTTTTTCGAATGAAGAACAAATCTACATGTATACATACTCTAGAATCA
Organism: Solanum commersonii; assembly: GCA_029007595.1. Classification (NCBI taxonomy): domain Eukaryota; kingdom Viridiplantae; phylum Streptophyta; class Magnoliopsida; order Solanales; family Solanaceae; genus Solanum; species Solanum commersonii. Next base: position 3,902,725 of record JAJTWQ010000051.1, read on the forward strand.
AATTAAACGTTTGAAAGGTGTTGGAGGAAACTACATTATTCCTTGTTCAAAATTATTACATGACAAAATGTTTTCAGGGGATTCAAAATATAACATATAAACAAGAAGTTAAAAGGGGTTTTTAATATTCTGCTGAAGAAAATTGGAATGAACTCTTTGCCTCTACCTGACTACGGCCACGATTACTCCCTCGTCCGAATGTACAACATGACAAGAATCTTTTTTTCTAGTTTCATCGGCAAACATGTTATCATACTCGAAGTTTCGATAATCAACTACCCTAAGTTTGATAGAGAAAGGAAGCACAAAAATTATTCGTGTACCTTTAGTCAAAAACTTCAAGCATTGCCAAAAATCATTTATCAATCGAAAACATGATAGTGAATTTTCACTGTATAATAAGAAGTTTGTCTATATAGAATAAAAATTATTAAATGAATCTTGCAATTCTAAAACATAAAATAATCATTTTAATATTAATGATACAAAACAAGAAATGTAAGCTAATATCATAAATCATAAGGGAGATTAACCGTAGCGGAGCTAGAATTTTTATTAAGTGGTGTCAAAATATACAGTAAAAATGTATATCGCTGCTATCAGGGATAAAACACGACACCACCTCAAGCAATTTTCGTAACTTCTTAACCACCACATTAAACCTTCAACTTGTGTAAAGTGGTGTCAACACTTGTGTAGTCAAAGTTTTTATAGTTTGACTCTAAAAAAAGAAACTATGACAATTAAAAGTGGTCGGATGTAGTAAAAGGAAACCATGACAATTAAAAATGAACGGAGATAGTAATATAAAAAGAACAATGACTAGTCTTCTAATGTCCCTCCACTAGTTGGCAACTTAAGTGGAGGGACAAGTCTACATGACTTGCCACATCATTAAAATTTTTGGGTGTTAAATTCTTTAGGGGTATTTGTGATCTCTTTTGGGATAACGATGAAGTATTTTTGATCCTAAAATATAACACAAGATATAAATAGTCTATTTCGTATAATTCAGAGACAATTCAGACCCTTTTTCAATTTTCAATGAAAAGTTAGTTATTTTTTAGCCGTGACTATCCTGTATCTACACATGGCCTTGGTGTACACAAATATAACATTTATATTGTCATATTCAAATTTTGGACGTGAATTCACACTTTAGGTTTTGATTTTTTTTATATATTTGAAAGTACCTAAAAAACTATTATAGCCACAATATTTACTAATTTTTAAAATATATAAAAGAACTATGGTAAAGAAAAAAATTATTTAACCCGCAAAATTCAAATAACAACATTAAAACAAGAGAATATTTTTTTTTTCTCATTGGATGTCTCGTTTGCCGTTGCACTTTTTACTAGAAAATGATTTTCTTTGAACACATTTAATTTTGAATCATAAACCCAACATTTTTAAAAGTTAAGCTTATGACATGTATTTTACTTCTTCTTTATATAAGTGAACAAATAAAGGACGAACATAACATCAACAGTGTTTCCCATGTATAAAAAAAAAAAAACCATTATACTAAAGGTACACCAACTTTAATTTTATGGATTAATCATATGTAATGTAGAAATAAAAGTACGTTTATTATGTTATTTTCTGACATGTATGATTTTATCCTTAAACCCTTGTTTATTAGCATGTGTTTTTTTTTAAAAGAAAAATTAATTAATTTTCTGATTGATCTGTTTCTGTTTTATGAAGTTGTCTTCATAAGCCAACTGCCAATGTCTGCTATAATTTCCTTTTCTGATTGATATGCATAACAACAAGCAAGTGGTATATTTAATTTTAGCTAATAATAGGTGCGTCTAGACATCTATAGTGACGTAATCAGAAATTTCATGAAGGATGTCAAATATTGGATAGTAAAACTAAAAAAAAATAACTCCATGGGGATTCAATCTTACATCCCTTGTATACTTCTACACTCAATTGTCACCGAGCTACTGCTCAATCAGTTCACGTCAAATTTAGGCATTTAAAAAAAATTTACAGCAAGGAATCGAATCTGATCGCTATGTAAGTTTCGTATATATATATATATATATATATATATATATATATATATATATATATATATATATATATATATATATATACCCTTTTCATTGTGCTATAGGTCTCCCTTGGTTTTGCTGGTGTTTAAGATATTTTATATATATCAATATAAAGTAGTAAGATTTGATATTTTTCTGACGAAGGGTGATCAATCGACTGTAGTTGCGCCACTGATCATCAAGACACTTCAATTTAATATAAGTGTGTTTTACAAATAATTTCTAAAATGCACATCTACATACTCATTTAAGAGGGTATATTCTAGATGTGCATTTTCGAGGATGAACTGTTTAATGAAGTCAACTTAAACCAAATTAAGATGTTTAAATGTATATTTTGAAGTTGAATGCTTAGTTGTCAATTGAGATTGATCAAGATTTTCCTTTGTATACAAAGTGTGATGAAGTTAGCATTTGGTATTCTATAAAATTTATGAATCAACACTTATAATTAAAGTTTTCGACGTAGAAAGTTTTCCGTTTTAAAAGAACTTAATTTTCAAGGAGATTTAACACGGCTCTTAGAGAACAAATTTGTATACATTCATTTAGTTAGTTAATTTATTGAATCTGTATTAAATTTTAATTAGTAGAGCAGCATATCTATGATATTTCGAATTTAAATAATTTAATATCTTTTTGTAACATTAAGAAATGAAAAGAATGATTTTTGAATAATTTTTGCTATAATAGTCAAATCATATTATTTAACTGTCAAATATTGTTATAGGTGTAAAACAACCAATCGTTATAAAATTCAAAAAAGTGTTGAAACAAACAAGATTGTTATAGTGAAGTTTGACTATTGTAGTTTGGTTATTTAGGGATATTTTAGTTTGTGATGACTAATTTTTTTATGGAGGTTCCAAGATAAGATCTTGATTGATATTACATTTAGATTGTTACAAGTGTTGTCTTGTTTATGTTAAGGAATTCATTTATAAGGTAGCGTTATTGAATATTAAGAGAATAGAGGCAAAACTATTGAAAACAGTTCTTAAGGTGTTACAAAGGACAATTATAAACTTATTTGTAGTTTGACCTCAAGCTTAGTGAAAAGTTTTGAAATAGTCATGTACAGAGGTAGGTCATAGTTGTTACTCTCTTGAATAAAGTTTTTTTTCACATAAAATACTTATGGAAATGAAAAGAGCTTTTTGGCATTGAATGGAAAATGACCATTAATAAAATGAAAAGAGCTTTTTGGTATTGAATGGAAAATGACCATTAATTATATTACAACAACAATATAAATATTAAATGAAAAATACATAAATATTAATTCATTTGAGACAAAAATAAAAAGAGCTTTTTGGTATTGAATGGAAAATGACCATTAATAAAAGAGAAAATGGCCAAATTCCCCCCTAATCTATTATTAGATTTCCAACTACACACTTAAACTTCACGGGGGTCCTATCACCCCCCTGAACTGTTTAAAATCAAAATTATTGTACCCCTAAAAAGCCACAACCATATTTATGTTGATGGGTGAAACTCACACGTTTGACACGTGAAAATTCCATTAAAAAAAATTTTTCTTTAATTTTTTCATTATTCTCTCTTTTCTTCTGTTTTTTCCCAATCTCTCCAAACCCAAAAATATTTTCACCGTTTTCTCCATTACTATAAACACCAAAGGTCTACCAATCACTACAATCTTGAAAAGGAGAAGGTCGGCAATGATTTGATTCACATTTGTCATTTTGTCCACTACTTGATTGGTATTAATATCATTTTCATGAATGCATATGTTAAATTTCTCAAATTGGAGTTAATGAATACATATCAATGGAGGAAAGTTGAATGTGGGTTTCATCGAAAATTTAAAATTCTTCGTTGGTTTAGATTAAAATTACAAATTTGGAGCTCCGAAGAACCAAAATAAGAATTTGCCAACCGAATAACTTTGTGGGTTGACCATGTACAAGGATGATTAACAACTCCAATAATATCGATAAAAAAATGATTTTCAAAAATTCCTAATTCCATACACAAATTAGAATCAAGAGGAATACAAAAATTCTATGGTACATCCGGTGAAGATAGCAATGGCGGCAAATACGTAAAAATGACGGGAGATGGACATATCTGGTCACTTAGAAGGAAGAGATTTCTATGAAGAAGAAAGAAAAGAATAAGGAAAAAATTAAAAGATATATATATATATATATATATACTAAAAAAAAGTTTTAATATTTTTTTTCCGTGCTCACTCTCTCAGGGAGAGTGAAATACACTCACTTCGCCACATAAGCATTTAGGGAGATGATAATTTCAGTTTTAAACAATTCAGGGGGGTGATAGGACCCCCGTGAAGTTTAAGTGTGTAGTTGAGAATCCGGTAATAGATTGGGGGGGCATTTGACCATTTTCTCTTAATAAAATGAAAAGAGCTTTCTGGTATTGAATGGAAAATGACCATTAATTATATTACAACAACAATATAAATATTAAATGAAAAATACATAAATATTAATTCATTAGATACAAAAATAAATAAAATAAAAAGAGCTTTTTGGTATTGAATGAAAAATGACCATTAATTATATTACAACAACAATATATCTTAGCCTTTTGGTATTGAATGAAAAATGACCATTAATTATATTACAACAACAATATATCTAGTTAAAGGTCAAAGAAGGGTTAAATGTGTATATATTTAGTCAAAGATAGAAGTGTAGAATGTACACAAATCATTATTCGTATTACAATAACAATACATCTAGTCAAAGGTCAAAAAAAAATTAAATGTCTATTTACCTAATAAAAAATAGGAGCGTAAAATATACGCAAGATTTGAATATATATATCCCGTCATAGGTAGAAGTGTAGAATGTACACAAAAAGAGTACTATGTGTGAAGTTAGAAACTCAATACACATAGTAGTCTTAAAAAAAAAAGGAACAAAATTTCCCTCATTCTTCCTCGAAATTCATTTTCTAGGCTTTATTGTTAGTACAATAAAAATACCCTAATAGTGCCAATTCGTCCTTCCTGCCTTCCTGAACTCCACTCCATTTCCCCCATGATTATAGGTAAATCTGTAACTAATCTATTGATATTCTTTATTATTTTGATGTATGAGGGCAATATATATATATATATATATATATATATATATATATATAAATAATTATTTGCTCAATTTTGTCCTAAAGTTTGCCCTTTTTGTTCTTCTCAATTTGATTTTCATGCTATTTCTTTTCTATAAACTATTTTTGTGAATTCTAACATCAGTTTTAAGTTCCTCTTGTACTCTATTCAAGAACACCCTAAGAGACAATGATCTGGCTAGTTTGTGATCCTTGACAAATGTTTTGCAAATTCTTGATGATATGCCTGTATAGAACCTGTTTGCTTTTCTTAAAAGTATAAAATCATTTTTTAAATTCCTCTAAATAGCTAAAGGCTAGATTGCTTATTCTTGATTAAGGTTGAAGACTTGAAGAGTCCAAAAAGTGCCTTAGGATTAAACACTAATAAAAGTTATTCAAAATTTACTTTACTATTTTTTTTTAAAAAACATTACTTTTTCTTTTTGATTAGCGTTATGCTATAGTTACATAGGTTTCTTAGGATTTTTGAATTTTAACACTAGTAAAATTGTTGATTTGATGTTCTAAATCTAGAAAATGAAACAACTTCTTATGTTTATTTATTTTATTACTTAAAATAAAAAGATTTTAGTAATAACAAACTGGTGCTAGATGAAAATATTCATTATTTTTCTTTATAGGGTGAGCTCTATAAAACAAAGAGAAATCTGAAACAAAAGGTAGGAATAAAATGTCATGTCCGACAAACTTTCGAGTTCAAATGATTCTTCAGTATCACTATCATCTTCATCGAAAATCTAAGAAACATAACAAAAAGTCGACTCTCAGATTTTGAAGATCTCATCCAATAATTAAGGAGAAAAAGAGTTAAAACACTACAAACCTGCATTTGAGATATTCCAAATATAGGAAACTTCGTATCAAGCAAGGAGCATATGAGAGCTTATATGATTCCACCAACAAAATATCGGGTAGGTAAAAGCGTTTGACACTGTTAGGATTAAAGGGAAACCTTGTTGGGCTTCATATTTTTCTTTAGAGTGAAGAAGGATATGAAGCACCCACAAAGCTTCCCTTTAATCCTGATAGTGTCAAATGATTTTACCTACCTGACATTTTGTTGGTGGAATCAGATAAGCGTTCATGTGTTCTTTGCTTGATAAGAAGCTTCCCATATTTGAAATATTTTGATATGAAGGTTTGTAGTGCTTTAACTTTTTTTCCTTATAGGGGTCATTTATTGTACATTTTTGGTTTCTCAATAATTTGAGAGTTGACTTCGTGTTATCTTTCTTAGGTTTTCGATGAAGATGGTATATATAGTGATACTGAAGAATCACTTGAACTTGAAAGTTTGTCGGACATGACATTTGATCACCTCAAGGAAGTTAAGCTAGGAAGTTTTATAGGAAGAATGTCTGAGATGCAGTTTATCAACCTTTTGTAGCCAACTCCCCAGTGTTGGAGAGAATTCTAATAGATCGACAGTTTCTTGATCAAGAACTTCTTGACACAAGATTAGAATTTTTCACTGAGATCTCAATATTTTTTGTGTGCATCACCTAAAGCAATAATTGTCTACATAGATTTAAACTGATATCAATCTTTTGCTTAGAAGTTTAAATTCAAAAGGGATAAAAAGGTGTTGATGTAGTATTATAACTCTCTATTCTGTCGTAACATCTAATTCATAACATGATCATAGCTTGCATGGATGTTTTGATTAGTTTGTTGTCACTGCATGTTTATAAATGATGCGTGTGTGTATATATATATATATATATATATATATATATATATGTTTGTTGTCTAACAAATGATCGATGTATATTTACTCTTTTCGTTAACAAGTGTATATTTTTTGAATTAAAAAAATTAATCTTAAATTGTTTTTATTGAATTTTTAAAAATACCACACAACCCAAAAAAAATCATCTTGCCCATTTCTTAACTTTTCCGGACCCCACTCAACTAAAAAAACCAATTCTTTTTTCATTTGGGTTAGTTCTGGTAATAATTCAGACATGAACCAGAAATAACTGATAATTCAGAAGTGTTTTAATAAATAGTTGGTGGCAGTTCAAATAAAAAAAGTAAACACCAATAGTTTTGATGAGAAACTCTATAAAACATGATATTTTAAATGTATATTTGACTATTATTAATTTAAATAGACGATAATGCTCCAACTTACAAATCATTGCTTAATGTCAATAAATAAAAAGAATAATGACAATAAAGATTAAATATTATAATATGTTAAAATGGATCAATATTTTTATTATTTTACTTTTACCTCTAATTGTTTAATATTTATTTAATGTTCCTACATGATAATATTTATTTTAGGACAGTCAAAATAATAATGATAATTATTGTTTGAATTCATAAAATATAACAAAATAATTGTGTCCTCTTACTTTTATCATTTTATTGTGTGTTAATGCTATTTTTGAGAGTAGAATTTAACATTATTCTATATACAGAGAAAATCACTAGTAGATTCTGAAGCCAATTCAATGTCCAACCAAATGTGCTTCTTTTTTTTCTTCCAAAGATTAGACGTATAATTATAAATTGGTATCTTGACGTTTGAATTTTTTTCTAACGGTTGCTCTTTCTTCAAGGAGAAGAAGCGGACGGAGACTCCGAGGGTTAGGGGATAAGTTTGGTCGAGAATTTCATTACCTAAGTACACCACTATAGCCCCTAAAAGGGTCATATCTTGTTGAAGAGCAAGTGAAAGGAGCGAGACCTTGCGGAGTAGGTACGGAAGGGGAGGCCTCTTCAGAGGTAGTTAAAACCCTTTATTGCAGGGAGGCAAGATAGAATTATTAGGATTACTCAAAAATCGTTTCTCCATTTGACAGAAAAAAGCAACAATTTAAGAAACGTCAACGTATCAGGTTACCGTGATCAGAAATCTTTTAGCTTTACCAACTAATTTTAGTCCTTGAGTACTCTTTCTCATCTGGTTCTATTTTAAAATTGATTTTGCTTGATTACATAATTTTTTTCTGGTATCAACTTATCTGCACATATTTGAATACACAATTATGAGTGTCACTTAGATATCTATTGATTTTTAAAACTGTTAGATATCCTAATGCTTATTTTTATTGCAGACTGATCAAGAAAAATATGTTAACATGTACAAGGCTTACTGCCTTAATTAAAATTGACAAAATTATCACAGTTAATGAAGCAAGACAAACATACATCACACAATTATAGAATCACAACCATCACCTATCTCGAAACAAACTTGAAACCCTAAGAAACTTGATCCTTCCCTTTCTGGATTCGTTCTGCTTGGTCTACAAATAATCAATATAATACGGGAATCAATAAACAATCACTAATTACTTGAATTACAAACAATTTTATGAACCCTAAATCAAACCTATGATCCCAAGTATCCAAATTAGGGTTGTTTCCACCATAGATTCTAGATCAAAATCCTCCCTCATCGATATTTACTCATTAGATTATGTTCTACGGATCGAAAAACAGATTTGGGGAGTTAAAATCTTACATTTAGCCTCAAGAATAGTGGAAAATCATCAAGAAAAGACTTGAGTTCGTTCCTTAGCTCTCAAATTTGAAAATTACAGAATAAAATGTTTTTGGGATTTATTTACAACTTTAAGTCGCGTCTGGCCTGCCACAACAGTCCTCACCTCGCTACAGCAGCCCCTCCCTGGCGGCAGAAATCCTACCTCAACGGCTTGCATGGAAACAACGAGCTATTTAAAGAATTCCAAAACCCCCATTTCACAACACACCTTCAACCAACAACACTCAGGAAATACCCGATCACGCCAAAGTCAGTTTTGGGAGTTCTACTCCCCCGAATTTAATTCCATAAAGTAGTATGGGTTCCTTAATGTGTTAGCTATCTACTCATGTAATCAAAATCATATTTAAATCACCCAATTTCTAACAAATTTCCCTAGACCTTACTGACTCTGATTTCATCTAAATCTGAACTAGGTTGGGAAATTCCAAGTTACTACAAAAAAAATTTTCGGCCCAAAATCTTTCTCCGTTGGCTTTTCTATAATGACGGAAACCGGTCGTTATAATAGATACCAATTTACCCATCATTCGTCCCCGAGTGACAAACTCAGGAAAATAGTCTAAAGAAAGAATGAAGTAGTACCTGATTCGACGAACAATTGGGGATACTTGTCTCGCATGTCCCTCTCGGTTTCCCAAGTAGCTTCCTTAACTGGATGATGCTTCCATTGAACTTTTACGGACATCATATCCTCGGTCCTCAGTTTACGCACATCACGATCAAGAATTGCTATCGGTTCTTTCTCATATTGTAAGTTCTTGTCTAACACAATTGAGTCCCATTTAATGATGTAATCTTCGTCACCATGATATCTCTTTAATATGGACATATGAAATACTTGATGAACTCCCGATATGTTAGGAGGTAAAGCCAATCTATAGGCTATCAGTCGTACACATTCTAGAACCTCAAAGAGACCAATGTATCGCGGACTTAGCTTGCGCTTCTTGCCAAATCTCATCACCCATTTCATGGGTGATACCTTAAAAAGAACATTCTCACTAGTCTGAAATTCCATGTCTCTTACCTTATGATCCATGTACTTCTTCTGTTTACTCTGGGATCTTAGAAGCTTAGCTTGAATACTCTTCACCATATCTTGAGCATCCTTCACTAAATCAACCCCCAAAGGTTTCATATCTCCAGCCTCGAACCATTCTATGGGTGATCTAGATCCCCTCCCATAAAATGCCTCAAATGGTGTCATATCTATGCTGGAGTGATAACTATTATTATAAGAGAATTCACACAAAGATAGGAACTTATCCCAATGCTCTCCAAAATCAATCACACATGCCCTCAACATGTCTTCTAACATTTGAATAGTCCTCTCTGACTGCCCGTCTGTCTGCAGATGGAAGGCTGTACTAAAAGTGAGTCGTGTGCCCAATTCATCATGTAACTTCCTCCAAAACTTGGATGTGAATTGGGTACCACAGTTTGAGATGATAGAAAGGGGCATCCCATACAACCTTACTATCTCTTTCACATAAACTTTAGCCAGTTGTTCAGCATTATAATCTATTCTTACTGGAATAAAATGGGCTGACTTAGTCAATCGATCAACCACTACCCAAATAGAATCACACTTCCCCAAAGTCTTGGGAAGACCAACCACAAAATCCATGGCTATAATTTCCCACTTCCATTTCGGAATATGCATTCTTTGAAGCAAACCCGTTGGCCTTTGATGTGCATACTTCACTTGTTGGCAATTTTGATACTTAGCCACAAACTCCGCTATATTCTTCTTTATGTCCGACCACCAATAAATTCGCTTCAAGTCTCGTTACATCTTGGTCATACCCAGATGAATAGAATATCGCAAACCATGATATTTTGCTAATAATTTCTGAATCAAATCATCTACTCTGGGTACACATATTCTTTCTTTAAAATTGAGCACACCCTCCTTATCTAGAGTGGTCTCTTGTGCCTTACCAATTGTAGTATTCTTTCAAAGCTCCTTCAAATTTTAATCCTCAAATTGCTTGGCCTTGATCTCCTCAATGAATGTGACCCTTACTTCAATGCTAACTAACACCCCACCTCTTTTTGAGATGTCCAACTGCATGAACTTAGACTCTAAGTTTTGAATTTCCTTAGCCAAAGGTCTCTTAGTTACACTCAAGCAAGATAAACTACCTATACTCACTGCTTTTCGACTCAAAGCGTTTGCCACAATATTAGCCTTACCCGAATGGTATTGAATGGTGATATCATAATCTTTAAGTAACTTCATCCATCTTCGTTGTCTCAAACTTAGATCCTTTTGAGTGAACACATGCTGCAAACTACGATAATTAGTAAACACCTCGTACTTAACCCTATAAAGGTAATGCCGCCAAATCTTAAGAGCAAACACTACCGCTGCCAATTCCAAATCATGCGTTGGATAATTTCTTTCATGCACCTCAATTGACGCGCTACATAAGCTATAACATTCTTATCCTGCATCAACACAACACCCAAACCAGAATGTGAAGCATCATAGTAAACTATAAAATCTTTACCCTCTACCGGTAATGCTAGAATAAGTGCGGTGGTCAAAAGAGTCTTGAGCTTTTGAAAGCTCTTCTCACATTTTTCAGTACACTCAAATGGTATCTCCTTTTTGGTCAAATTTGTCAAGTGAGTGGCAATAGAAGCAAAATTCTTTACAAATCGACGGTAATAGCTAGCGAGCCTCATGAAACTCCTAACTTCCGTCACAGAGCTAGGCCTAACCCAATTTTTAACCGCCTCAATCTTTTGGGGATCTACTATTACCCCTTCCTTTGAAACTACATGCCCCAAAAATTCAACAAAAGTCAACCAAAATTCACACTTAGAAAATTTAGCATACAACCTTTGTTTCCCAAGAACACTCAGAACAATACGAAGATGGTTGACATGCTCTTTTTCACTTTTTGAATAGACCAAAATATCATCAATAAAGACTATGACGAAAGAATCAAGAAACGGCTTAAACACCCCATTCATCAAACTCTTGAAAGCTGCAGGCGCATTAGTCAAGCCAAAAGATATAACTAGAAACTCATATTGCCCATAGCGGGTTCTAAACGCCGTCTTGGGCACATCTTCAGGCCTAATTTTTAATTGATGGTAACCAGACCTTAGATCAATTTTAGAGAAAACTGATGCGCCTTGCAATTGGTCAAAAAGATCATCTATTCGAGGCAGTGGATACTTGTTCCGAATGGTGACCTTATTCAATTGACGATAGCCATTACACATTCTTATACTACCATCCTTTTTCATAACAAACAAAACTGGGGCACCCCACGAGGAAGCACTAGGACAGATAAATCCCTTATCTAAAAGCTCTTGAATTTGAGCCTTAAGCTCTCTTAATTCCGTCAGAGCCATGCGATATGGATAAATAGAAATGGGATGAGTACTAGGTTCTAAGTCAATGCAGCATTCTATAGCTCTATTCGAAGGCATACCAGACAAGTCATTAGGGAACACTTCTCTAAATTCTGACACCACAGGAATAGACTCAATAGATGGAGACTCAACCTCAACATCCCGAATATGAGCCAAATAAGCTAAATAACCCTGCTCTACCAATTTACTATTCCGAATGGAGGATATGATTTTAGCTTGCCTATGCTTGTACACCCTTTTCCACTCTAATTTTTTCCTTCCCAGAATTTCTAGAGTTACAGACTCAGTATTACAATTTACCACAACATAATAAGGGGACAACCAAGTCATGCTTGAGATAATATCAAAGTTAGTCATATCCAAAATTACCAAATCAACCAAGTCTGAAAACCCATAAATAAAATAAGACATGCATGATAGACATGAGTGACTATTACTAACTCTCCAACTAGGGTAGAAACATTGATAATGGCATTAAGTACATAACAAATCATATTAAACTCTGAGGCAAATAGCACAGATACATAAGAATAAGTAGAACCCAAATCAAATAACACATTAGCCATCCGGTCATAGACAAGAATAGTACCTGTGATCACCGCGTCAGACGCCTCTGCCTCATTCTTGCCCGAAAAGGCGTAACACTGAGATCTATCATCATGTCGAGTGACTTCCCTACCTTGTTGCATGTTACCCTGCCGGCGTTACCATTTTCTCTATCCCCACGACCTCACTGATTTCCTCTTCGCCTACCTTGTGGAAGCCCTCGACCATTATTACCATTTCCTGTGGATTCCACTGTTCTAGTCTACTGCTGTGCGGACTCCATCATGCACGGGTGGGGACAATCTCTCATCATATGCCCATGTTCTCCATAATTGTAGCAAGTACGATCAAAAGACTGCCTGTTGCTTGTCGAAGGTGCGGCTCCCTAGCTATCCTGAATTAAATTATGAGATGGAGTTCCCAAGTAATTATATGTAGAGATGGGAATAGTGGATTGAATTGGATTGGCTGAAAGCATTGGCCTTTCGTACCCCTTGAAGTAAGAATCCTGAAAGTTACTCGAGTTCTTGGCCTTTTTAAACAATGTCTTAGCCTGTCCATCTCGCTTTACCCTCTCTACTTTCTTAGCAAAGTCAGTTACCTCATTAAAGCCCTTCCCTGCAGAAGGCATATGAACAGATAATACTTGCAACTCAGAGTTTAGTCCCCTTATAAATAACCATATTTAGACAAAGCATGAAACTTGACCTCATAAGCAGCCACATACATACCACCTTACTCCAAAGCCATGAACTCATCCTTCTTGCGATCCCTAAAAGTCCTATACACATATTTCTCTAGAAACAGAGCATGAAATTCGATCCAAGTAAGTGGATGTAAAGTTGAAGATCTATATTCCATATAAGCTCTCTACCACTGCTTAAACTCACCCTGAAGCTGAAAAGTCATGAACTCAACCCTATGCTGATGAACAATTCCCAACTTGTGAAGCCTTTCATAACAGTCTAAGATAAACTCATAAGCATCCTCATTCTCAGAACTAAGAGACACATGAGGCTTTAGCTTAAAAAACTTAGTCAACATTTCATGCTCATTATCAGTCATCATAGAACCCAACAAAGGACGGAAGAAAGCATCATTACCTCCCATTCTATTCGGTTTGGGGGGCAATGTTAGCAATAGGAGGACGGGCGGGAGCCCGAGCTGCTTGAACACATGGAAGCACTCCAGGACTAACCAATCCCTTCAAGAACAACATAATCTGCTGAGCCAACACTGGATCTAAGAGAGGAATACCTATAGTCTCAGCCTACACCTCTTCCACTTGTCCCACCTCATCAACATTAGCAACATCAACATTCTGCTCTATCTCTTCATGATGCGCATGAGGGTTCTCATTCCTAGTAGCATTCTCAACAGGAGCTCCATCCCCAACATGCGCTACTCTTTCACAGCCTCTACTCCTAGCTCTTCCTCTACCTCTACCTAGACTGCGACCTCTCGCTGTATATTCGTCAGCTGGAGAATTAATGAGAGCTACGGGGCTTGACATCGTTGAATCTAGTATTAACCAGTTACAGACAGAAGAGTGAATGATGTTGATACCAATTTTTGAATCGATAGATACCAATTGGAATCAAGTTATAGCACGAAAGGAGACAAGAGAAAATAGAGAAATTTCCTAAAGTCCTTTAGCATCTCGAAAAAAAGTAGAGACGTCTCCATACCATTCCGTTGTTTACATCCCTACTCTATTCAAATAGGGTGAAACGTCATAGTGACTCGAAAAATAAACAATTAATTCAATTTTAAAAGAATTTTAAGAAAATAAGAATTTTAAAGGAGTCGCCACCTAATTTTAGGAAAACTAGGAAACCAATTAAATAATCTACGAAGGAAAGGGGTTAGGCATCCTTCGAAATTCACAAATGTGGGTCTCGACTGAATTCATTTTTTTTCAAATTGAGGAGGAGAATAAAATAATGTACAAATATGATAAACATGCAATATACACAGGTAATATGATAAAACAATAATATAAGAATCGGTCTAAATTTGTCTATCGTCAATAATATACAATATAAATAAGAGTATAATATTCGAATTTTATTCGAATGACTTCGATGAGAAGCGACTTCGAGGTACCTGTAAAAGACACTTAGTAAAAGTGTTGGTACTAAATATATATTAATAAAAATAAATTAATTAAATAATAACTTAAAAATAAAAATCCGTCTTATTAATATAGGAGGCCTTAGAAATCGACGATAATTTCTTCATCAGCCAATTCTAACAAACAAAATGTATGAACTTAAACTAAATTTTCGTCTTTTAAAATGGGAAGGCCTCCAAAACCGATGAAGAGATTTTTTCATTGACCAATTTTAACTTTCTCTAACAAAAAAATGACATGACACTAACAAAAACAAATAAAAAGTAATATGCAACATCTAAATAAAAATTGACCTAACAATTAACAAAATAATAAATTATAGAAATAACATAATGATGATAACTAGCAACATTTAAAATTCTAAAAGAAGTGGATATAACCAATCCCAATAAATCAACATATAAAAAATAACTAAATAAAGCAAACTAAGATAAAAATATAATTAAAGAGGATGAAATTAACAGAAGGAAAAAGGCTCAAATATGCCATCGAACTTTTAGAAAAGACTCATTTATGTCATCCGTTAAAAGTTTGGCTCATATATGCCATTACTGTTAAAGAAAAGGCTCATCCATGCCATTTTTTTAACTCTAGTTTTGCAAAACCATTCTTTATACCCCAAACATGGTTTAACACTTTTTAATTGGAATTTTAGGATCAAATGTATACTTTTTGCTTGTTTTTTTAAAAAAACACCAAGAACACATGAAGAACATAAATAACTCTAAAATTTTCAACATCTTCACGAAATTATCTCAAATTTTAGCTACACCATTAATTTCTTTTTTAAAAAAAACAAAAATTCTAAAATCATTTGCAGAGTTCAAAAAATTCACTCATATTTAAAATATATATTCCAAAAAACGAAAATCAGTCCCAAAATTTCAAAATTTGCTTTGATTCTTGTTTTTAACATTAGATCTTTGTTGACTAGTGTTTTTTGAGTTTATGTTCAAAATTTCAAATGATTTGAAATTTTGGAGAATCTACCATTAAAGAATGTTCAAGTTTTGAAACATTGAAAAAATTTCAATTGGGTCTTGTTGAGTTAGGTTGAATTCGAGCTCAAAAGAAATTGAGTTTTGGTATCTAGCTCGGAGCGAAAATACTCTTGAAATTTGAGGTGATTCATGAAGGATTGAATAAGTTTGAAATTTGGGAATTGTTAATGTTCTTTATGTGTTCTTGGTGTTCTTAAGGATGTAGAAACAAAAAATGTACATTTGATCCAAAAAACACCAATAGAAAAGTGTTAAACCTTGTTTGGTGTGAAAAACTGGTTTTGCAAAACTGGAGTTAAAAAAAATGGCATGGATGAGCCTTTTCTTTAACAACAATGACATAAATGAGCCAAACTTTTAACGGATGACATAAATGAACCAAGCATTTATCGATGAACTTATTTTTAAATTATAAAAAATTTATTTTGAACTATTAAATAAATAAAACTTAAAAGTTACGAATTTTGAAAATGTTAGGCCAAAATTGGGTGTCAGCAGCTGTCCCTTTCGTTGGATATGATTGATGAAAGAAATCGTGGACAATGAAAATTGACAAACCCGATTTTGGCCCAACACATGACCTTTATATAAAAGTGTAATTGGAATGTGGTGAAAGTCGATCTCGGACTTGCCTCCAAAAGGATCCACGCTGTGTTGCGTCCTTGTTGAAGTAGTCCACACCTGTGACTCAATTGAGAATGCATCTTCTTGGATGTTTTCGAAAAAACAAAGATTAAACTCATTAGTAGAGACAAAATTACAAAGAAAAAGGTAGCATTTCTTACGATACGACAAATGAAGATGATCCATTGGTAGGATAAAAATGCATGTCCTTCGGTAGGACGAATAAAAATGACCAATTGGTAGGATATCAATGTATGTCCATAGGTAGGACGAATGAAAAAAGGTGATCCATCGATAGGATTTTGAATGTATGTTACAAATGAAAAATGATGATCCATTGGTAAGATTTAAATACATGTCCATTAGTAGGACGAATGAAAATGATGATCCATCGATAGGATATGAATGTATGTCCATCGGTAGGACGAATGAAAAAGATCTATCGGTAGGATTTGAATATATGTCCATCGGTAGGACGAATGAAAAAAGGTGATTCATTGGTAGGATTTTGAATGTGTGTCCATCGGTAGGACGAATGAAAAAAGATGATCCATCGGTACGATTTTGAATGTATGTCCATCGGTAGGACGAATGAAAAAAGATGATCCATCGGTACGATTTTGAATGTATGTCCATCGGTAGGACGAATGAAAAAAGATGATTCATCTGTAGGATTTTGAATGTATGTCCATCGGTAGGACGAATGAAAAAAGATGATCCATCGGTAGGATTTGGAATGTATGTCCATCGGTAGGATAAATGAAAAAAAATGATTCATCGGTAGGATTTTGGATGTATGTCCATCGGTAGGACGAATAAAAGAAAAATTTCAACGCAAGCCTCTTCTGATTTGAACGCGAATAGATAAGGTGCACATCCTTCACCTTTGAATAGATACGACTTAAATGCAAATATTTTTCAATGCAAGTTTCCACCGACTTGAACGCGAATAAATAAGGTGCGCATTCTTCACCTCCGAATAGATGCGACTTAAATTCAAACATCTTTCAACGCAAGTTTTCTTCGACTTGAACGTTGAATAGATATGGTGCGCATCCTTCACCTCCGAATAGATGCGACTTAAATGCAAATATTTTTCAACGCAAGTGTCCACTGACATGAACGTTGAATAGATATGGTGCACATCTTTTACCTCCGAATAGATGCGACTTAAATGCTAATATCTTTTAACGTAAGTTTCCACCGACTTGAACGTTGAATAGATATGGTGCGCATCATTCACCTTATAATAGAAGCGACTTAAATGCAAATATCTTTCAACGCAAGTTTTCTTTGACTTGAACGTTGAATAGATATGGTGCGCATTCTTCACCTCCGAATAAATGCGACTTAAATGCAAATATCTTTTAACTCAAGTTTCCACCGACTTGAACGTTGAATAGATATGGTACACATTTTTCACCTCCGAATAGATGCGACTTAAATGTAAATATCTTTCAACGCAAGTTTCCTTTGACTGAAACATTGAATAGATATGATGCGCATCATTCACTTCCTAATAGATGCGAGTTAAATTCAATGGCCTTCTAGGCAAATGAAAATGCAATAGTCATCTCGAAAAATGAAAATGCAATGGCCCTCTTGGCAAATAAAAAAAATGCAATGACTCAATGATTGTCCACTGTAACGAGGTGGATGGCTTGATGATTCTCCACTGTAATGAGGTGGATGGGTCGATGAATGTCCAACTGTAACGAAGTGGATGACTCGATGATTGTCCACTGTAACGAGTTGGATGCCTCGTGTTTCTTGAAAATGTCATCATCTTGATGCTTTCATCTGTTCCTGTATTCGAAAGGAAACGGTTAGTAGACACAATCTTTCTTTAGCTAACAACATGACCAAGAAACTTTAAGGCAGGGTTCAAAAGAGAATGTGTACAAGGTGCCTAATCACTTTGACATAAGTGAGCCATCATCATTTTGCTCTTGAACACTTTGTGTTCATTGCAACTCATGTTTTATTGGGGATTTGTACGAGGCACCGGTGGCTCGCATTCTGAGCTGATTTTGCTCTATTATGGCAAATTCTAGAGATTCTGACGTCAACTTTGAACTTCAGTCGATACCAGAGATCATTTGAAGTTGACTCTCGAACTTCTGACAATACTTGTTGGAATTTTTAAGGTAATCCTCAAAAATTCTGTCCCAGTTAGATATCTTGATAAATCTCACACTGATCTCCAATCTTGACTTGTTGGATATATCATCTTTATTGTGAATTTTTGAGATATCTGTCCCAGTTTTTATTATGAAAATAAAATAAAATTACACTGGGTATATGATCGAGCCTTCGTGATGCCTACATATCCTGTTGAGCCAGGAATTAGGTCAAATGTAGTTACAATTCTGTAGATGATAAATACTGCAAAGAATATTAGATAAGGTCATCAGTAAAAAATGTACAAAATGAACATGATGAATTCGGAGAGTGATATTCTTTGTCATATTCAAAGTCTAAAAACAAAAGATATGTCACATTATTGGGACAGACAACCCAATGAAGTAAAATGGGTGTCTCACACTGACAAAATTAACCTAATGACACTTTTTACAATGAACAACCCAAAAAGGAAAGACAATAAATATTTTTTTAATGGAAAGAATTAAAAAAATGTTTTGGAAAATATTAAAGAGTGGGTGCTTGCCCCCCCCCCCCCTTTTGTTTCTTTTTTTTTTTCTTTGAAGAATAAAGAATGTGAAGAAAAAGTCAAGTCTTAACTACAATTGGTACCAGGAGTAAGTATCACATGTAATTTTTTTTTTCTTTTTCTAACTAAGTCTGAACTCAATGTAACTCTTACAGCTTCAAGTGGTACCTCAAACATACTTAAGTATTAATAAGATTTGTTCATCTTACTTCAAACAAGGTTTTGAATTGTACCAATCCTCATGTTCCAAGTGTTCTCACAACAAAGACAAGTCCTATTTCACACGTATTTGAAGCGTATTATTTGAGAACATTTTTTAAGTGCACTCACACTCACAAGGATGTTCAATGCATGCAACTGTGATACCATATGCTTGGTCTTTATGTAAATCTCCACTAATGTGGGAACATTTGGATGAGATCATGTACGACTTGTTATTGGCTTGCAATGTAGTCTTAGGGACGGTTAGAGTATATATTTGGGATAAGAGTGCCTTTATTCCTTCTTGAGCGTCGCAGTGAATTTCTGTTTTTGATGATTGATGCACCTTTGGCGTCTGATCCTCTTTATTGTCCCCTGTTTTTTTTCGATTTCTTTTGAATTCTTATTTGTTGGAGTTTTTCCCTTTTCACCCCTTCGTTTCGACTCCTTTTGAATCCTTACTTTTTTAAGCTTTTCTTTTATTTCACCTCTTTCTTTTGAATTTTTCTCCTATTTTGTTGGAGTATTTTCCTTTCCATCTTTCATTGACTAAGGGGTGTTTTTGTCTTTCTTTATTTCTTTCCACTTTTTTTTTCTTTTTCTAGAAATCATTTTTTTTTGCTTCCTTGACCTTGGGAGACTTTGTCTCTTTCGCCTCTGACATCTTCAAATTTGGATAATCTCTTATATTTTGCACATTTTTGGTGCGCTCAAGAAGGTTGGGCCAAGAGAGGGATAGTGCATTAAAGCACTCAAAAAGGGTAATGGCAAAGATGTGGTTGTCCAAAGAAAAGGCTTCAGGCTCAAAGTGGGAAAACTAGAGATTAATGTCATTTGATAGGCTTTGAAAGGTACAATCGGGTCAAAGAAGGTCTACAATCCTTTCCCATACCAAACATTACTCAGGATTTTGCCTCGAAAAACATTCGAGCCAAGTACTAGATCAACAGTGCAATGCAATTGAACTTTGATCTAAAAGCTCTCCACACCATGCACATGAGAAATCATGAGGTTGGTTTTATTCTTGTCTTGAATGCCTGTAAGAGAATTTTCAAACATCACAAAAGTACAAATGAGAGGTACCAAAAGAATCTATGGTTTACCAAAGATTCAGTCCTCTTCATCATATGAAGTATTTTTACATGCTCCTAACTGTATTGATCCCAATTGAGCTAAAGACATGACTCTTTTAATATGTACAAAATTTTTTTTTTTTTAAAGAGTGAATACCGAACCCAAAAAGGGCTACCTACGTATCTCATCGAGATGAGAATCAGGTGTGCGTAGTTTATGCAGATATGTCTTTGAAAATATGCACAAACAATTTTACTTTTCATTTTTTTTTTTTGAGATTTGAATGAATAAATACCCAACTCAAGAAGGGCTGCCTACGCATCTCATCGAGATGAGAATCAGGTTCGCGTAGTTCGTGCAGATCAAGCTTTGAAAAATATGCACAAACTATTTTACTTTTTTTTTTTGAAATTTGAAAAAATGGATACCGAACCCAAGAAGGGTTGCCTACGTATCTCACCGAGATGAGAATCAGGTTCACGTAGTTCGTTCAGATAGGGCTTTGAAAAATATGCACAAACTATTTTACTTTTTATTTTTTTGAAATTTGAAAAAATGGATACCGAACCCAAGAAGGGTTGCTTACGTATCTCACCGAGATGAGAATCAGGTTCGTGTAGTTCGTTCAGATATGACATAAAATAATTTCAAAATTTAGACAAACTCGGAGCAATTCATTGTATCCTCTTAATTATCGACCTTTGTACTACATGTTGAATGTGGTCTCTCATTTTTCTTACAATAACAATAAAAAATAAATGAGTGCAACCTTACAGTAAAAAACTCTCTTGATTTTTTTTTTTGGCTTGATACTAATGTCTTATGAAATACAAAGACTCAGATTTTGCGGGTGCTCTTGTCCCTTGTTTCTTATCGGGCCTCGCCGATGTTAGAATCACGATGGGGTCGTGTTTGGTTGGTTTGAGTTTCGTGATCCTTCGCCGGAATGACTTTTTCTTGTTGGGCTTGGAGTTCGGAGACGGAAAGGATGAAGGGAGCTGCCGCCTTTGGTGGTGGTTTCGTTTGGAGTTCACCAGAGCTTAAAGCTCGCCTGGTGGTGATATTGTGGTTTGAGGCGGTTGTTTGGAGGTGTTTGTGTGGTTGGAGTTTGGTGTGACGGAAACAGTAGGGGGTTTTGGTGGTTGTCAGAGGTTGTTTCTGGTGGGGATTGAGGTGGCGCAAGCTCACCAGAGCTACTGGTTTGTAAAGGTAATAGCACCTGGGTTTGTTAGGTTGTTCCCGATGGGGAATGAACGTTAAGGAGATGTTTGGTGGTGTGGCACTTGGAGCTTTTAGTTACTGATTTATGGTCCACCGGAGATGGAGTTGTTGGCTGTCGAAAAAGAACATGAAATGGGTATTGTTTGGTTGAAGGAGAGGAGAGGCAGTGGGTGGTGGTGACTTCAGCCTTGGGCGACTGGAAATGAGGATGGAAGAAAAGTCCTAAACCTGAAAATATTATCCACCACCCTTGACTTAATGAATAGATCGTTGTTTATATAGAAAATAAAAAATTACTCATAGTACAGTACCATTCTTTTAAAATCGTGTGCCAAAATCATTAGCCTTTAAAAATATTTGTGCATGAAATCTTATCCATATTCGAATGAATTTTTAGACTGTGCAAAATATCAAAATGTATATTAATAAATATAACGAATAAAATAAATATTAAAAAAAATATAATTAACGTAACTAATGATATGTAAAAAAAATATAATTTAACAGAAATAATAATTTAATAAAAAAGTAATAATATTTGAACGTAGTCAATCGGCTGTGATAAAAATATTGTAACTAATATTAACTGATAAAAAGTTCTAAATTTTGATAAGTAAGGATAGTTATCGATGAACTTATTTTAAAATTATAAAAAATTTATTTTGAACTATTAAATAAATAAAACGTAAAAGTTACGAATTTTGAAAATGTTTGGCCAAAATTGGATGTCAACATCCGCAAGATTCTACTAGACTTATTTTGGTACATCGAGATCAAGGAACCTAGGCTCTGATGCCAACTTTGTCACGATCCAGACCGTCGTGATTGGAACCCACACTAATCCTCCGGTGGGAGAACCACTACTACAACCCAAACCAAGGAACTAAACCAAAACTAAAGCATTTAAGTTACGAAAGCAAGTTAAATAGCTAAGACTGAAGTTGCCATAAACTTCCAAAAGATCTAACAACTAAACAATGCAGAAAATACACCTAGAACCTGAAAGTCAATGTACCAAAACATCTAAAAATGAACCAAAAGTCTAAACAAGAAGGTTTACAACCCCAACTAATGAACTAATAACTAACTAGAAAAGTCTAAGTCCGAAATGTAGACATAGACAGAAAGAAAACTCATGGAAGCCTGGAAGAACTGACTTACTCTTGAATTCGAACGACGATCACTGATCTTCTAAGCGAGGTCTATCAATAGCCGCTTGAAGATGCCTTGTATTCAACAAAGAAAAAACAAGTAAAGTATCAGTACACAACCACAGTCTACTGGTAGGATCACATGGCTATCCCACTAAGTGTAACATATATAAATCAATATAACAATATAATCATATGTATATATCGAACATACACAATATTATCACATGCTCAACAATATATATTTACAACAAGTTATTGGTTCTCTCATGGAACCAAAACTCAAACAGTTAGTGTACCAGAACGTGGTACCCGATCTAATGTTTATGCCGGAACGTGGAAACCGATCCCATAATTATGCCGGAACGTGGCAATCGATCCAAGTTAGTGTGTCGAAACACAACACCGGATCCATTCAACAAGCCACAATCACAATCACAAGTACATTCTCATAATCATACAATCAAGTCATGATTCAATAGCATTTGTCAATCATATATCCTCATTTACAACAAGTGTGATCAATAATGCAACATCCACATACATATATGTATCATAATAAAGCAAGACAAACATACATTACCCAATCATAGAATCACAACTATCACCTACCTCGGAACAAGCTTGAAACCTTAAGAAACTTTATCCTTCCCTTTCCGAATTTGTTCCGCTTGTTCTTGGTCCACAAACAATCAATATAATACGGGAATCAATAAAAATCACTAATTACCCGAATTACTAGCAATTCAATGAACCCTAGATCAAACCCACGATCTTAAGTATCCAAATTAAGGTTGTTTCCACCATAGATTCTGGATCAAAACCTTCCCCATCGATATTTACTCATTAGATTACGTTCTACGGATCGAAAAATGAATTCGGGGAGTTAAAATCTTACATTTAGCCTCAAGAATGGTGAAAAGCCGTCAAGAAAAGACCTGGGTTCGTTCCTGAGCTCTCAAATTCGAAAATTGTAGAATAAAACATTTTTAGAGTTTAGTTACGACTTTAAGTTGTGTCTGGCCCGCCACAGTGGTCCTTACCCCGCTACAATGGCCCCGCCCTGGCGACAGAAATTCCGCCTTAGTGGCTTGCATGGAAAAAGTGAGCTATTTAAAGAATTCCAAAACCTCCATTTCACAGCACACCTCAACCAATGACACTCAGGAAATATCCGATCACGCCAAAGTCAGTTTCAGGAGTTCTACTCCCCGAATTCAATTTCGTAAAGTAGTATGAGTTCCTTAACACGTTAGCTATCTACTCATGTAATCAAAATCATATTTAAATCACCCAATTGCTACCAGATTTCCCTAGACCTTACTGACTCCGATTTCGTTCAAATCTGGACTAGGTTGAGTAATCCCAAGTTATTATGAAAAAGTTTTTCGTCCCAAAATCTTTCCCCGTTGTCTTTTCTATAACAACGGAAACCGATCGTTACAGGGGGATAATAAGACCTTAGTTTAGTTAAGGTGTGTCTCTCAAATTTCGGTTACTTGTGTCTTAATCCCAATTATATATCTAATTATGCTCCATTATATTAGTGCATTACAACATTAAGAAATGAGAAAAAAATGGTTTTTAAATTTTTTTTGCTATAATAATCAAATCATATTTAAATGTTGAATATGGTTATAGGTGTAAAACTACTGATTGTTACAAAATTCAAAAAAGCGTCTAAACAAATAAGATTGTTATACAGAAGTCTGATTATTGTAGTTTGGTTATTTAGGGGTATTTTATTTTGTGATGACTTGTTTTCTTGTAGGAGCTCCAAGATAAGATCTTGATTGATATTACATCCTGATTGTAGTAGGTATTATCCTGTTTATATTATGGAATTCATTTATAAAGTAGCGTCATTGGATATTAAGAGATTGAGTAGAGGCAAAACTATTGGAAACAGTTCTTTAGGTATTACAAAGGGCTGCTATAAACTATTGCAAAGTTTCGAAACAGTCAAATACAGATAGGTCGTAGGTTTTTACTCTCTTGAGTAAAAAAAATTTCCCATAAAATACTTATATTAGTTTAGTTTTTTGCAATTTATTTGAAGGAATGCAAAGATATTACACTCAAAAAGTGCATGGCAAATTTAATAGACTATTAAGTTAAGTAACACTAATTATATTTTTAATCATGCTCCATTAGGTTCTGTTTGAAATAAGATTATTGGGCTTTACTAAATATGGAGAAAAAATATAACATTAATTTCACACATTCTGAGGAAATTTTTGACCTTTTTCCTAAAAATTATTACTCTTTTTTTCTTAAATTATTTATCATATTTTTAATACACTAATAGTTATCTCAAATTATTTATTATTTTAGAAGTTCAAGATAAAATATATTTTTCATTTTATTCTTACTAATAAATTTTCTTGAAGAGTACAACCACCTCAATTCTTATTTGGTGCAAACTCTATAGGGATAAGTTTTTACCCAATAGTTATCAAAGCAAAACATGTACACCTAAATAATTGAATATTTATGAAGCACGATATAAATGAGCCAAACTTTGCAATGTGTAAATTAAGTTTTTTTTTTCTAATTTTCTATTAAGGAAATAAAGTTATATGATACTAGTGTTATTGAGACATAATAAATTAAATAAATTTATTGGAATGTACATAAGCTACATCAGAATTTTATAATCATAAAAAAGAACATGAAAAGTACCCCAATTGATTTTGTTCCATCAATCACGCCAGCATGAAAAACAAATCATAAAAAAACTAAATGACACCAATTTTTTTTTCAATTCATTACTAATATTATTGTCCGCGCTACACAATCTTAAATAATAAAATTAGATTAGATTATTATCGAATAATGGTGTCAAAATTTTTTAAAATTCATTTTAAATTTTAAATTTAATAATTAATCATCTTTTCACAATTTTTTCTAACATTCTATTTAAAATTATTTAGTAGAAAGAATTTGTTAAAAATATTTTTCACTTCCATTTAAAACTTTTCAACCTTATATGGAAAAACTTATTTAAATTGAAATTTTAAAAATAAATATGAAAAGGAAAAAATATTGGTAAATATAAATTAATGATCATGTAAACTTAATATGTTATAAGTTTTTCCTTCCTTCCTCTGAAATTTACTTGTTTGTTAATGTAAGTTGTTCATAAGTTTATGGGAAAATGCATAAGTACTCCCCTCCCCCAATCTATGCCTGAAATTTTAAAGACACACTTATACTATACTAAGGCCATATTACCTCTCCGAACTTATTTTATAAATAATTTTTTACCCCTTTTTGGCCTACGTGATACTATCTTCTGGGCCCAGTGCGTGTTGACAAGCTATCTGGTTGATAGTGCCACGTTGGCCGAAAAGGGATAGAAAATTATTTAAAAATAAGTTCGGGGGGGGGGGGGGAGGGTTAATGAGACCTTAGTATAATATAAGTGTGTCTCTGAGATTTCGGGCGTATGTTGAGAGGGTACTTATGCATTTTCCCTAAGTTTTATTTATATAAGTAGAAAAAAATGAAATGAAACAAAGAAAAAATCAAATAAATGTCCAGTTATTGATGAGATCAAATTCCCTAGTATCTTTTTATTTTTTGGCACTTGCCTTTTTCTTTTCATTTATTTTTTAATATATAATCATTCAATTTTCTATTTAACATCAATATTTCAAATATTATATGAAGAAAGAAGAAGAGAGAAGATATAAAACTTGTAATATCATTGATGATACACAATCAAACCATAAAGGTAATAGTACAAAATTATTTTGTTATATTTCATGAATTCAATACTAATTTTTATTATTTTGACCATTTCAAAATAAGTCTTATCTATATAGAAATATTAAATGAAAAATGCTTAAATATTAATTCATTAGAGACAAAAATAAATAAAATGAAAAGAGGTTTATGGTATTGAATGAAAAATGACCATTAATAAAATGAAAAGAGGTTTATGGTATTGAATGGAAAATGACCATTAATAAAATGAAAAGAGCTTTTTGGTATTGAATGGAAAATGACCATTAATTATATTACAACAACAATATATCTAGTCAAAGATCTAAAAAGGGTTAATGTACGCAAATTATTAGTCGTATTACAATAATAATACATCTAGTCAAAGATAAAAAATAATTAAATGTCTATATATCTAATAAAAAATAGGAGCGTAAAATGTACGCAATATTTGACTATATATATCCCGTCATGGATAGAAGTGTAGAATGTACACAAGCAGAGTACTATGTGTGAAGTTAGAGACTCAATACACATAGTAGTCTTAAAAAAAAGGAACAAAATTTTCCCAATTCTTCCTCGAAATTCATTTTCTAGGCTTCGTTCTTAGTACAATAAAAGGAGCCTGATAGTGCCAGTTCGTCCTTCCTGCTTTCCTGGACTCCATTCCATTTCCCCCATGATTATAGGTAAATCTGTAACTGATCTATTAAATATTTTGTTCTTCTCAATCTGATTGTCATGTTATGGCTTTTCTATAAATTGTTTTTGTGAGTTTTAATATCACTTTTAAGTTTCTCTTTTAGTCTATTCAGGAACACCCTAAGAGATAATGATCTGGCTAGTTTGTGATCCTTGACGAATGTTTTGCAAATTCTTGATGATATATGTATAGAACCTGTTTGCTTTTCATAAAAGTATAAAATCATTTTTTAATTCCTCTAAATAGTTAAAGGCTAAATTGCTTATTCTAGATTAAGGCTGAAGACTTGAAGAGTCCAAAAAGTGCCTGTGATGAAAACACTCATAAAAAATATTCAAAGTTTACTTTACTATTTTTTTTTTAAAAAATCATTACTTTTTCTTTTCGGTCAACGTTATGCTATAGTTACATAGGTTTCTTAGGATTTTTGAATTTTAATACTAGTAAAATTGTTGATTTGATGTTCTAAATCTAGAAAATGAAACAACTTCTTATGTTTATTTATTTTATTACTTAAAATTAACCGATTTTAGTAAAAGCAAACTGAAACTACATGAAAATATCTATTATTTTTCTTTGTAGGTTGAGCTCTATGAAACAAAAAGAAATCTGAAACAAAAGGCAAGAATATAATGTCATGTCCGACAAACCTTTGAGTTCATCAAGTGATTCTTCAGTATCACTATCATCTTCATCGAAAATCTAAGCAACATAACAAGAAGTTAACTCTCAGATTTTGAGGAGCCAAAAAGTACAATAAATAACCAGTAATTAAAGAAAAAAAGAGCTAAAACACTACAAACCTGCATTTCGAGATATTCCAAATATAGGAACTTCTTATCAAGTAAAGAGCATATGAGAGCTTCTATGATTCCACCAACAAAATATCGGGCAGGTAAAATCGTTTGATATTGTTAGGATTAAAGGGTGCCTTGTCGGTGCTTCATATTCTTCTTTAACAATGAACTAAGATAAGTGAAGAAGGATATGAAGCATTTACAAAACTTTCCTTTAATTCTAACAGTGTCAACTGATTTTACCTGCCTGGCATTTTGTTGGTGGAATCATATAAGCTCTCATAAGTTCTTTTCTTGATAAGAAGCTTCCCATATTTGAAATATTTCGATATGCTGGTTTATAGTTCTTTAACTCTTTTTTTCCTTATAGGGGTCATTTGTCGTACTTTTTGGTTCCTCAATAATCTGAGAGTTGACTTGATGTTATCTTTCTTAGGTTTTCGATGAAGATGATATATAGTGATACTGAAGAATTATTTGAACTTGAAAATTTACCGAACATGACTTTAATCACCTCGAGGGAGTTAAGCTAGAAAATTTTATAAGAAGAATGTCTGAGATGCAGTTTATCAAGCTTTTGTTAGGCAACTCACCGGTGTTGGAGAGAATGCTAATAGATCGACAATTTATTGATTAGAAACTTCTTGACACAAGAGTAGAATTTTTCACTGAGATCTCAAATTTTTCGTGTGCATCACTTAAAGCAAAATGTGTCTACATAGATTTAAGGTTATCTCGATCTTTTGCTTAGAAGTTTAAACTGAAAAGTGAGAAAGAGATGTTGCTGTAGTATTATAACTCTCTATTCTGCCGTAACATCTAATTCGGAACATGATCATTGCTTGAATGGATGTTTTGATTAATTTGTTGTCACTGCATGTTTATAAATGATGTATATATATATGTTTGTTGTCTACACTCTTTCTGTTAATAAGTGTATATTTTTTGAATTTTAAAAAAGAAATCTTAAATCGTTTTTATTTAATTTCTAAAAATACCACACTATCCTAAATCATCTTACCCATTTCTTAACCTTTCCTGACCCCACTCAACTAAAAAAAATTCTTTTTTCATTTGGGTTAGTTCTGGTAATAATTCAGACATGAACCATAACTGATAATTCAGAAGTGTTTTAATAAATAGTTGGTGGCAGTTCAAATAAAAAAGTAAACACCGATAGTTTTGATAAGAAATTGTATAAAACATGATATTTTAAATGCATTTTTGACTATTATTATTAATTTAAATAGACAAGAATGCTCCAACGTACAAACCATTTCTTAATGCTAATAAATGAAAAGAATAATGACAATAATGATTAAATATTATAATATGTTAAAATGGATCAATATTTTTATTATTTTATTTTGACCTCTAATAATTTAATATTTATTTATTTTTATTTAATATTCCTACATTGATAATATTTATTTTTGGACAGTCAAAATAATAATAATAATTGTTTGAAAATATGAAATATAACAAAATATTTGTGTACTCTTACTTTTATAATTTTATTGTATGCAGAGAAAATTACTTGTAGATTCTGAAGCTGTCCAATGTCCAAATGTGCTCCCCCCTCCCCTCCCTCCCCTCCCAAGATTAGACGTATAATTAGAAATTAGTAGCTTGACGTTTGAATAAATTTCTAACAATCGCTCTTTCTCCCTTACCTTTTCAAGTATACATTTATTTCTCCTACAAATTTTTTTGGGTATTAATCTCAAAATAATTATTAGGATTACTCAAAAATTGTTTCTCCATTTGACTATAAAAAAACAACATTTTAAAGAACGTCAACGTATCAGGTTATCGTGATCAGAGTTTTTTTGGCTTTACTAACTAATTTTAGTTTTTGAGTACTCTTTCTCATCTGGTTCTATTTTAAAATTGACTTTGCTTGATTACATAATTTTTTTTTCTGGTATCAACTTATCTACACATATTTGATACACAATTATGAGTCACTTAGATATCTATTGATTTTTAAAACTGTAAGATATCGTAATGCAAATTTTTATTGCAGATTGATCAAGAAAAATATGTTAACATGTACAAGGCTCGCGGCCTTAATTAAAATTTACAAAATTATCACAGTTAATAAAGTAAAATTATTCAATGGAAATCCAATTGGAGAGTGTTCTCTTTATGGGGAAAGAGATTTGACATTTACGTAGATTGGACTGCAAATGTATTGAAATTTGAGGCTTATGTCACATAAAAAATTTCAGACAGCTTATATTATGTGTTTGAATATATAGAGCACAGTCAAGTTTATCAAATCGTAGGTATTTCTTCTACTTAATTATTGTTTTAGAATTTCTAGGGAGTTCATTATTTAAAAGACGAGTTGACTGCAATTTGATCGGAAAAAGAACATTTTATAAGAAAAATTACGTGCACACACTATATTATGTATATATGTTACAGACTCGTTGCAATGACAAGTCTTACATATTTTGTAATGCATGTTATCTCTTTAATTTGACTCTCCTAAAGCTAAATATATGTGTCCATAAAGAATAATAGTTAATTTTTCAAAAATCAATAAAGCTTTTGTTTTAGGTCTTCAAAAATTTGAGGTCCATCAATAGTTAACTTAATGAAAAAAAATATTTTTCTTAAAAATATAAAATTTTAACTAAATAGTTGTTTTTAAAAATTTGTCTACTCTTTATCTTAAATATATCCGCCCATGATTTCAACCAAATTTCTCATGGCTCTGTTTGCCTTCTATATTTCCTATGGATTTTTTTGTTGTATTGAGAATGTCTAAAGTTTTCAAATTTATGGAAGATAGAAACAATTTTTTTTATCTGAGAGCTACTTTATGAAATCATTGTTTGCCCTTTTTCAAGTTCATGTATTCTTTAGTTTTTATCCAAAATTCTATGTCCTTTTGTTATTTGAAATTGGCTTTGCAAACTATATTTGCACTTTCGGCGTCAGAAGATATATTTAATTCTATACTCTTTCTTAGTTAATTACAACTATAGGGAATTATCTTTTTTATATATAGCTATGCATAAAGCAGTGATAATGACTCATATTACAGATAAAAATAGATTACATTGAAAGTTAATTTGTTGGCACGGGCCATTACCATCTAGTAGATAAGGAACATCAGAAACAAGAGAAGTTGGAAATGCCGCTGAAATTTTGTAACCTTTTTCTCCTCACGTGAAGATGTGTACATACCTTTGGTGCCTGTAAGTTAAAAGCTTTTGGTTCTAATAAGTGACTCATTCTATCCTTTTTTATTGGGAAAATGCACAAGTATCCCCAATCTATACTCGAAATCTCAGAGACACACTTATACTATACTAAGGTCCTATTACCCCCCTTCCCCCTGAACTTATTTTATAAATAATTTTCTACCCCTTTTCGGCCTACGTGACACTATCTTCTGGGCCCAACATGTGTTGACAATTTTTTCAAGCTATTTGGTTAATATTGCCACGTAGGCCGAAAAAGGGTAGAAAATTATTTATAAAATAAGTTCGGGGGATAATGGAACCTTAGTATAGTATAAGTGTGTCTCTGAGATTTCGGGCATAGGTTGGAGTACTTATGCATTTTCCTTTTTTTTTAAAATTCAATTTTCTTATAACCTCAAACTCACTCAACTATGAGTATTTTACCTACAAAGTCATCGAATCTATTTAATTGAATTTCATTTAAATTTATTGACATGATTTTTTTTTTAAATTGTAGAAAATAAAAAGAATATTCATTGAGATCATTTAATAATTTCACTCGCTAAAAATATAATATTGACCATTTTTATTTTATCCATTTCCCTCTTAAAAATATAATAAAAAGACAGTGACTAATCTTCTAATGATTCAATTTCACAAAAAAAAACATGGTTACACATTGCTTGGCGAAACATAGTCCTTAGAGATTTTTTTTGGACTTGTAGGGCCTAAGATTCTTTTCATATTCAAAACTCGAACGAAATACTTTTGATTAAAAAGAACAGCCCTGTCCGTTGTACCACATCATTGATGGTTAGTCCTTAGCATTCAATTTCGATGTTGATAATTATTGTTTGATTCAAGATCTTTTCCTTAGTCCTCAATGTTTTTTCTTACCCACTAAGATTCTTCACCAATATTACTATTATTTTTACCAAAAATGAAATCGCATAGCAATTTTCTGAATCTTCAATTAATTGCTTAATCAAATGTTTAGCTTGTCTTTTACGTGATCAATCAAATCTTGCAAGACTATAATAACTGCAAATCTTGCTTGAACTCATATTATCATTTAATTTTGGCTTAAGTCATCTGCGGCCCTTAAAGTTGTCCGCATAATTTACTTAGACACCTCAACTAATGCTAGTATCTATTGAACACTTTTATCTATTTAAACTTTGTTTCTATTAGACATTTTTTGGTAATCAGCAAAAAATGCTTAAATCATCTCTGGCCCCTTAAAGTTATCCGCATAATTCACTCAGACACCTCAACTAGGACTTGTACCTATCGAACACCTCTACCGTCCCGAATTTGAACCACTTAGACACTTTATGCCGATGTGGCACAAAAAGTGTAATTCACATTTTGGTAGGCGCGTGAGATCAAATATTTCAATATTTTCTCTTTTCCTTTTCAGTTTTTTTTTTTCATTTTTTTTTTTTTTAAAAAAAAAGAAACTTTAACAACCTTTTTCTCTTTCAATACCACACCATCTGCTACAAGTCTGCAATTATATCTTCACAACACTTCACCACCAATTTTTTAAAAACAAATTTCCGTCATTTTCTTTTTTCTTTTTTAATCCTTTTATCATTGTATTTTAATTTTGTAGTAGAACTACTTTTGTCATTTTTTTGCCAAAAACAATTAAGATAATCATTCACATTTCTTTGCCAGAAAAAATGAAGATTATTATCTACGTCTTCTTTGTCGGAAAGTAATGGAGAGCACCATCCACATCTTCTTCACCTCCCTCTCACACACCGCCCCCTACCCACGCCCCTGCTTCCCCACAAATTAAAGCAGAAATAAAAAATTCAAAATCAAAATCAACAAAGGAAGAATAGACCGTTTAAAAAAATACTATCAAATTTAATAGAAATAAGAAAGAATGACGGTCAATAGTCATGGTTAGGAATTTTTCCCTAACACTTCAAAAGCTCCAATAAATAACAATGGTGGACAATAGTGTCACACCCTGAGCCTATACCCTGAGCGAGACTGACACTCAAGAACCATTGCTGGCCCCAAGCAAACCCTTGACCTGACTTACTTAGTCAACGGAAGACTTAGACATAAGAAAGAGAGTTCAAATACAAGATAGCTCAACATGTCTCAAACTGGACTCATAATGTTTTAAAAATAAACATTTAACTTAATCAAAATGGCAACTCAAATTTGAACATAAGTCAATAACAAAATGATGACTAATGAACTAACATCTGACTAACTATCTATGAAGCCTCTGAAACAACTGAGATGGATGTTGGGACAAATCCCACAACATCCTAAAGAACTAATAATAAACTGAAAGCAATAAAAGGGATCCTCCGGAATGCAAAGAGGCTCACCAACAAACTCTGAGCTGCTCACAGGATCAATGATGCGCTGGATGCTAATCCTAGTTACCTGTGTCTGCATCATATGACGATGTAGGCCAACTGGCATTAGTACATTGAATATACGAGTATGCGAGTTGGAATGCTAAACACAACTTATGCTTGAAAAGAATCTGAAAGGAATAGAAAAACTTACCTGGCTCAACTCAACTCAACATAATTGAACTCATTTCAATATAAAGCAGTTTAAAAACAAGTGCAATATAAAGAAAGACTGTTTAAAACATGATGTCAACTCTGTGTGTATGCAAAGATACATATAACTCTGAGATGTATGTAAAAATACAAATAAGCTGATGTATATAAAAATACAAAATATTGCTGTGGGATTTTTTCTAACCGACAACCATCACTTACGAGCTATAGTAATGATACATCACTTTACCTCCCGCTGCCAAGGACCATCCTATACCTTGCCGGGGGTATAGGACCTAACTCACTAAGTGGATCCACTAGTCTATGCTAAAAGCATTAAAGGGTTCATCTAAAAAGTATGACCCTTTTCTACCCATGATGGCTAGATGGTTTATGGAGACGTGAGTTATCTGAACTCAATCTCGTCCCCATATCGGTGCTCAATCCTCTTCCCAAAATATGATACTAGCTCTTTATGTTTAAAAACATACTTCTTTATGTGATTTGAGATAATTGCTCAAAAACTTAGCTCAAAGGCTATCTTTAGAAATCGAAGTTTCTCCTCTTGCTTTATTGTGAAAGCATTTACTCTTTAACTGAAAATTAGCCCAATGTCTCTTTACTGAAAAACTAGCTCAAAGGCTCTTTACTGAAAAACTAGCTCAAAGGCTTTTTTGAAAATCTCATTTTCCGTTCTTATTTAAATGTGAAAACATTTTAAACTCTTTTGGGAATACATAGTCCCCATATACTTTTGAAGAAATGAACTTCAACTTTACTCTTTACTCAACTCAAACTCAAGTCTTAAAACAAAGTTAAAACATTTGTAAAAGACTTTTGGAAAACTTTATGAACTTCTCTTGACTTGACTCTTGATGATTTCTCTTGACTTTGATCTTAACCGTTCATGACTTGACTCTTAACTGGTTCTTGAATTGAATTATGGATTCAAGGATTGTGATTGGAAAGATCTCATGATGTTTAGGAATGATTTTAGATAGCTAAACATGAGAAAAGACCGAAAAATTAATATTTGAGGGTGGATCCACGACGCGGAGGGGTATTTAATTTTTGGTTTCGAAAATGACTTTTGAGACAGAACGGTCTGTGATGTGAAACGAATTTTCCCAGTGGGGACTAGCTCTGTGACGCGCCACCACTACTAGATTTCATCCGACGAAGTTTCTTTTTCGTTTTTCAGCTCTAAACCCTCTAAACTCCATAGGTTCTTTCCCAAAACATTTAGAATCGACTATATGTTCAGAGTACATCAGATTCTACTAGAAAACACGACTAAAAACGTGAATCAATCTCAAGATACTCCAATCAACACAACCCACAAGAATTCAAACGAAATTTATCAAGAACTCGAGGATTTACTTTCAAATCTAATAACTTCGCTGAAATTTAATCATGATTGGAGTGTGGGTGAACTATCCCAACGCTATATGATCTCACATACCTTGTAGGGATCACCCCCGACGAAATCCACAAGCTAAATTCGACGAACTTGACGATTTCCTTGATTCTCCTTCTCTTTTCTCCTCTTCTTTCCTCTTCTCTAAAACCCTAACTCTTTTCCAAAAGCGTAAAACTAGCCAAGTTCAGTTTAGACCCTTAATTATTTCACTAAAATGAATTTAATTAATCGGATAAGGAAAAGACTGAAATACCCTTCAAAAATCCAGATTGAACATTTCCTTATTTGAACAGCTCAACTTCCAATGGGCGTATCTCATTCATACAAACTTGAAATCGCGCAAACTTGGCGGCGTTGGAACGATCATTCCAAGAGATTTCCTACCATATCTGGAAGTGCTCCTAACTCATCTTGAGCTAGATGTTATGGCTGTTTGAAGTTGACCAAAAACTCACTTTTTCCTAACTTAACAAAATTTCCAGATTTTCATTCTTTCCAAAAATGACTATTTCCAATTATTGGCTTCTTCCTATTTATTTCAAATTGCAAGATG
Source organism: Solanum commersonii (assembly GCA_029007595.1). NCBI lineage: Eukaryota > Viridiplantae > Streptophyta > Magnoliopsida > Solanales > Solanaceae > Solanum > Solanum commersonii. The sequence goes on from JAJTWQ010000051.1 coordinate 3,938,380, forward strand.
TTACAAATAGTCAGTGTTAGGAAAAGAGAAGATATAGGAAAACGTTTGGGGTGGGGATGAGGGATGTATAATATTTTTTCCCTTTAGTTGAAAGTATTTTCTTTTTAGATTTTGTTTTGTGTCTATTCAAAATTAAAATTTATAATTTTTTAAAATTAAAATTCCATGTGGCTTTATTTGATTTTCTAGTTTACCACGTCATGTGCATGTGTATTACACACACCTTTTCTTTTGACAAAGTGTCCGAAAAATGTTCAATAGATATTTATTTCTTAAAATTAGAGTGTCTAATAGGAAACAAGGTCTGTTGAAGTGTCTAAATAAAATATGCGGATAATTTTAAAGGCCGGTGGATGACTTAAATGTAAAGTGCGTGTGATACACTGTCGATGACATGATAAGATGCTTAATGAAAAGACGACATGTGGCAAGTGGGCTCCAAAATTATAGAAAATGATTTTTAAATTTTAAAAATAAAATTTATTTCAAATACATTTTCAATCGATATTTCTTATATATAAAAATATTGAAAATAATAACACATACTACCCCACCCCCTTTCTTCTTCATCTTTTTCCCTACAACATTTCATTTCCTAAACCACAAAAACTCAATATCTTATCAAATTATTTACCGATTCATTTTTTTAAAAAAAAATAAAAAATTCATATCTAATACATGAGAGAAATATATATATAGAGAGACATGTACAAGAGTGATGAAGAAGCGGAGTTTGTTGACGGATAATCATTGCAAAATCAATTGTAAAAGAGAAATCAAGAGGACCTAAATTAATTTTATGGAATTCTTTGATATTATTTTTTATAAGTTAAATGAGTTTACATTTTAATTTTGAGTGGTGATGTTTGTTTGAAGGTGGCCGGTAATGGAGCTATCGGCTAAATTTTTTACTCCAAGGTCCAAAAATCTTCTTTCTTCTTTTGTTTTTGAAGATCCAATGTAGTTGGCTTTGAAAACCTAGTTGAGGTGAAGAAGACGGTCGAAAGCGGGGGTGGGGGGCTTTTTCTTTTTGCGATTAAAAAATTATTGTTTTCAGAAATATTTAATTTTTTTAAGTCATTTACAATGCTAAAAATCAATGGAAGAAGAAAAAGCAAAGTTTTCGTGAAAAAATAAAAATAAAAATATGATTTTAGATATCTTCACGCGCCCAAGGAAAGTGAAAAACACTTTTTCGGCCATATCAACATTTTGTGTTTAATAGGTATAAATTTTGAACAATTTAGATGTTCAATAGGTACTAGCCCTAATTGAGGTGTCTAAATAAAATATACGGATAACTTTAAGGGGCGATAGATGAATTAAGCCTTTAATTTTTAATATGGTACGTGGGGGTTATGTGAACATTTAATAATTTAAATATGAATTTTGCAAAAATAATGATAGCTTAGATTGATATCAATCTATTTACCGAATAATTTATCACTAATTGATCGGATCTTTTTTCTTAGATTATAGATATGTGAAATCCGAGATCCAATAAAATGTTGAGTTTATTTTGAGTTCATAATCAAATACTATATAATAAAATTTTCATAAATTCCATAAGCAAATTAAATAAATATAGTAATCTTACCTTCCCAAATGTGATGATAGTTCAATATTCTCCTTAATAAATGCGTTTCCATTAGAAAATATTATTGAACGCATGCCTAATATTACGTTAAATTAAGTCAAAAAGGTGTACAAAATTATTAAAAAATGGGTTCGGGGAGGGGTATAAAGACCTTAGTTTAATTAAGGTGACTCTCGGATTTCGATCATAGTCTAGGTAGATACTTGTGCCTCATCCAAATTATATTTGTGCATTATAGCATTAAAAAATGAAAAAAAAAATGATTTTTGAATAATTTTGCTATAAGAATCAAATCATATTTAAATGTTGAATATTGTTATAGGTGTAAACAATCGATCGTTACAAAATTCAAAAAGGCATCTAAACAAACAAGATTGTTATACAAAAGTCTGATTATTGTAATTTGGTTATTTAGGGGTATTTTATTTTGTGACGGCTTGTTTTCTTGCAGGAGTTCCAAGATTAGATCTTCATGGATATTACATCTAGATTGTAGTAGGTGTTATCTCGTTTATATTAAGGAATTCATTTATAAGGTAGCGTCAGTGGATATTAAGAGATTGAGTAGAGGCAAAACTATTGGAAACAGTTTTTTATGCATTACAAAGAGCTGCTATAAACTTATTTGGAGTTTTGCCTCGAGTTTAGTGAAAAGTTTCGAAATAGTCAAATACAGGTAGGTCATACGTTTTTCCTCTCTTGAGTAAAAAAATTTCACATAAAACTCTTATATTGGTTTAGTTTTTTTTCAATTTATTTGAAGGAATGCAAATATATTACACTCAAAAAGTGCAGATGGCAAATCTAATAAACTACTAAGTTAATTAACACTAATTATATTTTAATCATGCTCCATTAGGTTCAGTTTCAAATAAGATTAGGCTTAAAGAAATCATCAGTGGAGAACAAATATATTATGAATTTCACATTGTAACGATCCGAACCGTCGTTATTTAGGCAAAGCGGGAATTCAGGAAATTCTAGGCCACTGTCCTGCCAGGGTGGGCTAGATGCCGCTAGGGCGGCAGCGCCACAGCGGGGTAAGTAGTCACCATGGTGGAAAGGCGAGACAAAATGTCATGGTCGAGTTATTGTTAGGTGATATACGTCATGGTATACTTGTATGTGATGGTTGTGATTCTATAATTGTGTGATATATGCTTGTTCTTGCTTCATTATGATACGTGTATGTATGCGAATGTTGCATTATTGATCACATAAACTTTAAAAGAGGATATATAAATGTTGAATGCAATGAATCACTTTTTGATTGTATGATTTTGAGAATGTATTCTGTGATTGTGATTGTGATTGTGACTTGTTGAATGGATCGGGTGTTGTGTTCCAACACACTAACTTGGATAGGTTGCCACGTTCCGGCATAAATATGGGATCGGTTTCCACGTTTCAGCATAATCATTGGATCGGGTACCACGTTTCGATATGCTAATAGTTTGAGTTTGGGTTCAATGAGAGGACCAATTACGTGAGATAACTGTGATATTTGAGAATCGTGAAATTACAGGTGGTTCGTAATGATAAATGATAATGTAATTCCCCGGAGTGTTTATATGGTTATGAGGACTTATATCTGATTGTTCTTTTGTCCTGAGTGAACTTGTTTCGTAACGTGTTGTCAAATGAATTGGGATGGAAGAGGATTGAAGGGTCGAAATAGTTGAGAGTAAGGGCTGTCAGTGTGTTGTAAGAGTGAGAAATGGGGGTAGTGTACTTGAGGTAATCGTTTAGGTGGATTTCACCTTGGAGAAAGGAATTCTTGGTTGGTAGTTTGAAAGCTTGTGGTAATGTCCTATGTGGCAAGGACGAGGCAACTTAGAAGAGAAAGTAAAGGGTATGTTGGGGGTTGTTAGTCAAAATGGTTGTAATGCGTATTGTGGACTTTTCGACGTGTTAGAATGGCTAGGCTGTGATCAAGAACCTAGTAAGTAGGTTGGTTTGGAAGTAGTTGGTGGTAAAAGTGCTAGTGTAATTCTGAGGTAGTTGGAGAGAGGGTAAATGTGGAGAACCGATGGATGCTATGACATGTTTTACTAGTTGGTTTCTTGTATTATGCGGTGGCGTCGGGTTGACTGATAATGCCTACCAGTACGTGTGTTTTGTACTGATACTACTCTTGCTTTATCTTTTTGGCATAGTCTGGATGCAGGGTCGGTGATGTTTCATTAGGTGAAGAAGAAAATATCCAGTTGCCTTTATTTTCCTTCCGCATGGTGGGAGCAATGTCATTTATTATATTGTCCAGATTTTTCTCTTAGTAGCTCTTGTACCTCTTTAGACTAAATCCTTGGGGGGTGTTAATTACTTTACAAGTCTTAACCCAAATTTGTTTAAGAAGGTTTTCATATAAAAACTTTATGATTTCATTTATATTTGTTTTTCATTAATTTTCCGCATGTTTTGACTATTGGGATATGTGGGTTCTCCTACTTAGGTGTTAGAGTGGGTGTCTGCACGACCTAGTGGGTTGGGTCGTGACAAATTGGTATCACAGCCCATGTTACCGGTCTCCCAGTACAAGAGCAAAATGAATAATAGACTTATGCGGATGGGTGTGTTGACGTCCACACCTAATCTTCAGAAAGCTATGAAGCATTCTAGAAATTTGTCTCATTCTTTCGCTCCTTCCGCACGAAGTGTCACTTGTGGTATCAGCTGAGTTCAATTGGTATCTCTCGATTCCAATTGGTATCTCAACAAAGTGGACTAGACATCGTGGTTACGACTGAAGGGACACAATCAAAGTTAATTGGAACTGAGAAGGTTTCAATTGGTATCTGGACTTAGGGGTTGTATCCGTAATGGTCATCTATGGAACGAACTAACTAATAAGGTGAAATTTTTGTGATGTGTAGATTGTAACTGTGAATGTTTGCTTCTTGTCGTTTGAACTAACTGTGACTGTGAAGGTCTGTTTTAGGTGTCTGAATTAACTGATGATGTGAAAAGTATTTTTGCGGGGTGTGTTGTGGCATGATTATGTGCACAGTGTTGCGTGTCACGACCCGAGAGCACCCCCTAGTCGTAACTGGTGTTTTCGACCTTGAAGAGGTCAAGTACAAGCCTCATGGATCTTTCATTGCATACGATACAAAAAAAAAAGAATTTAAAACTTTTTTCACACAAGAAGATACTTTCATTAGTAGCAAGCGGAAGACTTTCTAGACTTTATCCAAGATGTCTCAAAACCATCTAATACTTGAATACAACACTGGGACTAAGCCCACTCAAAACTATAACAAAACTATAAGACAAAAAGGAACATGTTGGTTATTGTCCTCGAATCTAGGAGGACTCACCAGGTCTTCATCTTCAAACACCTTAGAAACCTGTCCATCAACCATGGAATATCAACATCTCCAAATCCCTACACTTTAGTCAAAAGGAAAAGAAAAGGGTTAGCACAATTAAGTACTAAGTATTGAAACCATGCAAAAACATGCTAAAAAGGACATTTGGTTTAAAGAAATATGCTTTTATGCCATTTGGTAAAACTTCATGAAAATACAAGTATAAGAGTCACAATACTCAACCATAACCAACATACAAGTCATTAACCACTTTAGCACATACTCCACATATAACCCATTCCTTCACCTTAAACCATCCATCTAAAGCAACCCTTGGACAACACTTTGTGCAATGTATGGATAGCGTCCCATACCACCATCCAAAATAAAGTATTATCCTAAGGCCACCAAACGTGAACTTACCACTTATCATGCTTCATATCACAAGCCATCATGCACAACTAGTACCAACATACACCACATAAACATATTCGTCAAATAAGCCATTTCATGATCTTAGGACCTCCATCTATAGTTACCTTAAGGCACACTTAAGTAAGACATGAAGTGGCCGCCCATACAACCTCCTCATACACACCTAAGTGTTCCTCAAGGCTACAATAGACAAAGACATTCACATTTCAACACAACATGCTAAATATCTCATTTCATCAAATAAGCTACTCATTCATCATTTCTTTTAGACAATTAAGTCAACATTCATCATTAGAGACATTGAGGACACATTCATGCATTTGGAGGACTTTCACATATTAGCCATTAAGGCTTAAGGAACTCACTTTAGTATCTTCCAAGCTTATCGTGCCATGTGTAGATAGCATCCCATACTACTACCTACACGTTGTAGAATCTATCAAGTAACTAGAGTTCCCATTAAGTGTATCAAGTTTTCACTTAAAGATCCAAGTGTCAAGAATGTTCATAGCACCAATTTCCAAGAGATTCAATAACAAGGCTCGCCCAATATGTACATCATGTCTTCACACCAAGCACAAACAAGTATAAAGAAGGGTCGATGCCCTGTATCAAGAAGGGTCAAAGACCAATAATCAAGAGAACCAAGAACCATATTAAAAATGATTTTCTAATTCGTACTTAAAATGGACAACTTTCATACTTAAGACGAACTAAAAATCCAGAGTCAAGATGGCAAATGATCCGAATCAAGAGGCATGCCAAGAGTGAAAAAGTCATAGCTACAAAAAGGACAAGGTCCCAACAAGAGTGCCAGGTGATCATACAATCCGTACAAGTGGGTGAGTTACACAAGCGTCTTTAATGCCTTAAAGGATACCAACATGATAATGCCAAGTGACAAAACTAACCAAGGTATCAAGATAACCCTTCAAATATACAATAAAATAACAAGAGTACAAGTACAAGTTTATACACAAACCTCGGGCTTTAGCATAAAAATAGTCCGACAAAACATCAAGAACTCAAACCGTAGCCCGACCTACGTATCAAGGTTCTCAGCTGGTACACGAGTATATATAACCTTAAAAATACAATTACATAACTTATTTAACTTTTATTAGCACAGTTATGTTGACGTAAAACATGATCATCATCGCAAGTAAGTCTAGCATGTACAAATACAACTATGCTCCCAAAACAGTGAATCTGTCTAGCCTGGTACCCCAAATCGCAAGTTAGATTTGAACAGAAAAACGGTAAAACTAGACTTTATAACTTGCTTGAAAGATGTAACTACATCTCTTAAGGTTGCAAACAAATAAGAATCACCCCAAAATACATTTTGTACAAAAATATATATTCAAAACACTAACAGCTGATCATCCAGGATTTCAATTTCTGAAATTTGGGCAGAACTTTCCCTATGTTGCGTCCCACATTTCGATTCCATAACAGCTAAATCAGAGTTTTTCATAAACATAAAAGTTGTAGGTCTACGAATTAGATTTCCAAATCATATTTACTCACTGCAAAGTAAGTCTAGATCGAGAGATATGCATAAAATACCAAACACTACCCAGCTTAGAAACAAATATTGTCACTTACCAAAAAGAAGTGTGTGTCTCAAATTCCAGCCAAAAGAACCAAGTTTTCTCTTGTGATCTTGAAGAACAATCTATTTAGATATGTTTCTAGGGTTATAAGGCTTAAGGAAAACGAAATTTCTAAAGGAGGGGTGAAAATATATAGTCGAACAAGTAATGTTTATCCCTTGGGCAGCTGTCCTTCAAAGGTGCTGCCTAAAATGCATACATATACACCTATATATATATATATATATATATATATATATATATCCCTCATCTCATTTTAAAGTTATACATAATTCCAATTAAAATATTACCTAAACACCCCATCACAATCCCTTAAATTACGATCACAATATGTTAAGCAAGTTAGCTATTATCACAACATGATTACCTTTACTTCATTAGATTCTCACTCAACTCCTTTACATCACATTCACGTATGTGCTATTATGTCAACACTTCAATTCCTCATATTATGCCTTCAAGGCCATAATCATAATACATTCAATAAGTAGACACCTCCACCATAAGTGGATCACACATCAATCTATCACAATTCTCTATCAATTCTATATTAACAATGAAGTTAGGTCAACTTACCCTTTTCCAAAGCCACAAATCACCATTCCTCAATTCTTCAACAATTCTCAATAGATAAACATAGATAATAATAGAAATCAACTATTCAACTCAACCTAAGCATATTTCCATCATCATTCAATCATAAACATTCAACCCACTTCATAAGCCAAATTTAGGAAACTTGGAAAGACATGGGTGCATGAACTTTTCTTTCTTAAAACCATCAATAAACATCAATAATAACATAAATCATCCTTAAAAATCATTTAATGCAAGAACCCATGCTAGAACCGAAATTAGGACTTTATTGAGTTTTTGAAGAACTTTCAGACAACTTTGATTTGGTTCCTTGAATGGAAGAGGAATCATGGATAAAAGATCCCCATACCTTAATCATCAAGAACCAAACGAAATTGAAGAAGAAATCAGTAGCCACCATCAACCCTAGCTCCATCTTTCACCTTGAGCTTCCATGGGGTTCTAGAAAGAACCTTTTTTTTTATTTTTCTAATTGGAGTGATTTAAATGGAAGATTTTTGGTCAAAAAGGGTTTTTATAATTTCTAGGAAAGGCAAAGAATAATACGGACTCAACTTAGGAAAAGAATTAAGGGCCCACAAAGTTAAACTTAGAAGTTTTCACTAAACCCGTTTAAGCTCGTCCTTTTTGACAGTTCTTCACTATTTTGAGCATAACTTATTACTTCGAGATTGGAAAAGGGAAAACTCGGTGGTGTTGGAAAGAGGACTCAAAGACCGTTAATTGGATAGGTAATAGTCCACCTAATTCATTTTGAGCTAAAAGATATGACCATTTAAAGTTGACTCTTACAACTCACTAGTTCAAATGACTAGTTTCCGGACATCGCTGTTATTTCTCATCATTTCATCAAGTTCTCAACTCCAAACTCACATGTGAGGCTCTAGTTTCACTAGTTCGTTTTTAGGGTCGTTACATTGCGTGTCTGGATTTGATATATATAATATGCTGGTTGAATTGTTGAAATTATTCAAGTATAACTACTTGAGAATCGTGAAACCTGTTGAGGGAGAAAGTCATAACTAAGTTTGGTGCGAGGGTCTAGATAATCTACAAGTGATTCGCAAGATGAAATATTGACGTGTGTTATGACCAATGAATAATCGTGTGAATGTCAGGGTGTATCCTGGGAACGAGTGAGTTGTAGTGCTGAATGTAACGTGAAATAAATTGTGGAGTGTGTATCGTTAAGATTGACTCAGGGTAGCTAATGATAATCCTAGCTAAGGGGATTATTCCAAAGGTGATGAGTGAAGTTGGGAACTTTGGTGGAATTGAGAAAAGAGGAAAAACCTAGAAAAATTTGGTCCGAGGATTCTGTTTTCGTCTGAGCCACTGGAGCGGGATATTTTCGCTAGGGAGGGACTGCCAGGGTGGGATAGGACGGGGTAGAACCGCAACTTGTCTTCCCCTATTTTTCCCAATTACCCAAATCTTATCCGAACTAATCCTGCAATTCAATCACTGTTTAGCAATCGAATAATTCATAACCTTAGCATTTAAATAATTATCAGCTGCATCATACAGGAAAAACAAGCATCCGTGTGCTTACAAAAAAATTAGGAAAGGTGAAAAGAAAATAAGTTTTGTTCGAAATACATGCCCAAGAGGGGCGAAAGGAAAACCAAATCAAGGACTCTGGGAGGTGTCAATATCTGAGCATAGATCCTCTGGATGTACCAGATCGGTCATTGCCTTATCCATGAAAAGTGAAATGGTTAAAATCCCCTTCTCGATCTAGGGAATCTCCTGATCAAGGGCGACGCAAGTGAATATGTCCCTCACAGCTTTCCATATTTGGACTATCAGATGATCTCTCTCCAGACCCTTCCTCCTCTCCTGACGCAACTCACGACGGAGCATCTCGACCTCTAGGGCAGTGGTGGTGGAGCCGGAGTGAAGTTAGCAAAGATACTCCCCAACCTATTCTGGATGGCTTCAAGATCCTCATCGACTCGTGCACTTGAGAGTTGGGCCTCGTCGTCCGAATCCACAGTCGCCTTACTACTACTAGCCCTGCCCGTCTCCTCTTCTTAACCCTGGAAGTAGAACCTGACCTGATCAAAAGGTGGTGGAAATGGGGATCCATGAGTAATACCTCATCAGTTGCCCAATAAACCTGATCCCGACACATAGGCTCAATCAGGGTGTCCCTCAGCCAACCCAGGTCCATCTCCCGCAGCTTAGCATCATACTTAGCATTTGGAACCTCGAGTAACTCTAGAGCCTCGTTGATGGTTGTGGCAATAAGGGGGATATTAAATCCCCGGATATGTATGATGGGGTGAGGATCGTCCCATTGCACAGTGGGCGGGATGTCGTAGAATTCCCTCATCCAAGTGGAACGTGCATCTGGGGGAGCCTCAGTCAGTGGAGTCAATCTGAACTCCATCAGGCGAGTATAAAAGAAATGCGCCTTCTCCTCTCAAGTAAAACAAAACCTCTCTCGCAGTAGAACCCTGCATTTCTATTGTCGTGATGACTTTCCAGACTCGCGACATCGGGGAATCGAACGAAAGGTAGGTTTTTCTCATTTAGCCCTGCCATTTAGAAAAACCTGCAAGGATTGGAAAATATACGTTAGAACTCCATGACACCAGACACTAGCTGGGCAAGGGGACTCAGGCTACTGTTTCCCCAGTTTCGCTGCAACGACGAAATAGGCCTCCTGGGTGGGATGATAAAGGCCGCTATAACAAGATGAAGTTTGCCAGAACGACCTTCATCTGGGACGAACAACAGGCGTGATCATGGCGTATGTTCGTCCCAAAATCCTCATTTTCGATAGAATTCCAGTAGATCAGAGTATTTTAACTACTCTAGAACTTAAATATGTAATCATATTAGCAAAATAACCCCGAAATAGTGTCCAAATCTAAGTTTTTCATCAAGACACCCTTCAACTTCCCCCACCCATTTTCGTGCTGATTTAACCATATTTTTATAAAATCTTACGCCCAGGACGTTGTGGAGACTTTAGGGATTTAAGGGAAGTGGCCATGCTATGTTTTCCTAACAAATCAAGCAACCTAGTTCATTTTTGAATAACTACCCGAAAACCATTTTTAATCGATTAGGTACCAATATGCAATTATTGTTAATCAAGTAGGAATGTAAAGAGTTTAAAGAACTCGAATATTACATGTGTTTCAACGTTTGGGGGAGAGTGATCGAGAGGATTTTTGGGAGAGTTTTGAAAGTTTTAGGAGAAATGGAAAAAATGTTTCCTTTTTCCCCCTTTATTGTTTCCCAAACTCCCGCCTCAACGGGAGACCCTCACCACAACGGCCCTGCCTCAGCGGGAGGGCTGCCGCCCAGGCAGGCTAGGCTATGTAATTTCAACGCATTTGTTTCTTCGTGTGTTGCCTCAAATTTCTTTTAACCCTTGGGGTATAGTACCTCTCGTGTGTAAAAATTTGAAAAGTAACCATTTCTCATGATTTCGTGATGGCCTAATTTGTAGGTTTGGAAGTACTCCAAAATAGGACGTGTGATTATTCGTGCACTAGTCGTTCGGGGATAAACGAGCGGTAAATTGATTTCTATTGTAACGACCTAAACCTTCGTTATTAAGGGAAAACGGAAATTCAGAAAATTCTAGGCCATTGTCCTGCCAAGGCGGGTTAGATGCCGCTAGGGTGGCAGCGCCATAGCGGGGTAAGTAGTCGCCAGGGCGGGATAGGCTAGACAAAATATAAATAACGCGAAATCTTATTTCTTCCTTCTCCTTAAAATACCTATATTAGTCGTAAAACACCCTGGAAACCCCCAAAAAGCTGCTCCAAGCATGAGAAAGATAGAGAGAGAGATTTCTAGCATAAGGATGTCGATGGATTGCAATTTTTTGATCAAGATCACTATTACGAGTTCCAGAAACAAGAATGGAAGAACAAAACTCCGTGCAACTACTTGGCGCTCAGGTAGGCTAGGTTTTATTAATTTAGTAGTTATAATTTGTGCTCTCTTCATTGTATTATGATAACCAATGGTAGAATTCATGTGTAGGCCTTCGTGCACCGAACAACAGATGATTAAATTATAGGAAAAAACCTTAGATGACGAACTAGGGCTGAGTATGGTCAAGTTATTGTTAGGTGATATACGTCATGGTATACTTATCAGTGATGGTTGTGATTCTATGATTGTGTGATATATGTTTGTTCTTGTTTTATTATGATGTGTGTATGTATGCAAATGTTGCATTATTGATTACATAAATTGTAAAAAAAGATATATGAATGTTGAATGCCATGAATCACTTCCTGATTGTATGATTTTGAGAATGTATTCTGTGATTGTGGCTTGTTGAATGGATCGGGTGTTGCATTTCATCACACTAACTTGGATAGGTTGCCACGTTCCGGCATAAATATGGAATCGGTTGCCACGTTCTGTCATAATCATTGGATCGGGTACCACGTTCCAGTATGCTAACAGTTTGAGTTTGGATTCTATGAGAGATCCAATTACGTGATATAACTGTGATATTTGAGAATCGTGACATTGAACATGGTTCGTAATGATAAATGATTTTGTAATTCCTAGGAGTGGTTATATGGTTATGAGGACTTATTACTGATTGTTCTTTTATGCTGAGTGAACTTGTTTTGTAACGCGTTGTCGAATGAATTGGGAAGGCAAAGGGTTCGAGGGTCGAAATAGTTGAGAGTAAGGGCTATCCATGTGTTGTAAGAGTGAGAAGTGGGGGTAGTGTAAATGAGGTAATCGCTTAGGTGGATTTCACCTTGAAGGAAGAAATTCTTGGTTGGTAGTTTGAAAGCTTGTGGTAATGTGCTATGTGGCAAGGACGAGGCAATTTAGAAGAGAAAGTAAAAGGTATGTCGGGGGTTGTTAGTCAGAATGGTTGTACTGCGTATTGTGGACTTTTCGACATGTTAGAATGGCTAGGTTGTGACGAAGAACCTAGTAAGTAGGTTGGTTGGGAAGTATTTTGTGGTAAGAATGCTAGTGTAATTCTGAGGTAGTTGGAGAGAAGGTAAAGGTGGAGAAGCGATGGATGCTATGACAAGTTTTACTAGTTGGTTTCTTGTATTATGAGGTGGTATGATGCCTACCAGTACGTGTGTTTTGTACTGATTCTACTTTTTCTATGTCTTTTTGGCATAGTTTGGATGCAGGGTTAGTGATGTTTCATTAGGTGAAGACGAAGAAAATCTCCAGCAACTTCTATCACTACTAAAAAACTGCTAAAAAATGATGAAAGAAAAAGCGACGGACAGCGTCGCTCCAACAAAGCGACGGACTAAGAGATGCCGTCCATCGCTTTTTAATTAAAATAATTATTTTTAAAATTATTTTACAAAAAGTGACGGACTGCATCTCTTAGTCCGTCGCTTTTTATTAAAAATAATTATTTATAAATTAAACAATAACCACTTTGTCCGTCGTTTTAATTTATTTTATTTTATTAATTTGTTTTTAAAAAAAGCGACGGACGATATCTCTTAGTCCGTCGCTTTTTGGTCAAAATATCTAGTCAAACATTTTTAAAAAGCGACGGACAACGTCTCTTAGTCCGTCGCTTTTTAATTTTTTTTTTAATTTTTGTTAAAAGCGTCGGACAGCATCGCTTATTCCGTCCCTTTTTTTCACTTCTTTTTGCTAATTAATTATTTTATATAGATAGTGACGCAGTCTGTCACTTTTTATTAAAAATAATTATTTATTATTTTAAAAAAAGTCGCGCCGTTCGTCACTTTTTATTAACTTTAATTGTTTAATTTTTTTTAAATTAGCGACGGACAATATCTTTATGTCCGTCGCGTCTTGGTCAAAATATCTGGTCAAATATTTTAAGAAAGGGACAGACAATGTCTCTTAGTCTGTCGCTTTTTGGTAAAAATATTGGCCAAACATTTTTTTTAAAAAGCGACGGACATAGAGACGTTGTCCGTCACTTTTTTAAAAATATCTGCACTAGCAGACGCGATTTTCCCCATTTCTCCATATAAAAAAAATTGAGAAATATTTTGATTTAATTTGATTTAAATCATCTTCCGAAGAATGGTTTTGTGTAAAATAAAAAACATAAAAAATTATAATACCGACTGTCAGATGTTGGTAAAATTAAATAGTATGTAATAAATTAATATTTTCAATTAACTTTAAATAAATCATCCTCCGAATGACTGCTTTATATAAGTTAAAAAATAATTTAATATAAAATACCGACCTCCCAATGTCATTATTATTTAATTAACATGATTACTTTTTATTTATCTTAAAATTTAATGTGATATCGACCTCATGAGATCGGTATTTTTTGTTATATCTAATTACTTTGAATAAAAGCGACATCCGGAGTTCGGTATGTTTAAAATATTTCTATTAATCATAATTTTGCTATTGTGCATAATATTAAAAATTCATTTTACACATACGATTAATTGTTCAAAAAGTGTAACAATTTTGTATACTTTTACAAATAAAATGTTAGAATTCGTGAAATAAATAAAAACATATCTATAATCCATATTTTGAGTATGAAACTACGTTGATATGAATTATGAGATAATTATACTTATATTTATAGAGTAATGTACAAATCTTATCAGTTCGTCGTCTAATCATAAACTTAATATCTCATGTCATGATGTAGTAGAGGTGAAGAGCTAACATATAATCCATTCCAGTATGATATGCGAGATAGTAGTATTATATACGTTCGATCTTGAATGAATGATAGTGATCACCTCCTAATTATGATGACATGTAAATCACCTCCTAATTATGATGACATGTTGATTATATGTATATATTCATCGGAGTATGAAATACGTTGATTATATATATATATATATATATATATATATATATATATATATTCCTTGAGTAGTTTAACAAATCAAGTCTTATATACTAGTGGTTCAGATATGAAATATATTATCAATTAAAGAAATATCGATTATCAATTCAAGGAGATTTATATATTAAATTTGATATTGATAAACTTTTGTTGATCAATAAAATTAAATTTATATAATTAGAAGGTATATAATTTAAATTTATAAAATTAACTTGATCAATATATATATATATATATATATAATTTAACTACACATCAACAAAAGTTTAATTTAATAAATTTAATTTATCGATCAAGTTAATTTTATAAATTTAAATTATATACCTTCTAATTATATATATGGCCAAACACATATACAAGCCCTCTAACTTGTCCACATTTTTTATTTTGGCACTTTATCTTAGCCTTGTTTTATTTTAACCCTTGAACTCCATTTTTTATGTTCCATTTTAACACAAAATACTATTTTTATGACTTATTTATTTTTATATATATTCTTCAATTGCAACTTCTTATTTTAAATCGACATGTTTCATTTAATTTTAGTTAAAAAATTAAAAATTAACAAAAAATAATTCTTTTTAAAAAATAATAATTTCTTTTTAAGAGTGTTATGTATTTTTGTGTGAAAAATAACCGACGAAATTGTGTTGGTTTTCTTTCTTTAAAATCACTGACAACCTTATTACAAAGTCAGTCAAGTTATAACATTGTTTAGTAGTGTTATTAGCAATGAACAAGAGTCTTTTTTTAGTAGTGTTATTAACTAAGTCAGTCGAGTCTTTTTGAAGATGTATTTTTTTATTCGTATTGATTTATATTAAAAATTAAAAGTGAGTATTTGCGTTAAATTTAGATAGCCTAGATGATAAGAAAAAACAAATAAGTAGTGTTATTTAATTTGATTGAATGTTTAAGAAAGAAAATCAAAGAACTTTCGTCAATTTATTTTTATGCAAAAATACAGAGAAATATCTAAAAATAATATTATTGTTTGAAATTTTTTATGTTCGTTCGCGAATGTTTAATTTTTTTAATTAACAGGCACACGTCTATATATATGTATGTATGTATGTATGTATGTGTATGTAATTTTAATTAATAAAATCAACCTCAAAAGGTGAGTTTATATTAAGATAAATTAATAAATACCGACCTAAAGAGGTCGGTATATTTAAATAATTATTTTATTTAGATAATATTGACTTCACGATGTCAGTATGTTGACACCTAATTTTGACAGACCTATAACCCTTTCGGAAGTGCTATTTGGTTAAATACGTATTTTTTAAAAAATATTCCGAGTTTAAATTTTTAATCGATTTTGTCTAAAAATTATATATTTTAGTTTGCATGCTTTATAAAATTATCGTAAATATTTTTAAAATTATAAGTAAAACTCGGAATAATTATTTTATTCAAATGTTTTAAAATTTAAGTGATTTTTATTATATAAAATGTTATAATATTTGTAGTATTTTAATTGGATAATATTTCTTTAATTTTTCTCGAAATCATTTAATTTTTAGCCCATTATAATCTAATTCCTTTCAATTTTAGCTTTTCCCTTATTCAATTCATTGTAATTCTAGCCACCTCAATCCAATTTCATTTTTCAATTATAGCCTCTTATATCAATTTTAGTTGCAATTTTAGCCATTCATTCATTGAAATTATAACCCTTTTTATCCAAATTTTGAAACATTAGTTTAAATCTTAACCGTCCATCCTTTAAGTGAATCGCAGATCAAATTCTAGCCGTTCATCTTAACTAATCCAATGGCTCAAATTAAATCTACCTAACCCTCTTATTTTTTACCTAAAAAAAGACCAAACCTCTAATCTCTTCTCTCTCAAGCAGCCCTAGCTCCTCCTCCTGTCGCCCTCCCCCCGCCGCCCTCCTTCTGCCGCCCTCCTCTTCTCATCTCTTCTCACCGGCGAGACAAATCGCCGCCTATCTCTCGTCTCTCCAATCAACATCAACAGCCGGCAAGGAGAGCAACATCTCTGGCCAACTGACCCCGACCTCGATCCACTGCCCTTCTCCTTTAATTGAAGGTTAGGGTTTCATAATATTATTTTTAATTTCTTTCAATGTGAGTATTGAATTTGTTAATTAGTGTGTTGAATTAGTTTTTTTATTGATTGTTAGTTTGAGTGATTGATAGTTAGTAAGTGAATGATTTAGGGGTTTTTGATGGTTAGTTTGAATTAGGGATTATTTTATTGTTAGTTTGTGTTTGTTGATTGTGAAATGAAAATTTTAATGTTGGGGTTTGTTTGAATTAGGGTATCTTAGGATTTTTTTGAAATTCGGTATTTCTTCAGTTAATTAGTTCGATTTTGGAATTGTAAGATTAGATTGAATTTAAAGAGTTGTTTGAATTTAGGATTTTAATTAGCACTAGTTAGATTTTGGGATTTTAGGACTAGTTTGAATTTGTGATTTCAAGACTAGTTTGAATTTTAAATTTAGGACTAGTTTCAATTATTATTGAAGTTGAACTTTGAATTTGAACATGAACTTGAACTTGAACTTGAACTTAGAATTTGAAGTTAAACTTAGAATTTGAACTTGAAATTAGAACTTGAACTAGAACTTGAACTCAGAACTTGAACTTAAACTTAGAACTTGAACTTGAAATTAGAACTTGAACTTGAACTTAAAATTTGAACTTGAACTTGAACTTGAACTTAGAATTTGAAGTTAAACTTAGAACTTGATGTTGAAATTAGAACTTGAACTTGAACTTAGAATTAGAACTTAGAACTTGAACTTGAACTTAGAAATTGAACTTGAACTTAGAACTTGAAATTTGAGTATTGAATTTGTTAATTAGTGTATTGAATTAGAACTTGAACTTGAACTTAGAAATTGAACTTGAACTTAGAACTTGAAATTTGAGTATTGAATTTGTTAATTAGTGTATTGAATTAGAACTTGAACTTGAACTTAGAATTTGAAGTTAAACTTAGAACTTGAACTTAAAATTAGAACTTGAAGTTAGAACTTGAACTTGAACTTAGAACTTGAACTTGAACTTAGAATTTGAACTTGAACTTAGAATTTGAACTTGAAATTAGAACTTGAACTTGAACTTGAACTTAGTTATTGAAGTTGAACTTAGAATTTGAACATGAACTTAAAATTAGAACTTGAACTAGAAATTATAGAACTTGAACTAGAAATTATAAATTGAACTTAGAACTTGAACTTGAACTTAGAATTTGAAGTTAAACTTAGAACTTGATGTTGAAATTAGAACTTGAACTTGAACTTAGAATTAGAACTTGAACTTGAACTTGAACTTAGAATTAAAACTTGAACTTGAACTTAGAAATTGAACTTGAACTTGAACTTAGAAATTGAACTTGAACTTGAACTTAGAAATTGAACTTGAACTTAGAACTTGAAATTTGAGTATTGAATTTGTTAAATTAGTGTATTGAATTAGAACTTAAACTTGAACTTAGAATTTGAAGTTAAACTTAGAACTTGAACTTGAACTAGAACTTGAACTTAAACTTAGTTATTGAAGTTGAACTTAGAATTTGAACTTGAACTTGAAATTAGAACTTGAACTTATAATTAGAACTTGAACTTGAAATTATAAATTGAACTTGAACTTAAAACTTGAAATTAGAACTTGGACTTAGAACTTGAACTTGAAATTAGAATTTGAACTTGAACTTAGAATTTGACTTGAACTTAGAACTTGAACTTGAAATTAGAACTTGAACTTGAACTTAGAATTTGAAGTTAAACTTAGAACTTGATGTTGAAATTAGAACTTGAACTTGAACTTAGAAATTGAACTTGAACTTAAAATTAGAACTTAAACTTGAACTTAGAATTAGAACTTGAACTTAGAATTAAAAGTTGAACTTGAAATTAGAAATTGAACTTGAGCTTAGAACTTGAAATTAGAACTTAAACTTAGAACTTGAACTTGAAATTAGAATTTGAACTTGAACTTAGAACTTGAACTTGAACTTAGAATTAGAACTTGAACTTAGAATTAAAACTTGAACTTGAAATTTAACTAATTTTAGAACTTTTCGTGCTAGGCAACTGAGGAAGCTCAACATCTAAAAAAGTTGATACAAGACTATATTGCTTCTTTCATCAAAGTAGGAGATAAGGTTGGTGCTTCTAAATTTCTAAAGTTCAAGTACAATTGTTTTCAATAATGTGTTTGTGTCCATCTAGTATTGATATTTAGCTTTAATTTTATGATAATATTTTTGTGTCCAACGATTGTTTGTTAAGCATAAGTACCAAAATTGATTTTCTTGCAAGATCGATTTGTGTCCATCTAGTGTTGACACTTAACTTTAAATTTAGAAATAATATGTTTGTTAAGTATGAGTACCAACACTAGTTGATCCTATTGATGACAAAATTGATTTTCTTGCAAAGATCGATTTGTGTTCATCTAGTGTTGACACTTAGCTTTAAATTTAGAAATAATATATTTTTTAAGCATGAGTACCAACACTAGTTGATCCTATTATGACAAAATTGATTTTCTTGCAAGATCGATTTGTGTTCATCTAGTGTTGACACTTAACTTTAAATTTAGAAATAATATATTTGTTAAGCATAAGTACCAACACTAGTTGATCCTATTGATGTCAAAATTGATTTTCTTGCAAGATCGATTTGTGTCCATCTAGTGTTGACACTTAGCTTTAAATTTAGAAATAATATATTTGTTAAGCATGAGTACCAACACTAGTTGATCCTATTAATGACAAAATTGATTTTCTTGCAAAGATCGATTTGTGTCCATCTAGTGTTGACACTTAGCTTTACATTTAGAAATGATATATTTGTTAAGCATGAGTACCAACACTAGTTGATCCTATTAATGACAAAATTGATTTTCTTGCAAAGATCGATTTGTGTCCATCTAGTGTTGACACTTAGCTTTAAATTTAGAAATAATATATTTGTTAAGCATGAGTACCAACACTAGTTGATCCTATTGATGACAAAATTGATTTTCTTGCAAGATCGATTTGTGCCCATCTAGTGTTGACACTTAGCTTTAAATTTAAATAAGTTGAATTAAAAAATGTGGTTTTGTTGATGGATTTAGTTGTTGGAATTAAGTCAAAACTAAACTAGTTAAAGTTGTTAAGTTGTTTAAATAAGTTAGATTAAAAAATGTGGTTTTGTTGATGGATTTTAGTTGTTGGAATTAAGTCAAAACAAAACCAGTTAAAGTTGTTAAGTTGTTTAAATAAGTTAAATTAAATAATGTGGTTTTGTTGATGGATTTAGTTGTTGGAATTAAGTCAAAAGTAAACTAGTTCAAGTTATAAAGTTGTGAAGTTGTTTAAATAAGTTAATTAATTAATGTGGTTTAGTTGGTGGATTTAGTGTTGTATTAAGTCAAAACTAAACTAGTTAGAGTTGTTAAGTTGTTTAAATAAGTTAAATTAAAATATATGGTTTTGTTGATGGATTTAGTTGTTGGAATTAAGTTAAAACTAAACTAGTTAAAGTTGTTAAGTTGTTTAAATAAGTTAAATTAAATAATGTGGTTTTGTTGATGGATTTAGTTGTTGGAATTAAGTCAAAACTAAACTAGTTAAAGTTATTAAGTTGTTTTAATAAGTTAAATTAAATAATGTGATTTTGTCAATACTAAACTAGTTTTAGGACTACTACTAGTAAAATTATTATTAAATTTTATTTATAATATAATTGAATATCTATATTTTTGTAGATGGATCATCGTTTGTGGATGTATAATATGCATTATGAAACTAGTGTTGGTTTGAAACCTGAGTTTATTGACGGATGTGTGGGTGGAGGAAAGGGCCGAACGAACTTTTGTAAGTTATTTAATATGAATAATATATATCAATAGTGAATATATTTATGATATGTGTATATATTGATGTCAATATTTATATTTAATATGCAGAATGACTTTCATAAGTACGTTGCTGAGAATCTAGATAGTTCGGTTCAATTGACACCTGAACTGTCCACTCAGATTTGGAAAGAAAAAGTGGTAGGGGGGACACACAAGGTAGATGCTATGGTCTAGGCTCTCGCAACGATGTTAGACGCCTTCAGTCAGGCTTAGAAGGTATTAGATCATCACGTCAAGCTGAGGGACTTGACGGTGTTCAGATTGCTGCTATGTCGGATCAAATAACTAAACTTACAGCGGCACTAGCAGAGTCGGAGCGGAAAAGAGTTGCTGAACTACAAAGCATGAGTGAGACCGTTCAGCAAATCAAAGAACAAGTGATGAACCTCGCTCATCGACCTACTACTTCGGCTCCCAATGACACTGACGACGAGAGTGATGAGGATGATTATGTAGATCTCACTCCCTAGTTTAGATCTCTGGACATTTATGAACTTTTTGAAATTTTAAAACGAATTTTAAAAGACTTTATAAGTCTTTAATTTATGATTTAGATACTTTTGAATGTTATTTTAAGTTTGTTGTTTTATGTTTTGTTTAGATTGTTTATAATTGTGTGTTTGATTGGGCTGAATAGTATAGAATTGAATTGAATTGCATTTGCAGGTGGGCAGCAGAAGCTGCGAGCTGTTACTGCCAAAAATATTGCAGAAAAAGCGACAGACAGCGTGGTTTAGTCAGTCGCTTTTTTGGGTTTTAATTTTTTTTAAAACCCAGAAAAGCGACGGACAGCGTGATTTTGTCTGTCGCTTTTTTGGGTTTTTAAATATAAAATTTCCAGAAAAGCAATGGACAGTGTCCTTTTATCCGTCGCTTTTCTGGGATTTTCAAAAAATAAATTTCCAAAAAAGCGACGGACTGCGTTGCCCTTTAGAAATTAAAAAAAATGAAAATTAAAATAAAGCGACGCAGTCCGTCACTTTTTAAAAAAAATTCAAAAAAAAATATAGCAAAAAAGCGACTCAGTCCGTCACTAAAAGAGATGCAGTCCGTCTCTAAAAGCGACGCAGTCCGTTGCTGTTGTAAAAATAACGTTGTCCGTCGCTTTTTGAAAAGTGTCAAGCTAATAAGCGACGGAATTGATTGCGTCACCTTTTCGTCGATTTTGACCAAAAGAGCGACGCAGTCCGTCGCTTTTGGTTGGATTTTTTTGACAATTTTTTAGTAGTGTATTTTCTTTCCGCATGGTGAGAGTTGTGTCATTTATTATATTGTCTAGATTTTTCTCTTAGTAGCTCTTATACCTGTTTAGACTAGATCCTTGGGGGATGTTAATTACTTTACAAATCTTAACTCGAATTTCTTTAAGAAGGTTTTTATTATAAAAACTTTATGATTTCATTTATATTTGTTTTTTGTTAATTTTCTACATGTTTTGACTATTGGGATATGAGAGTTCTCCTACATAGGTGTTAGAGTGGGTGCGTGCACGGTCCGGTGGGTTGGGTCGTGACACACATATTCTGAGAAATTTTTTGACCATTTTCCTAAAAATTATTACTTTTTTTTCTTAAATCATTTGTCGTATTTTTAATACTCTAATAGTTATCTCAAATAATTTATCATTGTAGAAGTTCAAGACAAAATATTTTTTATTTTATTCTTACTAATAAATTTTCTTGAATAGTACCACCACCTCAATTCTGATTTGGTGCAAATTCTATACAGTTAAGTTTTTACCCTATAGTTATCTAGGTAATATATGTACACCTAAATAATTGAATATTTATGAAATACGATATAGCTGAGTTAACCTTTGCAATGTGTAAATTAAGTTTTTTTTAAATATAGTTTCTATTAAATAAATAAAGTTATATGATACTAGTGTTATTGAGACATAATAAAATTTAGTGGATTTGTCGAAATGTACACAAGCTACATCAGAGTTTTACAATAATAAAAAAAGAACATGAAAAGTACAATTTGTTTTTATTTCATCAATCACTTCAACACGAAAAACTAATCATAAAAAAAACTAAATGACACCAATTTTTATTCATTTCATTACTAATATTACTGTCCGCGCTTCACACGATCCTAAATAATAAAATTAGATTAGCTTATTATTGAATAATAGTGTCATTTTTTTTTAAAAAAAATATAAAATTCTTTAGTAGAAAGAATTTGTTAAAAATATTTTTCACTTCCATTTAAAACTTTTCGACCTTTTATTAAAAAACTTATTTAAATTATAATTTTAAAAATAAATAAGAAAAGGACAAAATATTGGTAATATATGAATTAATGTGCATGTAGAAGTCATAAGTTTTTTTTCTTCCTTCCTCTAAAATTTATTTGTTTCTTAATGTAAGTTGTTTATAATTTTATTTATATAAGTAAAAAAATGAAATGAAACAAAGAAAAAATCAAATAAATGTACATCATTGATGAGATCAAATTCCCTAGTACCTTTTTGTTTTTTGGCACTTACATTTTTCTTTTCATTTATTTTTTTAGTATATAATCATTCAATTTTCTATTTAACATCAATATTTCAGATATTATATGAAGAAAGAAGAAGAGAGAAGATATAGAACTTGTAATATCATTGATGATACACAATCAAATCATAAAAGTAACAATACAAAATTATTTTGTTATATTTCATGAATTCAATACTAATTATTATTAATTTGACTGTACCGAAATAAGTGTTATCTATATAGGAATATTAAATGAAAAATATATCAATAGTAATTCATTAGAGACAAAAATAAATAAAATTAAAAGAGCTTTTTTGTATTGAATGGAAAATGGCCATAAATAAAATGAAAAGAGCTTATTGGTATTGAATGAAAAATGATCATTAGTTATATTACAACAACAATATATCTAGTCAAAGGTCAAAGAAGGGTTAAATGTGTATATATTTAGTCAAAGATAAGAGTGTAGAATGTACACAAACCATTAGTCGTACTACAACAATAATACATCTAGTCAAATGTAAAAAAGGAATTAAATGTCTATATATCCTATAAAAAATAGGAGCGTAAAATATACACAAGATTTGACTATATATATTCCGTCATAGATAGTAGTGTAGAATGTACACAGACAAAGTACTATGTATGAAGTTAGAGACTCAATACACATAGCAGTCTTAAAAAGGGACAAAATTTCCGCCATTCTTCCTCGAAATTCATTTGCTAGGCTTCACTGTTAGTACAATAAAAAAATCCTAACAATGCGAATTCGTCCTTCCTGCCTTCCTGGACTCCACTCCATTTCCCCATGATTATAGGTAAATCTATACCTAATCTATTGATATTCATTATTATTTTGATGTATATATATAATTTGCTCAAATTTGTCCGAAAGTTTGCCCCTTTTGTTCTTCTCAATCCGATTTTCATGCTTTTGCTTTTCTATAAACTGTTTTTGTGAATTCTAACATCAATTTTAAGTTCCTCTTTTAGTCTTTTCAGGAACACTCTAAGAGACAATGATCTGGCTAGTTTGTGATCCTAGATGAATGTTTTGCAAATTCTTGATGATATACCTGTGTAGAACTTGTTTGTTCATAAGAATATAAAATCATTTTCTCAATTCCTCTAAACACTTAAAAGGCTAAATTGCTTATTCTAGATTAAGGTCGAAGATTTGAAGAGTCCAAAAAGTGTCCTATAATTAAAACACTCATAAAAGGTATTCAAAATTTACTTTACTATCTTTTTAAAAAATCATTACTTTTTCTTTTCGGTGTGTTATGCTATAGTTACATAGGTTTCTTAGGATTTTCGAGTTTTAATACTAGTAAAATTGTTGATTTGATGTTCTAAATCTAGAAAATGAAATAACCTATTATGTTTATTTATTTATTACTTAAAATGAACAGATTTTAGTAGGAGCAAACTGGAACTACATGAAAATATCCATTATTTTTCTTTTTAGGTTGAGCTCTATGAAATAAAGAGAAATCTGAAACAGAAGGCAGGAATATAATATCATGTCTGACAAACTTTCAAGTTCAAGTAATTCTTTAGTATCACTCTCATCTTCATCGAAAATCTAAGAAACATAACAAGAAGTCAACTATTAGATTTTGAGGATCCAAAAAGTACGATAAATAACAGTAATTAAGAAAAAAAGAATTAAAACACTACAAATCTGCATTTCGAGATATTCCAAATAAAGGAGACTTCGTATCAAGCAAAGAGCATATGAGAGCTTATATGATTCCATCAACAAATATCAGATAGGTAAAATCGTTTGAAACTGTTAGGATTAAAGGGAAGCCTTGGTGGTGCTTCATATTCTTCTTTAGGAAAGAACTAAGATAAGTGAAGAAGGATATGAACCACCAACAAAGCTTTCCTTTAATCCCAAAAGTGTCAAATAATTTTACCTGCCTAACATTTTGTTGGTGGAATCATATTAGCTTTCATATGTTTTTTGCTTGATAAAAAGCTTCTCATATTTGAAATATTTCAGTATGCAAGTTTGTAGTGGTTTAAGTCATTTTTTTTCCTTATAGTGGTCATTTGTCGTACTTTTTTGGTTCCTCAATAATTTAAGAGTTGACTTCGTGTTATCTTTCTTAGGTTTTCGATGAAGATGATATATAGTGATACTGAAGAATCACTTGAACTCGAAAGTTTGTTGGACATGACATTTGGTCTCCTCGAGGAAGTTAAGCTAGTGAATTTTATAGGAAGAATGTCTGAGATGTAGTTTATCAAGCTTTTGTTAGCCAACTCCCCAGTGTTGGAGAGAATGCTAATTGATCGACAGTTTCTTTATCAGGAGCTTCTTGACACAAGATTAGAATTTTTCACTGAGATCTCAAATTTTTCGTGTGCATCACCTAAATAAAATTATCTACATAGATTTAGGTTGATCTCGATCTCTTTCTTAGAAGTTAAAACTGGAAATCGAGAAAGAGATGTTGATGTAGTATTATAACTCTCTATTCCGCCTTGCTGTAACATCTAATTCAGAAGATTATCGTTGCTTGAATGAATGTTTTGATTAGTTTGTTGTCACTTCATGTTTATAAATGATGCGTATATATGTTTATTGTCTAACAAATGATGAATATTTACTCTTTCCGTTAATAAGTGTATATTTTTTAATTTCAAAAAAATAAACTTAAATCATTTTTATTAAATTTCTAAAAATACCGCACAACCTTAAAAAATTATCTTACCCATTTCTTAACCTTTCCCGACCCAACTCAACTAACAAAATCAATTTCCTTTTTCATTTGGGTTAGTTCTAGTAATATTTCAGACATCAACAAGAAATACCTAATAATTCAGAAGTGTTTTGATAAATAGCTAGTGACAGTTCAAATAGAAAAGTAAACACTGATAGTTTTAATAAGAAACTCTATAAAATATGACATTTTTGATGTATTTTTGACTATTATTAATTTAAATAGACAAGAATGCTCCAATGTACAAATCATTTCTCAACGCAAATAAATGAAAAGAACAATCACAATAAAGATTAAATTTTAGGTAAAATGCATAAGTACCCCCCCCCCCCCCTCAACCTATGTCCGAAATCTTAGAGACACGCTTATACTATTTTTAGGTCCTATTACAACCCCTCCCCCCCAAAACTTATTTTATAAATAATTTTCTACCCCTTTTCGGCCTTCGTGGCACCATCAATCAGAATAGCTTGAAAAAAATTGTCAGCACATGTTGGGCCTAGAAGATAGTGCCACGTAGGCCGAAAAGGGGTAGAAAATTATTTATAAAATAAGTTCGGGGAGTAATAGGGCCTTAGTATAGTATAAGTGTGTCTCTGAGATTTTAGGCATAGGTTAGGGGGTACTTATGCATTTTTCCTAAATTTTATAATATGATAAAATGGGTCAATATTTATATTTTATATTATTTTTACCTCTAATGATTTAATATTTATGTATTTTTTATTTAATTTTCCTTTATAGATAATAATTATTTTGGGACAATCAAAATATAATAATTATAGTAAAAAATAATTAGAGTGTTGAATACATGAAATATAACAAAATAATTATGGACTGTTACTTTTATGATTTTATTGTGTGTTAATGTTATTTTTGAGAGTAGAATTTAACATTATTTTAGATACACAGAAAATCGCTTGAAGTTTTTGAAAATGTCCAAATATGCCTCTTTTTTCCAAATATTGAACGTATAATAAATTGGTTTCTTGACGTTTGAAAAAAATTTCAACAATCGCTCTTTCCCCATTACCTTTTCAACTATACATTTATTTCTCCTACAAATTTTGGGGTATTAATCTCAAAATAATTATTAGGATTACTCAAAAATCATTTTTTCATCTGACAGAAAAAATCTACATTTTAAGGAACATCAACGTGTCAGGTTGTCGTGATCAGATTTTTTTTTTTTATCTTTAATGTTGTTGTCACGACTCAGATCGTCGTGATTGCCCTCCACAGTAACCCTTCGGTGGGAGAACCAAAACTACAACCCAACTAAGTAACTTAACCACAAACTATGCATTTAAAGATACAAAAACAGGTTTAAATGACCTAAGAAATACAGAGTTCCCATAAACTCCGGAAGTTTAATAACGACTAACAACTATTGCGAAAAAACTACCCCTAGAACCTGCAAGTCATTGTCCCAAAACATCTAATAAATTTTCTTGAGTAGTACAACCACCTCAATTCTGATTTGGTGCAAACTCTATACAGATAAGTTTTTACCCTCTAGTTATCAAGGTAAAATATGAACCCCTAAATAATTGAATATTTATGAAATACGATATATACGAGTTAACCTTTGCAATGTGTAAATTAAGTTTTTTTAAATATAATTTTCTATTAAATAAATAAAGTTATATGATACTAGTGTTATTGAGACATAATAAAATTTAGTGGATTTATCGGAATGTACACAAGCTACATCAGAGTTTTACAATCATAAAAAAAGAACATGAAAAGTACAATTTGTTTTTGTTCCATCAATTACGTCAACACGAAAAACTAATCATAAAAAAACTAAATGACACCAATTTTTATTCATTTCATTACTAATATTACTGTCTGCGCTTCAAACGATCCTAAATAATAAAATTAGATTAGCTTATTATTGAATAATATTGTCATTTTTTTAAAAAAAAATTCATTATTAATTTTATAATTTATTAATTAATCATCTTTTCAAAAAAATTCTAAAATTCTATATAAAATTCTTTAGTAGAAAGAATTTGTTAAAAATATTTTTCACTTCCATTTAAAACTTTTCGACCTTATATAAAAAAATTTATTCAAATTATAATTTTAAAAATAAATAACAAAAGGGCAAAATATTGGTAATATATGAATTAATGAGCATGTACATATCATAAGTTTTTTTTCTTCCTTCCTCTAAAATTTATTTGTTTCTTAATGTAGGTTGTTTATAATTTTATTTATATAAGTAAAAAAATGAAATGAAACAAAGAAAAAATCAAATAAATGTACATTATTGATGAGATCAAATTCCCTAGTACCTTTTTGTTTTTTGGCACTAACATTTTTCTTTTCATTTATTTTTTTAGTATGTAATCATTCAATTTTCTATTTAGCATCAATATTTCAGATATTATATGAAGAAAGAAAAAGAGAGAAGATATAGAACTTGTAATATGATTGATGATACACAATCAAATCATAAAAGTAACAGTACAAAATTATTTTGTTATATTTCATGAATTCAATACTAATTATTATTAATTTGACTGTACCAAAATAAGTGTTATCTATATAGGAATATTAAATGAAAAATACATCAATATTAATTCATTAGAGACAAAAATAAATAAAATGAAAAGAGCTTTTTGGTATTGAATGTAAAATGACCATAAATAAAATGAAAAGAGCTTATTGGTATTGAATGGAAAATGACCATTAATTATATTACAACAACAATATATCTAGTCAAAGGTCAAAGAAGGGTTAAATGTGTATTTATTTAGTCAAAGATAAGAGTGTAGAATGTACGCAAACCATTAGTCGTATTACGACAATAATACATCTAGTCAAAGGTCAAAAAGGAATTAGATGTCTATATATCTTATAAAAAATAGGTGCGTAAAATACACGCAAGATTTGACTATATATATCTCGTCATAGATAGTAGTGTAGAATGTATTCAGACAAAGTACTATGTATGAAGTTAGAGACTCAATACACATAGTAATCTTAAAAAGGGACAAAATTTCCCCCATTCTTCCTCAAAATTCATTTTCTAGTCTTCACTGTTAGTACAATAAAAAAAACCCTAACAATGTCAATTTGTCCTTCCTGCCTTCCTGGACTCCACTCCATTTCCCCCATGATTATAGGTAAATCTATAACTAATCTATTGATATTCATTATTATTTTGATGTATATATATATACTTTCCTCAAATTTTTCCTAAAGTTTGCCCCCTTTTGTTCTTCTCTATCAGATTTTCATGCGTTTGCTTTTCTATAAACTGTTTTGTGAATTCTAACATTAGTTTTAAGTTCCTATTTTAGTCTTTTTAGGAACACTCTAAGGGACGATGACCTGGCTAGTTTGTGATCCTAGATGAATGTTTTGCAAATTCTTGATGATATACATATGTAGAACTTGTTTGTTCATAAGAGTATAAAATCATTTTCTCAATTCCTCTAAACACTTAAAGGCTAAATTGCTTATTCTAGATTAAGGTCGAAGATTTGAAGAGTCCAAAAAGTGTCCTATAATTAAAACACTCATAAAAGGTATTCAAAATTTACTTTACTATCTTTTGAAAAAAATCATTACTTTTTCTTTTTGGTCAGTGTTATGCTATAGTTACATAAGTTGCTTAAGATTTTCGAGTTTTAATACAAGTAAAATTGTTGATTTGATGTTCTAAATCTAGAAAATGAAATAACTTCTTATGTTTATTTATTTATTACTTAAAATGAACAAATTTTAGTAGGAGATAACTGGAACTACATGAAAATATCCATTATTTTTCTTTGTAAGTTTGAGCTCTATGAAATAAAGAGAAATCTGAAACAAAACGCAGGAATATAATGTCATGTCTGATAAACTTTCGAGTTCAACTGATTCTTTAGTATCACTATCATCTTCATCGAAAATCTAAGAAACATAACAAGAAGTCAACTATCAGATTTTAAGGATCCAAAAAGTACGATAAATAACAGTAACTAAGGAAAAAAGAATTAAAACACTACAAATCTGCATTTCGAGATATTCCAAATATAGGAGACTTCGTATCAAGCAAAGAGCATATGAGAGCTTATATGATTCCACCAACAAAATATCGGGTAGGTAAAATCGTTTGAAATTGTTAGGATTAAAGGAAAACCTTGTTGGTGCTTCATATTCTTCTTTAGCAAAGAACTAAGATAAGTGAAGAAGGATATGGAGCACCAACAAAGCTTTCCTTTAATCCTAGTAGTGTCGAATAATTTTACCTACCTAACATTTTGTTGGTGGAATCAAATTAGCTTTCATATATTCTTTGCTTGATAAAAAGCTTCCCATATTTGAAATATTTCGGTATGCAAGTTTGTAGTGGTTTAAATCATTTTTTCCTTATAGTGGTCATTTTGTCGTACTTTTTTGGTTCCTCAATAATTTGAGAGTTGACTTCGTGTTATCTTTCTTTGGTTTTCGATGAAGATTATATATAGTGTAACTGAAGAATCACTTGAACTCGAAAGTTTGTCGGACATGACGTTTGGTTATCCCGAGGAAGTTAAGCAAGGGAGTTTTGTGGGAAGAATGCTTGAGATGTTGTTTATCAAGCTTTTATTAGCCAACTCCCAGGTGTTGGAGAGAATGCTAGTTGATCGATAGTTTCTTTATCAGGTACTTCTTGACACAAAATTAGAATTTTTCACTGAGATCTCAAATTTTTCGTGTGCATCAACTAAAGAAAAAGTTATCTACATAGATTATAGTTGATCGCGATCTCTTGCTTAGAAGTTTAAACTGAAAATCGAGAAAGAGATGTTGATGTAGTATTATAACTCTCTATTCCGCCTTGCTGTAACATCTAATTCATACATTATTGTTTCTTGAATGAATGCTTTGATTAGTTTGTCGTCACTTCATGTTTATAAATGATGTGTATATATGTTTGTTGTCTAACAAATGATGAATATTTACTCTTTCCGTTAATACGCGTATATATTTTTAATTTTAAAAAAATACACTTAAATTATTTTTATTAAATTTCTAAAAATACCACACAACCTTAAAAAATTATCTTACCCATTTCTTAACCTTTCCCGACCCAACTCAACTAAAAAAATCAATTTCCTTTTTCATTTGGGTTAGTTCTAGTAATATTTCAGATATCAACAAGAAATACCTAATAATTAAGAAGTGTTTTGATAAATAGCTAGTGACAGTTCAAATAGAAAAGTAATCACTGATAGTTTTAATAAGAAACTTTATAAAATATGATAGTTTTGGCGTATTTTTGACTATTATTAATTTAAATAGACAAGAATGCTCCAATGTACAAATCATTTTTTAATGCCAATAAATGGAAAGAGCAATCACAATAAAGATTAAATTTTTGGGAAAATGCATAAGTGCTCCCCCACTCCCCCTCCTCAGCCAATGTCCGAAATCTCAGAGACACACTTATGCTATACTAAGGTCCTATTACAATCCCCCCCCCACCCCGAACTTATTTTATAAATAATTTTCTACCCCTCTTTGGCCTACGTGGCACTATCAACTAGAATAGCTTGAAAAAATTGTCAACACACGCTTGGTCCAGAAGATAGTGCCACGTAGGCCGAAAAGGGGTAAAATATTATTTATAAAATAAGTTCGGGGATAATAGGACCTTAGTATAGTATAAGTGCGTCTCTGAGATTTCGGGCATAGGTTCGGGGGTACTTATGCATTTTCCCTAAATTTTATAATATGTTAAAAAAGGTCAATATTTTTATTTTATATTATTTTTACCTCTAATGATTTAAGATTTATTTATTTTTTATTTAATATTCCTATATAGATAATAATTATTTTGGGACAATCAAAATAATAATAATTATAGTCAAAATAATAATAATTATATTGTTGAATTCATGAAATATAACAAAATAATTATGTACTGTTACTTTTGTGTGTTAATGTTATTTTTGAGAGTAGAATTTAACATTATTTTAGATGCACAGAAAATCACTTGAAGATTCTGAAAATGTCCATAGATGCTTCTTTTTTCCAAAAATTGAACGTATAATAATTGGTATCTTGACGTTTGAAAACATTTCAAACAATCGCTCTTTCCCCATTACCTTTTCAACTATATATTTATTTCTTCTACAAATTTTTGGGGTATTAGTCTCAAAATAATTATTAGGATTACTCAAAAATCATTTTTTCATCTAACAGAAAAAATCTACATTTTAAGGAACATCATTATGTCAGGTTATCGTGATCAGAATTTTTTATCTTTAATGTTGTTGTCACGACTCAGACTGTCATGATTGGCACCCACACTAACCCTTCGGTGGGAGAACCAAAACTACAACCTAACTAAGTAACTTAACCAAAAACTATGCATTTAAAGATACATAAGCAGGTTAAAATGACCTAAGAAATACAGAGTTCCCATAAACTCCGAAAGTTTAATAACGACTAACAACTATTGCGGAAAAACCACCCCTAGAACCTGAAAGTCATTGTACCAAAACATATAATAAATATTCTTGAATAGTACAACCACCTCAATTCTGATTTGGTGCAAACTCTATACAGATAAGTTTTTACCCTCTAGTTATCAAGGTAAAATATGAACACCTAAATAATTGAATATTTATGAAATACGATATAGATGAGTTAAACTTTGCAATGTGTAAATTAAGTTTTTTTTAAATATATTTTCTTTTAAATAAATAAAGTTATATGATACTACTGTTATTGAGACATAATAAAATTTAGTGGATTTATCGGAATGTACACAAGCTACATTAGAGTTTTACAATCATAAAAAAAGAACATGAAAAGTACAATTTGTTTTTGTTCCATCAATCACGTCAACACGAAAAACTAATCATAAAAAAACTAAATTACACCAATTTTTATTGTGTAAATGGTCAAATGCCACCCCAACCTATTACCGAATTCTCAATTACACACTTAAACTTTACGGGGGTCCTATCACCCCCTGAACTGTTTGAAAATAGAATAAATAAACCCTTAATACTAAGTAGGTTGAGAAAATGTATTTCACTCTCTTTGAGAGGGTGAAAAGAGAATAAATAGGGTTGCTTTTATGTTTATTTCATATTTTTATTTTATTTTCTTTCTCTTTCTAATTAAATTAAAATAATCTCCCCCACCCCACCCCAATCCAACCGCTCCACACTTCTTCTTCTTCACACTCAACCTACACCTCTTCTTCTTTTTCACACTTTTGCTTTATTTTTATTTTTTATCACAAATCTCTACAAATTTCTTCAGGAATTCTACAAATTAACCGTCTCTTACATAATCAAAGAACCTTTAAACAAATTTAGTTATTACTCCCAAATCAAAGTAATAAAATAAAGAACTCAAAATTCAATTTTTTTACCGGAACCCATTTCAAACAAATATAGAATTTTCAGTTTCCAACACCTTCACAAGCTCTTCTCTCAAACGTTAATTCTAATTTCACATGCTTGAATTTAACCACAAATTGAGGTATTTTAGAAATGGGGCATAAAAATTCAATTGGATCATAATTTTTTGTCAATTGGATTAATTTCAATGTTTTAATTTGATTTGCAATTTTCACCAACATTAAGAAAAGAAAGAAATTGAATTCAAAATTTATGGCATGCCCATATACTACTTTGGGTATATCCCTTCATAAGCCCCAACATGAATAAAATGTGTAGCAATGAACTTTGAGAGAAATTGTGGGGAATAAGATAAAAATATTGGTCAGAGAAACTTTTACTCGTCGAAAAAAATTTACCATATTTTCTCTTGCCGGAATGTCAATGGATGAGAAGTGAGTTTGATAATGGTGATGTTCTTAATGATAATGGAGGGCTTCTAATGGGGCATATAATAATTAAATAAAAAAAAGAAGGAAAAATAATTCATTTATTATATTTACTAGGTGGCATTGACATGGCGCTGTCATGGCATGTGTGTGTGTTACACCACAATACACATGAGTGACTATGTCATTTTAGGGTGAAATTTATTTTCTTATAAAATAGTTCAAGGGGGTAATAGGACCCCCGTAAAGTATATATGAGTGTGTAGTTGGAAATCCGACCATAGGTTGGAGAGGTTTTTGACCATTTTCTCATTTTTATTCATTTCATTACAAATATTACTGTCCGCGCTTCACACAATCTTAAATAATAAAATTAGATTAGATTATTATTGAATAATAGTGTCATTTTTTTAAAAAAAATTCGTTATTAATTTTATAATTTAATAATTAATCATCTTTTCAAAAAAATTCTAAAATTCTATTTAAAATTCTTTAGTAGAAAGAATTTGTTAAAAATATTTTTCACTTCCATTTAAAACTTTTCGACCTTATATAAAAAAACTTATATAAATTAAAATTTTAAAAAGGGAAAAGGGCCTGATATACACCCCTCAACTTTATCAATTAGAGCTGATAAACCCCTCATTATGAAAGTGGCTCATATATGCCCCTATTGCTATGTAAATGGCACACATATACCCTATTGCTATCGAAAGTTTGTTGGACATGACATTTGATCACCTCGAGGAAGTTAAGCTAGGGAATTTTATAGGAAGAATGTCTGAGATATAGTTTATCAAGCTTTTATTAGCCAACTCCCCGGTGTTGGAGAAAATGCTAATTGATCGACAGTTTCTATATCAGGAACTTCTTGACACAAGATTATAATTCTTCACTGAGATCTCAAATATTTCGTGTGCATCACCTAAAGAAAAAGTTATCTACATAGATTTAAGTTGATCTCGATCTCTTGCTTAGAAGTTTAAACTGAAAATTGAGAAAGAGATGTTGATGTAGTATTATAACTCATTATTCCGCCTTGCTCTAACATCTAATTCAGAAGATTATCGTTGCTTGAATGAATGTTTTGATCAGTTTGTTGTCACTTCATGTTTATAAATGATGCGTATATATGTTCGTTGTCTAACAAATGATGAATATTTACTCTTTCCATTAATAAGTGTATATTTTTTTAATTTTAAAAAAATAAACTTAAATTATTTTTATTAAATTTCAAAAAATACCACACAACCTTAAAAAAATATCTTACCCATTTCTTAACCTTTCCCGACTCAACTCACCTAAAAAAATCAATTTCCTTTTTCATTTGGATTAGTTCTAGTAATATTTTAGACATCAACAAGAAATACCTAATAATTCAGAAGTGTTTTGCTAAATAGCTAGTAACAGTTCCAACAGAAAAGTAAACATTGATAGTTTTAATAAAAAACTCTATAAAATATGATATTTTTGACTATTATTAATTTAAATAGACAAGAATGCTCCAATGTACAAATCATTTCTTAATGCCAATAAATGAAAAGAACAATCCCAATAAAGACTAAATTTTAGGGAAAATGCATAAGTACCCCCCCTCAGCCTATGTTCGAAATCTCAGAGACACATTTATGCTATACTAAGGTCCTATTACAATTCCCGCCCCCCACCCCCTCCCCGAACTTATTTTATATAAAATTACTCCTTTTCGGCCTACGTGGCACTATCAACCAAAATAGCTTGAAAAAATTGTCAACACACGCTGGGCCCAGAAGATAGTGCCACGTAGGTCGAAAAGGGGTAGAAAATTATTTATAAAATAAGTTCGGGGATAATAGGACCTTAGTATAATATAAGTGCGTCTCTGAGATTTCGGGGATAGGTTCGGGGGTACTTATGCATTTTCCCTAAATTTTATAATATGTTAAAATAGGTCAATATTTTTATTTTATATTATTTTTACCTCTAATGATTTAATATTTATGTAATTTTTGTTTAATATTCCTATACAGATAATAATTATTTTGAGACAATCAAAATAATAATAATTATAGTCAAAATAATAATTATTATAGTGTTGAATTCATGAAATATAACAAAATAATTATGTACTGTTGCTTCTATGATTTTATTGTGTGTTAATGTTATTTTTGAGAGTAGTTAACATTATTTTAGATGCATAGAAAATCACTTGAAGATTCTGAAAATGTCCAAAGATGCTTCTTTTTTCAAAAATTGAACGTATAATAAATTGGTATCTTGACGTTTGAAAAAATTTCAAACAATCGCTCTTTCCCCATTACCATTTCAACTATACATTTATTTCTCCTACAAATTTTTTGGGGTATTAATCTCAAAATAATTATTAGGATTACTCAAAAATTATTTTCCAACTGACAGAAAAATTCTACATTTTAAGGAACATCAATTTGTCAGGTTGTCATGATTAGAATTTTTTTATCTTTAATGTTGTTGTCACGACTCAAACTGTCATGATTGGCACCCACACTAACCCTTCGGTGGGAGAACCAAAACTACAACCCAACTAAGTAACTTAACCAAAAACTATGCATTGAAAGATACAGAAGCAGGTTAAAATGACCTAAGAAATACAGAGTTCCCATAAACTCCGGATGTTTAATAACGACTAAGAACTATTGCGGAAAAAGCACTCCTAGAACCTGAAAGTCATTGTATCAAAACATCTAATAAATTTTCTTGAATTGTACAACCACCTCAATTCTGATTTGGTGAAAACTCTATACAGATAAGTTTTTACCCTATAGTTATCAAGGTAAAATATGAACACCTAAATAATTGAATATTTATGAAATACGATATAGATGAGTTAAACTTTGCAATGTGTAAATTAAGTTTTTTTAAATATATTTTCTATTAAATAAATAAAGTTATATGATACTGGTGTTATTGAGACATAATAAAATTTAGTGGATTTATCGGAATGCACACAAACTACATCATAGTTTTACAATCATAAAAAAAGAACATGAAAAGTACAATTTGTTTTTGTTCCATCAATCACGTCAACACGAAACACTAATTATAAAAAAACTAAATGACACCAATTTTTATTCATTTCATTACTAATATTACTGTCCGCGCTTCACACGATCCTAAATAATAAAATTAGATTAGATTATTTTTGAATAATAGTGTCATTTTTTTTTTAAAATTCATTATTAATTTTATAATTTAATAATTAATCATCTTTTCAAAAAAATTCTAAAATTCTATATAAAATTCTTTAGTAGAAAGAATTTGTTAAAAATATTTTTCACTTCCATTTAAAACTTTTCGGCCTTATATAAAAAAACTTATTTAAATTAAAATTTTAAAAATATATTAGAAAAGGACAAAATATTGGTAATATATGAATTAATGAGCATGTAGATGTCATAAGTTCTTTTTCTTCCTTCCTCTAAAATTTACTTGTTTCTTAATGTAAGTTGTTTATAATTTTATTTATATAAGTAAAAAAATGAAATGAAACAAAGAAAAAATCAAATAAATGTACATTATTGATGAGATCAAATTCCCTAGTATCTTTTTATTTTTTGGCACTTACATTTTTCTTTCCATTTATTTTTTTAGTATATAATCATTCAATTTTCTATTTAACATCAATATTTCAAATATTATATGAAGAAAGAAGAAGAGTGTCACGACCCGATTTCTTGAGTCATGATGATACCTACTATACCCTACCAGTAGGTAAACCAACCTGTAACCCAGAACATCAAACAATGAGTGAAAGGGCAGAAACTAGGAAAACAATAATCTAAACAAGAATAACAAGGCGGAAGCAATCCAAAATAAATATATACAGAAATCCCTCCCAGAACCTGGAAGTCACTAGTACATAACTATCTAATAAAAAGTACAAGTCCCAAAAGTGGACCACAACAGAGCGTGTCTAAAAGGCAACAAGACTAGCTAAAACAAATGAAGGAGAGAGAAAAAACCCCAAAACGCCAAGTGCTCGCCCTCGTCTCCGAATCACAACTGCAAAAGAAGGCAGTAACTAATTACCGCTGGTAACTAGTACGGGGACCTGCATCACGAAATAGATGCAGAGCGTAGCATGAGTACCAACACAACAGGTACCCAGTAGGCATCATAGGCCGACTGAGCAAAAAAGGTAAAAATAATAAGAAATGATAGAATCTAGACACAGAGAGGTCAAAGCGGATAAGAAAAGAAAGCACACGAGCATACCAGAAACAAACTAAGTACAACTAAACCAAACCTAACTGGACCCCCATATGCCCAGAAGGTACACTCATGCACAAGCTCAAATAAAACCTGAACGAACCCCCATAAGCCTGACAGGTACACAGAAAAGCTAAGTCTACTGAGAAAGAAGAAAATCGGGCTCCTAGCCCAAAGTAACTAAGATAATCCGTCAGACTCCACCCAGCCAGCAGTGCACTCTCAGCCCAGCTAGAAATAGTGACCCTAGAGGGCACCCAACCAAAGAGTCCACTCCCAGCCCAGCTAGAAAGAGGGACCTGTGAGTGAGGTAGATATCGCGAGTCGTCCTACCATGCAGTCAGCTCCCAGCCCAGCTAGAAAGAGCAACCTGGGGACACCCAGCCAACAACACACTCCCAGTCCAGCTAGAAAGAAAGGCCTGAGGGCGATTGCTGTTATCACCGAGTTTACTGAGCCAGCGATACGTTCCCAGCCCAGCTAGAAAGAACGACCCCGATGGTGATGGTATCTCCAATAGGATTCAATCCAACAACAACCACCGTGAAACGCCGTCCACTCTAAGACATCACAGAAAAGGCTCCAAGCCTATACTATCTCAATCCCACGCCTCGAGTGATGCACCAAACCTTCGAGAATGCATCGGAACTGCAGAATGAGAGGGAGAAGATACATAAGTGCAGCAAGTAGTGATAACGCCTAATTTAAGGCTCAAACTATCAGACTCAAGTCTGCTATTCCAGTCTACAAGGAGCTAAGTCATCCAAACGATGTCGGCAGTAAGTCAAGGCTATCCATTCCACACGGGTCATAAGTCTAAGGCAATGCTAGCCTAATCTAGACTAAGGACATCATGCTTACGGTTAAGGATGAACAAGGCATACAATACATAGCATACAAGCATATAATAACATATAGCACATAAACATGCAACTCTACTAAGCCGGTTAACATGATACTATACCCGAAATGTGGCCAATCGATCCTAACATGAGGTATCTAATCAAAGTAAGGTAGTAAATTGGTACCCACCCCCAGTTCACTCCAATCGACATGTTTTTACACAATTAAGCTAAATCTAAAAGAAAGGAAGTCATATCCTACCTTAAGGACGATCGCACGCTCTCCAAATCACTTTACTAGAGCTTTTCCTTCCCGAACGACCTTTGAACGCTGTCACTCTATCAAATATAGGTTCACAACGTTAGTACGGTCGTTTAGACACCAAAATTACAACAAACGAAGATGGGTCAATTTTGGAGTCAAAACAGAAATCGTGGGACCCGCACTGAACTGTCCAAATTTGACTCCGTCAAGAGACCCTAAACAGCACCCCAAACTTACGTTCCAAAATGGAACACAATTCGAGGCTAAAAACATAGCAAAAACCAACAAGCAAGAAACCATACTTTAATCATTAAAAAAAAAGAAAGCAGCAGCAGTCCAAACTCGGAATAAATGAAAATCGAAAGGTGCCCAACACTCTTTGAACACTCTACGACGAAGTCTCGAAAATTCTCAACACATGGGACATCGAATCACCCAAAACCGAGCTAAAATGAGAGAGATATGACCAAAACAAGAATGCTAAAAACAAAGTCTCGAAAAAGGGGTACAATAGTCAGGTAAATCGCGAAATTACCTCGAACTATGCATACCCAACATCTTCCAAACACTCTACAGCAAAGCCACCGAAAAAAAGAAGCTCCACACTTTGAATCACCTAATTCGGACAAAAGATGAGAGAGTTATGAGGGTTTAAGTGTTGGGATATGTTGCTGGTTTTTCTGCAATTATAGTAGATTTTTTGCAATATTTCCAAAACTTAAAACCTCCGACGGGGTGCTCCAAACTCGTTCAAAACCCCGTGCATGCAAACGAGATATGCAACTATACCAAATTCAATATTTCGAACTCAATGGCGCAGTCAAAATTTCCATCAAAGGTCATCTTGATAAAAAGTAGGTCCCACTTCCAAAGGCCATTTTAAGTAAAAATCCATAAAAGGGCTCGGAAAGATATTGAAAACCTTGGGAAACATAAGAAGGGTCAATCTAGACCAAACTCGACATTTCGGAGCTAACCGCACTGACGGAATTCTCATCCGAGCGCGTTTACTTAGAATGTTGACCAAAGTCAAACTTAGGCTTAAACTTAAAGTTAAAACGCCTAATTGCACCGACTCACACTGAAAACCTTGGGAGTCAAGTCGACTATGCTACAAGCCTAAAATGACCCTTTCGGAGCTGATGGAATCGTAAGAATTGGATTCCGATATCATCTTCTTGAACTTTTGATCGAAAATGATCGTTCAAGGTTCATAAGCTCCAAAACACAAAAATTCACACCAAGAACAAACGAATGACCATGTGACCGAACTGTCAGTCCCAGCAAGTCATAAATGACTTGGGGTCGCTACAAGAACGCGCTAAACGACACACAGAAGGCAAGACACAGAAATGACCTGGAGGGTCATTACAAAGAGAAAAGATATAGAACTTGTAATATGATTGATGATACACAATCAAATCATAAAAGTAACAGTACAAAATTATTTTTCTATATTTCATGAATTCAATACTAATTAATATGAATTTGACTGTACCGAAATAAACGTTATCTATATGGGAATATTAAATGAAATATACATCAATATTAATTCATTAGAGACAAAAATAAATAAATTTAAAAGAAATTTTTGGTATTGAATGAAAAATGACCATAAATAAAATGAAAAGAGCTTATTGGTATTGAATGGAAAATGACCATAAATAAAATGAAAAGAGCTTATTGGTATTGAATGGAAAATGACCATTAATTAAATTACAACAACAATATATCTAGTCAAAGGTCAAAGAAGGGTTAAATGTGTATTTATTTAGTCAAAGATAACAGTGTAGAATGTACGCAAATCATTAGTCGTATTACAAGAATAATACATCTAGTCAAAGGTCAAAAAGGAATTAAATGTCTATATATCTTATAAAAAATAGGCGCGTGAAATATACACAAGATTTGACTATATATATATATCGTCATAGATAGTTGTGTAGAATGTACACAGGCAAAGTACTATGTATGAAGTTAGAGACTCAATACACATAGTAGTGTTAAAAAGGGAAAAAAATTCCGCCATTCTTTCTCGAAATTCATTTTCTAGGCTTCACTGTTAGTACAATAAAAAAAACCCTAACATTATCAATACATCCTTCTTGCCTTCCTGGACTCCACTCCATTTCCCACATTATTATAGGTAAATCTATAACTAATCTATTGATATTCATTATTATTTTGATGTATATATATAATTTGCTCACTTTTGTCCTAAAGTTTGCCCCTTTTGTTCTTCTCAATCAGATTTTCATGCTTTTGCTTTTCTACAAACTGTTGTTGTGAATTCTAACATCAATTTTAAGTTCCTATTTTAGTCTTTTCAGGAACACTCTAAGAGACAATGATCTGGCTAGTTTGTGATCCTAGATGAATGTTTTGCAAATTCTTGATGATATACCTATGTAGAACCTGTTTGTTCATAAGAGTATAAAATCATTTTCTCAATTCCTCTAAACACTTAAAGGCTAAATTGCTTATTCTAGATTAAGGTCGAAGATTTGAAGAGTCCAAAAAGTGCCCTATAATTAAAACACTCATAAAAGGTATTCAAAATTTACTTTACTATATTTTTAAAAAATCATTACTTTTTCTTTTCGGTCAGCGTTATGCTATAGTTACATAGGTTTCTTAGGATCTTCAAATTTTAATACTAGTAAAATTGTTGATTTGATGTTCTAAATCTAGAAAATGAAATAACTTCTTATGTTTATTTATTTATTACTTAAAATGAACAGATTTTAGTAGGAGCAAACTGGAACTACATGAAAATATTCATTATTTTTCTTTGTAGGTTGAGCTCTATGAAATAAAGAGAAAACTGAAACAAAAGGCAGGAATATAATGTCATGTCTGATAAACTTTCGAGTTCAAGTGATTCTTTAGTATCACTATCATCTTCATCGAAAATCTAAGAAACATAACAAGAAGTCAATTATCAAATTTTGAGGATCCAAAAAGTACGATTAATAACAGTAATTAAGGAAAAAGAATTAAAACGCTACAAATCTGCATTTCAAGATATTCCAAATATAGGCGACTTCGTATCAAGCAAAAAGCATACGAGAGCTTATATGATTCCACCAACAAAATATTGGGTAGGTTAAATCGTTTGAAACTGTTAGGATTAAAGGGAAGCCTTGTTGGTGCTTCATATTCTTCTTTAGGAAAGAACTAAGATAAGTGAAGAAGGATATGAACCAACAACAAAGCTTTCCTTTAATCCTAATAGTGTCAAATAATTTTACCTGCCTAACATTTTGTTGGTGGAATCATATTAGCTTTCATATGTTCTTTGCTTAATAAAAAACTTCCCATATTTGAAATATTTCGGTATGCAAGTTTTTAGTGGTTTAAATCATTTTTTCCTTAGAGTGGTCATTTGCCGTACTTTTTTGGTTCCTCAATAATTTAAGAGTTGACTCCGTGTTATCTTTCTTAGATGAAGATGATATATAGTGATACTGAAGAATCACTTGAACTCGAAAGTTTGTCGGACATGACATTTGTTCACCTCGAGGAAGTTAAACTAGGAAATTTTATAGGAAGAATGTCTGAGATGTAGTTTATCAAG
This sequence comes from Solanum commersonii, assembly GCA_029007595.1. Taxonomy (NCBI): domain Eukaryota; kingdom Viridiplantae; phylum Streptophyta; class Magnoliopsida; order Solanales; family Solanaceae; genus Solanum; species Solanum commersonii. The sequence continues at coordinate 3,980,556 of JAJTWQ010000051.1, forward strand.
CTTTTGTTAGCCAACTCCCCGGTGTTGGAGAGAATGCTAATTGATCGACAGTTTCTTTATCAGGAGCTTCTTGACATAAGATTAGAATTTTTCACTGAGATCTCAAAATTTTTCATGTGCATCACCTAAAGAAAAAGTTATCTACATATATTTAAGTTGATCTCGATCTCTTGCTTCGAAGTTTCAACTGAAAATCGAGAAAGAGATGTTGATGTAGTATTATAACTCTCTATTCTGCCTTGCTGTAACATCTAATTCAGAAGATTATCGTTGCTTGAATGAATGTTTTGATTAGTTTCTTGTCACTTCATGTTTATAAATGATGCGTATATATGTTTGTTGTCTAACAAATGATGAATATTTACTCTTTCCGTTAATAAGTGTATGTTTTTTTAATTCAAAAAAAAATAAACTTAAATTATTTTTATTAAATTTCTAAAAATACCACACAACCTTAAAAAATTATCTTACCCATTTCTTAACCTTTCCCGACCCAACTCAACTAAAAAAATCAATTTCCTTTTTCATTTGGGTTAGTTCTAGTAATATTTTAGACATCAACAAGAAATACCTAATAATTCAGAAGTGTTTTGATAAATAGCTAGCGACAGTTCAAATAGAAAAGTAAACACTAATAGTTTTAATAAGAAACTCTATAAAATATGATATTTTTGACGTATTTTTTACTATTATTAATTTAAATAGATAAGAATGCTCCAATGTGCAAATCATTTCTTAATGCAAATAAATGAAAAGAACAATCACAATAAAAATCAAATTTTTGGGAAAATGCGTAAGTACCCCCCCCACAGCCTATGTATGAAATCTTAGAGACACATTTATACTATTCTAAGGTCGTATTACAACCCCCCCCCCCCCCCCGCCCCGAAATTATTTTATAAAAGATAGTGCCACGTAGGTCGAAAAGGGGTAGAAAATTATTTATGAAATAAATTCGGGGGGTAATAAGACCTTAGTATAGTATAAATGTCTCTGTGATTTCGGGCATAGGTTGGGGGGTACTTATGCATTTTCCCTAAATTTTATAATATGTTAAAATGGGTCAATATTTTTATTTTATATTATTCTTACCTCTAATGATTTAATATTTATGTATTTTTTATTTTATATTCCTATCAAAATAATAATAATAATAATATTGGGACAATCAAAATAATAATAATTATAGTGTTGAATACATGAAATATAACAAAATAATTATGTACTGTTACTGTTATGATTTTGTTGTGTGTTAATGTTATTTTTGAGAGTAAAATTTAACATTATTTTAGATGCACAGAAAATCACTTGATGATTCTGAAAATGTTCAAATATGCTTCTTTTTTCCAAAAAATAGAACGTATAATAAATTGGTATCTTGACATTTGAAAAAAATTCAAACAATCGCTCTTTCCCCATTACCTTTTCAACTATACATTTATTTCTCCTACAAATTTATGGGGTATTAATGTCAAAATAATTATTAGGATTACTCAAAAATTATTTTTCCATCTGACAGAAAAAATCTGCATTTTAAGGAATATCAACGCGTCAGGTTGTCATGATCAGAATTTTTTTATCTTTAATGTTGTTGTCACAACTCAGACCATCATGATTGACACCCACACTAACCCTTCGGTGGGAAAATCAAAACTACAACCCAACTAAGCAACTTAACAAAAAACTATGCAATTAAAGATACAGAAGCAGACTTAAATGACCTAAGAAATACAGAGTTCCCAAAAACTCCGGAAGTTTAATAACGACTAACAACTATTGCGGAAAAATCAACTCTAAAACCTGAAAGTCATTGTACCAAAACATCTAAAGTGCAACAAGTCTAAGAAAAAGGAGAACTACGTCCGAAGGAAATGGACTAAACAATAAGAAGGACTCTATGGCAGCCTGAAAGAACTGGCTCACCCTTGAAATCCGATCTCGATCACTGATCTCCTAGCTAAGGTCTATCAATAGGCGCCAGAAGAAGCCCTGTACTCAACAAAGAATGAGCAAGTGCAGTATCAGTACACAACCATAGTGTACTAGTAGGATCACACGGCTATTCCAGTAAGCGAAACATATATAAGCAGTTACAACATATTAAACATGACATGTACATACTAGATATATACATTGATTATCATTTCATGAGCAATGTACAATTCCACATTCTCAATACAAGTAGATATAGCTATTCAGTGGTCCTCTCATGGAACTCATACCCAAACTGTTAGTGTTCTGGATCTTGACACCCGATCAAAGTTAGTGTGTTGGAACGTGACACCCGTTCCAATATGCATGTCAGTACGTGACATTCGATCCCATTTAGTGTGTCGGAACGTGACATCCGATCCATTGAACATACCACAATCACAATCACAATATACATTCTCATAATCATACAATCAAGTGATGGAATACAATCATTCATTCATACTCATTTGCAATAGGTGTGATCAATAGTGCAACATTCTTATACATGCATGTATTATAATGAAGCAAATACTAACATACATCACACAAACATGAAATCAAACCATCACGTACCTCGAAAACAAGCTTGAATCCTCCAAAGACACGTGAGCCTTCCCTTTCCAGATTCTTTCCGCTTGTTCGTGGTCTAGAACAATAATTAAATACAATGATCAATAAACGAGACCTAATTACCCAGATTACAATCGTAATCATCAACCCTAGGCCAAACCCAAGATCCCAATATCCAACTTAGGGCTTTTTTCCACCATTAGTTTTAGGTCAAAACCTTCCCCCAATAATAATTACCCGAGAATCTAAGTTCTACGGATCGATAAACGAATTAGCGGCCCCTGAATACTTACCTTTAGTTTTATGAATGATTTATTTTAGTTGTAAATGTGAGAAATTCTACTGTTTCTTAGTTAATTATAATTACCGGAAAATACCTTTTAAATATGTTGCTATGCATAAAGTAGTGATAATGACATGTCACATTTAAAGTTAATATCGATACGGACCAGTACTATCTAGTAGATAAGAAACATCAGAAACAAGAGGAGTTGGAAATGCCACTGAAATTTTGTAAGTGAAAATGTGTACATACCTTTGGTGCGTGTAAGTTTTAAGCTCTTGGTTCTAATAAGTGACTCATTCTATCTTCTCTCTCTTTTTTTTAATTCAAATTTTTATAACTTGAAACTCACTCAACATATCTATTTAATTGATTTTCATTTAAATTTGTTGATATAATTTTTTTTTTTACAAACATTAAAATTGTAAAAAATAAAAATAATATTAATTTAGATCTTTTAATAATTTTACTCGCTATTTTTATTTTATCCATTTCCCTCCTAAAAATATAATAAAAAGACAATGACTAGTCTTCTAATGATTCAGTTTCACAAAAACAACATGGTTTTAAATTGCTTGGCGAAACATAGTCCTTGGCAGTTTTTTTTGGCTAGCTCATAGGCCTATTGCTTTCTATTAAAAATTTTTTCATATTCAAAACTCAAACTCGATACTTTGATTAAAAAGAATAGCCCTGCCCATTGTACCACATCATTGATGGTTAGTCCTTATCATTCAATTTTTTATGTTGATAATTATTCTTTGATTCAAAATCTTTTCCTTAATCCTCAGTATTTTTTTCTTACCCACTAAGATTCTTCACCAATATTACTATTATTTTTACCAAAATGAAATCGTATAGCAACTATGTGGATCTTCAATTAATTACATAATCAAATGTTCAGCTTTCCTTTTAAAAAATGGGTTTTGGGGGGGGGGGGGACTAATAGGAACTTAGTTTATTTAAGATGTGTCTCTAGGATTTCGATCATAGTCTAGGTAGATACTTGTGCCTCATCCAAATTATATTTCTAATTATGCTCCATTATATTTGTGCATTATAGCGTTAAGAAATGAAAAAATAAATGTTTTTTGAATATTTTTTGCCATAAGAATCAAATCATATTTAAATGTTGAATATTGTTATAGGCATAAAACAAACGATCGTTACAAAATTCAAAAAAGCGTCTAAACAAACAAGATTGCTATACAAAAGTCTGATTATTGTAGTTTGGTTATTTAGGGGTATTTTATTTTGTTACGGCTTGTTTTCTTGTAGGAGTTCCAAGATAAGATCTTAATTGATATTACATCCAGATTGTAGTAGGTGTTAACTAGTTTATAATAAGGAATCCATTTATAAGGTAGCGTCAGTGGATATTAAGAGATTGAGTAGAGGCAAAACTATTGGAAACAGTTCTTTATGCATTACAAAGGGACGCTATAAACTTATTTGGAGTTTGGCCTCGAGTTTAGTGAAAAGTTTCGAAATAGTCAAATACAGATAGGTCATAGGTTTTTCCTCTCTTGAGTAAAAAAAAATTCACGTAAAATACTTATATTGGTTTAGTTTTTTGCAATTTATTTGAAGGAATGCAAAGATATTACACTCAAAAATTGCGGATGGCAAATCTAATAGACTATTAAGTTAATTAACACTGATTACATTTTTAATCATGCTCCATGAGGTTCTGTTCGAAATAAGATTGGGCTTAAGGAAATCATCAGTGGAGAAAAAAATATATTATGAATTTCACATTGTAACGACCCGAACCGTCGTTATTTAGAAAAAGCGGAAATTAGGGAAATTCTAGGCCACTGTCCCCCAGAGGGGGCCAGATGCCGCTAGGGCGGCAGCGCCATAACGGGTAAGTAGTCTCCAGGGCGGGATAGGCGAGACAAAATGTAAATAACACGAAATCTTATTTCCTCCTCCCTAAACTACCAAAATTAGTCGTAAAACACCCTAAAAACCCCAAAAAAGCTGCTCCAGGCTTGGGAAAGATGGAGAGAGAGATTTCTAACAGAAGGATGTCGATAGATTGCAGATTTCCGATCAAGACCACCGTTACGAGTTCCAGAAACAAGAATTGAAGACCAAAACTCCGAGCAACTACTTGGCGCCCAAGTAGGCTAGATTTTATTAATTGAGTAGTTATAATCTGTGCTCGATGCATAGAATAATGATAACCAATGGTAGAATTCATGTGTAGTCCTTCGTGCACCGAACAAGAGATGATTAAATTATAGGAAGAAGCCATAGATGACGAACTAGGGATGAGTATGGTCGAGTTATTGTTAGGTGATATACGACATGGTATACTTGTAGCTGATGGTTGTGATTTTATGATTGTGTGATATATGTTTATTCTTGCTTCATTATGATACGTGTATGTATGTGAATGTTGCATTATTGATCACATAAATTGTAAAAGAGGATATATGAATGTTGAATGCCATGAATCACTTCTTGATTGTATGATTTTGAAAATGTATTATGTGATTGTGATGTGGCTTGTTGAATGGATCGGGTGTTGTGTTCCAACAAACTAACTTGGATCGGTTTCCACGTTTCGACATAAATATGGGATCGATTGCCATATTCCAGCATAATCATTGGATCGGGTACCACGTTCCGGTATGTTAATAGTTTGAGTTTGGGTTTCATGAGAGGACCAATTACGTGATATAACTGTGATATTTGAGAATCGTGAAATTGAACATGGTTCGTAATGATAAATGATTTTGTAATTCCCTGGAGTGGTTATATGGTTATGAGGACTTATATCTAATTATTCTTTTATGCTGAGTGAACTTGTTTCGTAACGTGTTGTCAAATGAATTCGGAAGGCAAAGGGTTCAAAGGTTGAAATAGTTGAGAGTAAGTGTTGTCCGTGTGTTGTAAGAGTGAGAAATGGGGGTAGTGTATGTGAGGCAATCGCTTAGGTGGATTTCACCTTGGAGGAAGGAATTCTCGGTTGGTAGTTTGAAAGCTTGTGGTAATGTGCTATGTGGCAAAGACGAGGCAACTTAGAAGAGAAAGTAAAGGGTGTGTCGGGGTTGTTAGTCAGAATGATAGTAGTGTGTATTATGGACTTTTCGACGTGTTAGAATGGCTAGGCTATGATCAAGAACCTAGTAAGTAGGTTGGTTGGGAAGTAGTTGGTGGTAAAAGTGCTAGTGTAATTCTGAGGTAGTTGGAGAGAGGGTAAAGATGGAGAAGTGATGTATGCTATGGCATGATTTGCTAATTGATTTCTTGTATTATACAGTGGCGTCGGGTTGACCGATGATGCCTACCATTACATGTGTTTTGTACGGATACTACTCTTGCTATGTCTTTTAGGCATAATCTGGATGCAGGGTCGGTGATGTTTCATTAGGTGAAGACGAAGAAAATCTCCAGCTTCTATTTTCCTTCCGTATGGTGGGAGTTATGTCATTTATTATATTGTCCAGATTTTTCTCTTAGTAGCTCTTGTACCAGTTTAGACTAGATCCTTGGGGAATGTTAATTACTTTACAAGTCTTAACCCGAATTTTTTTAAGAAGGTTTTAATTATAAAAACTTTATGATTTCATTTATATTTTTTTTTCATTAATTTTCCGCATGTTTTGACTATTGGGATATGAGGGTTCTCCTACTTAGGTGTTAAAGTGGGTACCCGCACGGCCCGGTAGGTTAGGTCGTGACAAATTGGTATCAGAGCCCATGTTATCGGTCTCCTAGAACAAGAGCAAAATGCAGAGTAGACTCATGCAGATGGGTGTGTTGACGTCCACACCTAATCTTCAAGAAGCTATGAAGAATTCTAGAAATTTGTCTCATCCTTTCTCTTCTTTCGTACGAAGTGTTGCTTGTGGTATGAGTTGAGTCCAATTGGTATCTCCCGATTCCAATTGGTATCTCAACAAAGTGGACTAGACGTTGTGGCTACGACTAAAGGGACACAAACAAATTTAAATGGAAGAAGGTTCCAATTGGTATCTGGACTTAGGGGCTATATAAGGCATAAATGATTCGTAATGGTCATCTACGGAACGAACTAACTAATAAGGTGAAATTATTATGATGTGTAGATTGTAACTGTGAATGCTTGCTTCTTGTCGTTTGAACTAACTGTGATTGTGAAGGTCTGTTTTGGGTGTCTGAATTAACTGATGATGTGAAAAGTATTTTTGTGGGTTTGTTGTGGCATGATTATGTGCACATTGTTGCGTGAAACGACCCCAAAAATGCCCGAAAATGTGCTTCGGAAACACCTAAAATTGTAATTTCCATATATCTCAAAATCCGTGCATCATTTCGGAAATTCGACTTCATATTCTTATTCAAGGGGTCAAATTGAGTGGGAAATGGGTCTAACCCGAATTTTAGAGAAACCGTATCAAAATTCAAAAATCGCAAAAATGCGATTTTGAGGGTCAACTTTAAAGGGGCATATCTCTTAGCACACAAGGAACTGGAAGGAGCTCAAACTATCAAAATTAAAGCTCTGTGAGTTAGCTTTCCAACGCAATTTGTTTCACCTCATTCGGAGTTTGGACGAAGAAGTTATGCCTATTTTCGTAAAATCTGTCCGGCAGAAAATGCAATTTCCAGTAACCGAAAACACTGTTCACCCGCCTCATTTTTTTTCTAAGTGTTGGGACGTTTTTTTATAGGAAGGGGACATATCCATACTTAGTCATTTAACTTCAAAACACTCAAAAACACTCTCTAAACCCTCTTCAAAAATTCCACCAAGATCATCCACCAAATTCAAGAAGCCCAAGCTTTAATTCCGGATTCAAGATTCAATCTCAAGCAATTCTCCATTCCAATCTTCATCAAGAATTCTCCAAAGTTGAGGTATGTGGGTTTGATTGTGGAAACCTTCCTTTCCACAAGTCCAACCATTTATCCTCTATTACTACTTCAAGTTTATGGGTCCTTATGTTTATTTATGAACTCTTGAGTATGGAATCACTACTACACACCCTATTAAGGTCTATCTTGCATATTATCATGAAATGGTATTATTATGTGATGTTTATGATTTCCATGCCTCCATGATCAAATTATGAAGGTTGTTATATATGTATATATATATATGTACATTGTTGGTGGGCTGTTTTATATGGATTTTGAAATTGGTGGGACTTAGCACTCTTGAAACACATGATTTTATTTACATGAACAAGTAGCCCACTATATGTTTGATAAAATGTCATTTATAGGATTCTTATGAAATAGAAGGTTCAATGTACGTCCTATGAGTCGGATGATTATATAAATATTGAAATGATAATGAAATGGATACATGTATATGATTTTCTCTATATAGTGTGTGAGTCAACCAAGCCTAGCTCGGGGGTTGTAGGCTCGGGTAACCGTATCGAGGGGTTGGTACCTTGGTTGCCTAGTACGGGGGGTAGTAGGCCCGTATAACCATATCGAGGGGTTGGTACCTTGGTTGCCTAGTACGGGGGGTAGTAGGCCCATATAACCATATCGAGGGGTTTGTACCTTGGTCCCTAGCTCGGGGGGTGGTAGGCCCGGGTAACCACATTGAGGGGTTTGTACCTCTTTCGCCTCTCTAAGGGGGTGGTAGGCCTTGGAAATACTATATTGATGGTCACTCACTACACATATACTATGCCCTACTAAATATGATTTTTATATAAGCATCATTATACATATCATCTCATTAATATGCTATCTATCGGGTACGATTATGCATTTTGCCTATGATGTCCATCCATTGTTGCATTGCATTGCATCCCATATACTTAGTACATTCAAATGTACTAATGCATACTCTATGCCTACATGATGTCACCATGTAGGGATCGGAGCACCGTCTGACCATCCTCCTCCGCGTGGCTAATTCGATTTTCTAGCGAGCTTATTGGTGAGTCCTCCATCCCGGGGACGTTGCTTATGATCTCATGCTATGTATAAGACTTTTCCTTTATAATTATATTTTGACTATGAGGGTAAGCCCGGTAGTTTGTCTCGGCCCCCGCTAAGTATCCATGTTTAGAGGTGGTGTTGGACAAGTTGTGTATTATGTTTGAGCTTGACTCATCTATGGTATTTATGTATTATTCTCTTTTTCTCTTACTCCCTTAGTCCCAATTTCCCCTTGATTATACTTATCGCTTATGGTCATTTTAATTGTTTCCGCGACCAAGAATGTGTAATGATATGCTATGAGGCTTGTTTGGGGTTCCCTCGGGTTCCCCATTCGCTGGTCACGTCTAAGCCCTAGGCTTGGGTCGTGACAAACTTGGTATCAGAGCACTAGGTTGATAGATCCTCGGAGTCCAACACACCGCGTTGATTAGAGTCCGATTCATGGTTGTGTTGTGCACCACAATTATGAGTAGGAGGCTATGAGACGTTTTAGGAAATGTTTCCCTTCTTTATTTTCTAAGTCGTGCGGTAGAGTTGAATTAAGTTCTTTTTTCCCTAACGGTTGTTCTTTGCTATGCTAGATCATGCCTAATACAAGAGGAAGACGAGCCCGCGCACCCGAGGAACAATCGACCAATGGGGATCTTCGGGATGCCCTTACTTTATTTGCACAAGCTATGGCTAATCAAGCCAACCACGGGGCCCAAACCCCTCAGGCTCTTACCCCGGCATCTCGGGTGAGAGACTTCGTGCGGATGAATCCCCCAGAATTCTATGGGTCTAAGTTAGATGAAGACCCTCAAGAGTTCATTGATGAAGTCCACAAGATATTAGCTATCATGGGCATGAGGTCAGAAGATAAGGCGGAGTTGGCGGCCTACCAACTAAAAGGGGTGGCCCAAATATGGTACAACCAATGGAAGGAAGAGAAGGGGGTAAACTATGTGGTGCATTGGGAAAGGTTCAAAACGGCTTTCCTTAATCGATTCTTTCCTCTTGAGCTTAGGGAAGCCAAATTGGTGGAGTTCATGAATTTAAAACAAGGGTTTATGAGTGTGAGGGAGTATGCCCTCAAGTTTAACCAACTTTCAAGATATGCTCCACACTTGGTTGCCGACTCACGGTCTAAAATGAACAAATTCGTGATGGGTGTGTCCGACCTAGTGAGTGAAGAATGCCGGTCTGCAATGTTGATTAGTGACATGGGCTTGTCCCGCTTGATGGTCTATGTCGAGCAAATGGAGGAAGAGAAGTTGAGGAAGAGGAGGGGTCATGAGGTCAAGAAGGCCCGTTTTGAGGGCAAGTTCCAAAGTCAAAGGGGAGGCCGGTTTCATCAAGGCCAAGGGTTTTCTCATGCGCCCCATATGGGGTTTGCCAATGACATTCCAAGGGCCTAAGGCGTTGGTGGTATGGGTCCTATTGATGTATGTCCAAAGTGTGGTAAGGGTCATGGTGGCCCGTGCTTGAGAAATACCGGTGCTTGCTATAGTTGTGGGGAAATGGGGCATAAGGCAATAGATTGTCCTCGGAATCGCAACAAGGGTAAGGAGGTCCGTCCACAAGGTGCCAATGCGGTTCCTTTGGGGAGAGGGGGCCGACAAGGTGGTGCCCCAAGGCACAATCGATTTTATGCTTTGCATGGGAAGCAAGGGGTCGAGGAAGTTCCCGACGTCGTTACCGGTATGTTGAAAATCTTTGACTTTGATGTATATTCATTAATTGATCCGGGTGCCTCTCTTTCTTTTGTCACCCCCTTTGTTGCCAAAAAGTTTCATGTTGAGCCCGACTTGTTGCATGAGTCATATAAGGTGTCTACTCCTATTGGTGCATATATGGTTGCTAGGAAGGTCTATAGAAATTGTCATATTTGCATCTTGCATAAAATATTGCCTTGTGATCTTGTTGAGTTGAACATGGTCGATTTTGATGTTGTTCTTGGGATGGATTGGTTGCATGCATACTATGCTTCCATTGATTGTAGAACCCATAGGGTCAAGTTCCAATTCCCAAGTGAACCCATTCTTGAGTGGGAGAGCCAAAATGTGGTAGTGAAGGGTAGGTTCATCTCTTGCATTAAAGCCCGTAAGTTTATCTCTCGGAGGAGTTAAAGGAGTTGAAAGAACAATTGAGGGACTTGTTGGAGAAGAGTTTTATTAGGCCTAGCCAATCACCATAGGGTGTACCGGTGTTGTTTGTGAAGAAGAAAGATGGGTCCCTTAGAATGTGTATTGATTACCGGCAACTCAATAAGGTCACCGTCAAGAATAAATATCCTCTTCCTAGGATTGATGACTTGTTCGACCAATTGCAAGGGGCTAGCCACTTCTCTAAGATTGATCTTCGGTCCGGGTATCATCAAGTGAAGGTGAGGGAGTGTGACATTCCAAAGACAGCCTTCGGACTAGGTATGGGCATTATGAATTTGTGGTCATGTCCTTTGGGTTGACCAATGCACCGGCTATCTTTATGGACCTAATGAATAGGGTCTTTAAACCCTACCTTGATTCCTTTGTTGTGGTCTTCATTGATGATATTTTAATCTATTCGCATAGCGAGAAAGAACATATGGGTCACTTGAGGGTTGTGTTGTAAAGATTGAGAGAGGAGAAGTTATATGCCAAGTATGAAAAGTGTGAATTTTGGTTGAGGGAGGTTTCCTTCCTAGGTCGTGTGGTGTCGAGGGATGACATTAAGGTGGACCCTAAGAAGACCGATGTGATTAGAAATTGGCCTAGGCCATTGACCCCGTCGGATATTAGAAGCTTCTTGGGCTTAGCGGGTTACTACCGGAGATTTGTGAATGGGTTTTCTTCTATTGCTTCTCCCATGACTAAGTTGACACAGAAGAAGGCTAAGTTTGAGTGGACCGATGAGTGCGAAAGGAGTTTTCAAACCTTGAAAGATAAACTTGTGTCCGCTCCTATATTGTCACTACCGAATGGGCTTGAGGAATTTGTTGTGTATTGTGATGCTTCTAGAGTTGGTTTGGGTTGTGTTCTAATGCAAAATGGTAAGGTGATAGCCTATGCTTCTAGACAACTCAAAGTGTATGAAAAGAACTATCCTACGCATGATCTTGAATTAGCCGCGGTGGTGTTTGCTTTAAAGATTTGGCGTCATTACTTGTATGGGGTACATGTTGATGTGTTTACCGATCATAAGAGCCTCCAATATGTCTTCACCCAAAAAGATCTCAACTTGAGACAAAGAAGGTGGCTAGAATTTCTTAAAGATTATGATATGAGTGTACATTATCATTTCGGTAAAGCTAATGTGGTAGCGGATGCTTTGAGTAGGGTGTCTATGGGTAGCCTAGCTCATGTTGATATTGGTGATAGGGAAATGGCTAGGGAGGTGCATCGGTTGGCTAGGTTGGGGGTTAGGTTGGAAGAGGTTGGTAATGGTGGTGTGGTCGTTGTTGATGGTGCTAGGTCTTCCTTGGTTGACGAGGTGATAGAAAAACAAGATCTTGACTCTTCCTTGTTAGAATTGAAGGCCTTGGTGGAAGAGGGCAAGGTGGAAGTTTTCTCCCAAGGGGGAGATGGTACCCTTAGGTACCAAGGTAGGTTGTGTGTGCCTTGTGTTGATGGTTTGAGGGAGAAAATTCTTGAGGAGACTCATAATTCTTCCTACTCCATCCACCCCGGTTCCACCAAAATGTATAGAGATTTGAGAGATGTGTATTGGTGGGGAGGCATGAAGAAGGACATTGCCAAATTCTTCTCCGGTTGTCATAGTTGCCAATAAGTCAAGGCCGAACATCAAAGGCCGGGTGGCCTAACCCAAGACATAGAGATTCCTACTTGGCAGTGGGAAGAAATTAATATGGATTTTGTAGTTGATTTACCCAAGACTAGAAAAAGTTTTGATTTTATTTGGGTGGTGGTGGATAGGATAACGAAATCGGCTTATTTTCTACCGGTAAAGACAACATATGGGGCGAAAAATTATGCAAGGTTATATATTCATGACTTGGTAAGGTTGCATGGAATTCCTCTATTCATCATATCGGACCGTGGTACTCAATTTACTTCACACTTTTGGAAGTCCTTTCAAAGAGGTCTAGGTACGAGAGTTAAGCTTACTACGGCCTTTCACCCGCAAACGGATGGACAAGCTGAAAGGACTATCTAAACACTTGAGGATATTCTTAGGGCTTGCGTATTGGAACTTAAGGGTAGTTGGGATGATCATCTTTCATTGATTGAGTTTGCCTATAACAATAGTTATCATTCTAGCATCGGTATGGCTCCTTTTGAGGCTCTCTATGGGAGGCGTTATAGATCACCGGTTGGGTGGTTTGAGGTTGGTGAGGTGGCTTTGTTAGGACCAGATCTAGTTATGGAGGCTTTTGAGAAGGTTAGGATGATTAAAGAAAGGTTGAAGACGGCCCAAAGTCGCCAAAAGTCCTATGCCAATGTAAGGAGAAGGGCTCTTGAATTTACGAGTTGGTGATTGGGTCTATTTGAAGGTGTCACCCATGAAGGGTGTGGTTCGTTTTGGTAAGAAGGGTAAGTTGAGCCCAAGATACGTGGGTCCTTATAAGGTGATGAGGAGAATTGGCAAGGTAGCTTATAAGTTGGAATTGCCTAGCGAAATAGATTTGGTTCATCCAGGTATTTCATGTGTCTATGTTGAGGAAGTGTGTGGGTGATCCGAATGCCATCGTGCCTCTTGATGTTATGGGTGTTGTTGAAGATAATTTGACCTATGAAGAGGTTCCGGTCCAGATTTTAGATAGACAAGTGAAGAGGTTGAGAAACAAAGATGTGGCTTCCGTTAAGGTCCTTGTAGGGATCGGAGCACCGTCTGACCATCCTCCTCCGCGTGGCTAATTCAATTTTCTAGCGAGCTTATTGGTGAGTCCTCCATCCCGGGGACGTTGCTTATGATCTCATGCTATGTATAAGACTTTTTCTTTTTAATTATATTTTGACTATGAGGGTGAGCCCGGTAGTTTGTCTCGGCTCCCGCTAAGTATCCATGTTTAGAGGTGGTGTTGGACAAGTTGTGTATTATGTTTGAGCTTGACTCATCTATGGTATTTATGTATTATTCTCCTTTTCTCTTGCTCCCTTAGTCCCAATTTCCCTTTGATTATGCTTATCGCTTATGATCATTTTAATTGCTTCCGCGACCAAGGATGTGTAATGATATGCTATGAGGCTTGTTTGGGGTTCCCTCGGGTTCCCCATTCGCCGGTTACGTCTAAGCCCTAGGCTTGGGTCGTGACATTGCGTGTCTGGATTTGATATGTGTAATATGCTGGTTGAATTGTTGAAATTATTCAAGTATAACTACTTGAGCATCGTGAAACCCGTTGAGGGAAAAAGTCATAACTAAGTTTGGTGCGAGGGTCTAGATAATCTACGAGTGATTCATAAGACGAAATTTGGACGTGCGTTGTGACCAACTAATAATCGTGTGAATGTTTGGATGTATCCTGAGAACGAGTGAGTGGTAGTACTGAATGTAACGTGAAGGAAATTATAGAGCGTGTATCATTAAGATTGACTAGGGGTAGCTAATGATTATCCTAGCTAAGGGGATTATTCCAAATGTGCTAAGTGAAGTTGGGAACTTTGGTGGAATTTAGAAAAGAGGAAAACCCCAGAAAAATTTAGTCCGGGGATTCTGTTTTCGTCTGAGCCGCTGGAGCGAGATATTTTAGCCAGGATGGGACCACCAGGGAGGGATGGGACGAGACGAGGCAGAACCTCAACTTGCCTTCCCCTATTTTTCCCAATTATACAAATCAACCCCGAATCATATCCGGACTAATCCCTGCAATTCAATCAGTTTTCAGCAATCGAATAATTTATAACCTTAGCAATTAAATAATTATCAGCTACATCAGACAACAAAAGCAAGCATCCGTGTGCTTACAAAAACATAAGGAAAGGCGAAAAGAATATTTTTTTCGAAATACAAGCCTAAGAGGGGCGAAAGGAAAACCAAATCAAGGACTCTAGGACTGGGAGGTGTCAATATCTGAGCATAGATCCTCCGGAGGTACCAGACCGGTCGCTGCCTCGTCCATGAAAAGTGAAATGCTTAAAATCCCCATTCTCGATCCGGGGAAGCTCTTGATCGAGGGCGACGCAAGTGAATATAGTCTTCACAGCATTCCATATTCGAACCATCAGACGATCCCTCTCCAGACCCTTCCTCATCTCCTGACGCAGCTCGCGACGGAGCATCTCGACCTCTAGGGCAATGTTGGGTGGAACCAAAGTAAAGTTAGCAAAGACACTCCCCAACCTCTTCCGGGCGGCAACCAGATCCTCCTCGACCCGTGCACCTGAGAGTTGGGACTCGTCGCTCGAATCCACAACCGTCTTACTACTGCTAGCCCTGCCCGTTCTTCTCTTCTTACTCTTAGAAGTAGAACCTGACCTGATCAAAAGAGGGTGGAAAGGGGGATCCATGGGTAATACCTCGTCAATGTCGAGGAGTGGCACTCCCCCACGCTTGCACAATGCAGTAATAAGTCCCGGTAGGAAAAATGATTTCTTGTTACCTCGGTAGAACATCTTCCACTCCAAAATGATTTGCGCCCCCACATTCAACTTGATGCCCTGTATAGCGCACGCTACCACTAAGGC
Source organism: Solanum commersonii (assembly GCA_029007595.1). Taxonomy (NCBI): domain Eukaryota; kingdom Viridiplantae; phylum Streptophyta; class Magnoliopsida; order Solanales; family Solanaceae; genus Solanum; species Solanum commersonii. The sequence goes on from JAJTWQ010000051.1 coordinate 3,995,886, forward strand.
CCAAGAAAAGGTCACGTCGGTGCGGTTGTCTAAAGGGTGGATCCTCTTATTCACAAAGTGTAGCCATTTCTTAGCATCAGGTGACCAATCCGAGCTAGTAATGCCCTCGAAAGTAGCCCAGTAAACCTAATCCCGGCGCACAGGGTCAATCATAGTGTCCCTCAGCCAACCTAGGTCTATCTCCCGCAGCTTAGCCTCGTACTCAGCATTCGGAACCTCAGGCAACTCTAACGCCTCGTTGATGGTTGTGGCATTAAGGGGGATGTCAACTCCCCGGATACGAATGACGGGGTGAGGATCATCCCATTACATAGTGGGCAGGATGGCGTAAAATTCTCTCACCCAAGTGGAACATGCATCTGAGGGAGCCTCAGTTAGTGGAGTTCATCTGAACTCCATCAGGCGAGCATAAAAGGCAGGCGCCTTCTCCTCTAGCTTAAGCAAAACAAAACCTCTCTCGTAGCAGAACCCTACATTTCTATTGTCGTGATGCCTTTCTCGACTCGAGGCATTGGGGAACCGAGTGAAAAATAGGTTTTTCTCATTTAGCCCTGCCATTTAGAGAAACCTGCAAGGATTGGAAAATATATGTTAGAACTCCGTGAGACTAGACACTAGTTGGGCAAGGGGACTCAGGCTATTGTTTCCCCAATACCGCCGCAACGGCCACATATCCCGCCATGGCAGGATGATGAAGGTTGCCATAGTGGAATTAAGGCCGCTAGAGCGGCCTTCATCTGGGACAAACAACAGGTGCGATCATGGCACATGTTCGTCCCAAAATCCACATTTTTGACAAAATTCTAACAAATCGGAGTATTTTAACTACCCTAGAACTTAAATATGCAATCATATTAGCAAAATAACCCCTAAATAGTGTCCAAATCCAAGTTTTTCATCAAGAGACCCTTCAACTTCCCCCACCTATTTTGGTATTGATTTAACCGTATTTTTATAAAATCCTTACTCCCAGGATGTTGGGGACGTAAGAGAAGTGCCCATGCTACGTTTTCCTAATAAATCAAGCAACCTAGTTCATTTTCAAGTAACTACCAGGAAACCATTCCTAATCGATTAGGTAACAACATGCAATTGTTGTTAATCAAGTACGGAAGTAAAGAGTATAAAGAACTAGAATATTACCTGCGTTTCGACGTTCGGGGGAGAGTGATCGAGAGGATTTTTGGGAGAATTTTTGAAAGTTTTGAGAGAAATGGGAAAAATGTTTCCCTTTTCCCCCTTTATTATTTCTCGATCTCCCACCTCAGCGGGAGATCCTCGCCACAGTGGCCTTACCTCAGCTGGAGGGTTGCTGCCCTAGCAGGCCAGGCTGTGTAATTTAAATGCATTTGTTTCTTCATGTGTTGCCTCAAATTTCTTCTAACCATTTGGGTATAGTACCTCTCGCGTGTCAGTATTTGAAAAGTTACCATTCGTCATGATTTCGTGATGGCCCCATTCGTTAGTTTGGAAGTACTCCAAAATAGGACGTGTGATTATCCATGCACTAGTCATTCGGGGACGAACGTGGGGTAAATTGACATCTATTGTAACAACCCATATCGTCATTATTTCAGAAAAGCGAAAAAACGGAAATTCTAGGCCACTGTCCCGCCAGGGCGGGCCAGAAGCCACTAGGGTGGCAGCGCCACAGCGGGGTAAGTAGTTTCCAGGGCGGGATAGGCGAGACAAAATGTAAATAATGCGAAATCTTATTTCCTCTTTCTCCCTAAAATACCTAAATTAGTCGTAAAACACCCTAGAAACCCCCAAAAAGCTGCTCCAAGCTTGGAAAAGATGGAGAGAGAGATTTCTAGCATAAGAATGTCAATGGATTGCAGATTTATGGTAAAGATCACCGTTATGAGTTCCGAAAACAAGAATCGAAGACCAAAACTCCGTGCAGCTGTTTGGTGCGCAGGTAGGCTAGGTTTTATTAATTGAGTAGTTATAATTTGTGCTCGCTGCGTAGTATAATGATAACCAATGGTAGAATTCATGAGTGGGCTTTCGTGCACCGAACAAGAGATGATTAAATTATAGGAAGAAGCCTTAGATGACGAACTAGGGCTGAGTATGGTCGAGTTTTTGTTAGGTGATATACATCATGGTATACTTGTTGGTGATGGTTGTGATTCTATGATTGTGTGATATATGTTTGTTCTTGCTTCATTATAATACGTGTATGTATGCGAATGTTACATTATTGATCACATAAATTGTAAAAAGAGGATATATGAATGTTGAATGCCATGAATCACTTCTTGATTGTATGATTTTGAGAATGTATTCTGTGATTGTGATTGTGGCTTGTTGAATGGATCGGGAGTTGCATTCCGACACACTAACTTGGATCGGTTGCCACGATCCGACATAAATATGGGATCGGTTGCCACATTCCGGAATAATTATTGGATCGGGTACCATATTTCGGTATGTTAATAGTTTGAGTTTGAATTCCATGAGAGGACCAATTATGTGATATAACTGTGATATTTCAGAATCGTGAAATTGAACGTGGTTCGTAATGATAAATGATATTATAATTCCCCGGAGTGGTTATATGGTTATGAGGACTTATATCTAATTGTTCTTTTGTGCTGAGTGAACTTGTTTCGTAACGTGTTGTCAAATGAATTGGGAAGGCAAAGGGTTCAAGGGTCAAAATAGTTGAGAGTAAGGGTTGTTCGTGTGTTGTAAGAGTGAGAAGTAGGGGTAGTGTACGTGAGGTAATCGCTTAGGTGGATTTCACCTTGGAGGAAAGAATTCTTGGTTGGTAGGATGAAAGATTGTGGTAATGTGCTATGTGGCAAGGACGAGGCAACTTAGAAGAGAAAGTAAAGGGTGTGTCAGGGGTTGTTAGTCAGAATGGTTGTAGTGTGTATTGTGGACTTTTCGACGTGTTAGAATGGCTAGGCTATGATCAAGAACCTAGTAAGTAGGTTGGTTGGGAAGTAGATGGTGGTAAAAGTGCCAGTGTAATTCTGAGGTAGTTGGAGAGAGGGTAAAGATGGAGAAGTGATGTATGCTATGACATGATTTGCTAGTTGATTTCTTGTATTATGCGGTGGCGTCGGGTTGACCGATGATGCCTACCATTACATGTGTTTTGTACGGATACTACTCTTGCTATGTCTTTTAGGCATAATCTGGATGCAGGGTCGGTGATGTTTTATTAGGTGAAGACGAAGAAAATCTCCAGCAGCTTCTATTTTCCTTCCGCATGGTGGGAGTTATGTCATTTATTATATTGTCCAGATTTTTCTCTTAGTAGCTCTTGTACCAGTTTAGACTAGATCCTTGGGGGATGTTAATTACTTTACAAGTCTTAACCCGAATTTGTTTAAGAAGGTTTTAATTATAAAAACTTTATGATTTCATTTATATTTGTTTTTCGTTAATTTTCCGCATGTTTTGACTATTGGGATATGTGGGTTCTCCTACATAGGTTTTTAGAGTGGGTTCCTGCATGGCCCGGTGGGTTGAATCGTGACACACATATTCTGAGGGAAGTTTTGACCTTTTTCCTAAAAATTATTTCTTTTTTCTCTTAAATCATTTGTCGTATTTTTAATACTCTAATAGTTATCTCAAATTATTTATCATTTTAGAAGTTCAAGACAAAATATATTTTTCATTTTATTCTTACTAATAAATTTTCTTGAATAGTACAACCACCTCAATTCTGATTTGGTGCAAACTCTATACATATAAGTTTTTACCCTATAGTTATCAAGGTAAAATATGTACACCTAATTAATTGAATATTTACAAAATACGATATAGATGACTTAAACTTTGCAATGTGTAAATTAAGTTTTTTGTAAAAATATTTTCTATTAAATAAATAAAGTTATTTGATACTAGTGTTATTGAGACATAATAAAATTTAGTGGATTTATCGGAATGTACACAAGCTACATTAGAGTTTTGCAATCATAAAAAGAACATGAAAGGTACAATTTGTTTTTGTTCCATCAACCAGTCAACACGAAAAACAAATCATAAAAAACTAAATGACACCAATTTTTATTCATTTCATTACAAATATTACTGTCCGCGCTTCACACGATCTTAAATAATAAAATTAGATTAGATTATTATTGAATAATAGTTTCAATTTTTTTTTAAATTCATTATTAATTTATAATTTAATAATTAATCATCTTTTCACAATTTTTGTATAATTCTATAAAATTCTTTAGTAGAAAGAATTTGTTAAAAATATTTTTCACTTCCATTTAAAACTTTTCGACCTTATATAAAAAACTTATTAAAATTAAAATTTTAAAAATAAATATGAAAAGGACAAAATATTGATAATATATGAATTAATGAGTATGTAAACTTAAGATGTCATAAGTTTTTTTCCTCCTTCCTCTAAAATTTACTTGTTTCTTAATGTAAGTTGTTTATAATTTTATCTATATAAGTAAAAAAGTGAAATGAAACAAAGAAAAAATAAAATAAATGTACATTATTTATGAGATCAAATTCCCTAGTATCTTTTTGTTTTTTGGCACTTGCCTTTTTCTTTTCATTTATTTTTTTAGTATATAATCATTCAATTTTCTATTTAACATCAATATTTCAGATATTATATGAAGAAAGAAGAAGAGAGAAGATATAAAACTTGTAATATCATTGATGATACACATTCAAATCATAAAAGTAACAATACAAAATTATTTTGTTATATTTCATGTATTCAATGCTAATTATTATTAACTAGTGAACATAGCCGTGCTTCGCGCAGTTATAAGTTTATTAGTGAATAAATAAAGAATTTCATTTATAAATTTAATCTAGATAAAAATATAAAATTATAAATATAAATCTTTTTGTTGGAACTCATGGATTGATTGGTTACAATTTCTAAAACATTACACCTTACTTGAATGATTGAAGAAATGAAGTGAAGAAGATTATATTCAAATTCTAAATATATACAAATTTGATATACCAGCTAAATTAGTACTCATTCAATATTAATATTCTATATTATACGTGATTTTCTCTTTTATTTAAACCTCATAATTATATAAGAAATTTTAATATTGAGTATGTTAAGAAAGTTTTATTTATAGAAAAAATAAAGAGAAGAAAATAGCAAAAAAAAAAATTAATAGATTGATAAGAGGCATTTAAGGAAATGAAATAAATGGCAATAATAAGAAAAAAAAAACATATCTTTTATTTGAAAGAAAATGGAAGAAAAGAAAAAGAGAGAAAAACGTTAAGGAATGAAATAAATGTTAATAATTAATGAAGAAAGAAACAGATTTTATTTTTTTTACAATTTCTTTGATCAATTTTTTTTTAAAAAAAAGTTAAAAATTCTGAGAAAAAAGAAAAAATAGTGATATTTCCCATTGAGACATGCCACCTCACTTTAATTTAAAAGGATAAAATATAAAATAATAATTTAAATATAATTTAACACTCTTAATTGTATAATAACTACTTTTATGGTTAGAAAAATGAAGTGAGGAGATTTTATTGAAATTCTAAATAAAAATTTGAGAAAAAGGTTAAATCATACTAATCAATATTAATATTCTCAATTATTAAATGATTTTCTCCCTTTTTAAAAATTCATACTCATATAAGGAATTTTAATAGTTGAGTATATTAAGATAATTTTATTTAAAGTATAAAAAAAGATAGAAGAAAGTGGCAAGAGAGGCATTTTAAGGAAATAAATGACAATAATGAAGAAAATTATATTTATTTTTAATTTGGAAGAAGATGGAAGAAGGAGAAGAAAAGAAATAGATTTGAAAAATGAAATAAATGTCAATAATTAATGAGAAAGTAAATATAATTTTTTTATAAATTTTTTGATTAAAAAATTAAGAAAAAAGTTTTAAATTATGTAAAATAAATAGTGATACTATCCAATGAGACATGTCATTACAATTTTTTACTGCCCAACTTTAGTATTATATATATTTATATATATATATATATATATAGATCTTTAGAAGAAGAAATGAGGTAAAAATTCAAAAAAAAAAATTACTGATCAAATTTTGTAAAAAATAAAATGCAATGCTTATAAAGTTATGATAGTTAATTCCTTAGGTTAAATAAATAAAAGAAGATAAAAAGAACAAAGGAAAATGAATGATTAAGGTAAATGATATAACTTAGATTAATGATGAAATTAAGGAAAGGTAGAAAAAGAGATTAATGGCATTGATAATGAAAGTAATTAAATATAATCATTTCAAATATAAAATTATAAGGTAAAAATTTTAGTCTTCTAAAATTAAGGAAAAACCCAAAAAAATGTAAAAAGATTTCAAATATAAAACTATAAGTTTAAAAATTGTTATACAGTAAAGTAGTATTTATGTATTTATATATTTATATATTTATATATAGCTAATTAGAAATAGTTTATAATAGTGTTTTGCTTTCCTTTTATTATAATATGAATAAATTTAAGATTTCTAATTATTTTAATAGTCATAAATAATGAAATGGTCCCATTCACTAAATACTATTTGGACATTTAACAAAAATTAAACGTGTCATTGAATATTATTAAACAAATTTGCAGCGGGGGTTATATATATAATATATGTGTGTTAAAGATCTAAACTTTAATTACAGACACATAAATAAAATATAAATCAGGAAAATACTTGTTATAAAAAAAGAAATTAATAGAATAAAAAAATTGAAATAAATAATGTGAGCACTAATTTTGGCTCCTTTCAAACCATAATTTTTTTTTATTCTCCTTCTAATTTTATGAATTCCATAAATAAATTGATTTTTTCTTCAAATAATTCTTCCTTTACTCTTCTCTTAATTTAATATGAATTCCATAAATAGATAATTCTTCTTGGCCTTTGAACACATCACTCTTCCTATAAATTTCTCAATCAAGTTAATTTTTTCTCAGCAAATATCTTTTTGTAAAAGGAATTATAGTATAATATCCTTTCAAAGAGTCTATTATTTTGAGAAAAAATGTATGAATTCCATAAATAGATAATTCTTCTAAATAATTCTTCTTGGCCTTTGAACACTCATCACTCTTAATATTTCTCAATCAAGTTAAATTTTTTTCACATGTATCTTTTTGTAAAAGGATTTATAGTATAATATCCTTTCAAAAAGTATTGTTTTGAGAAAAAATGATTGTTGCATAACCTTTCTTCTTATACCAGTATACTATGTCTTTCTCTTCTACTTCTTTTTGGATGGAATAGAATTATGTATGCCAATAGATATGTAATATCAAATGTTGACATTCATGGCTAATAATAAAAGGGTATGCACCGGTTTTTAAATTATAAATTACAGATGTGAAGAAGTGGAAGAAACGAAAGAATAGTGAAATCATGAAGTTCATTGTTATTGGTTATGGATACTCAAATCTTTTTAATTTATAGGCAAAATTTATAACACTTTTGGTAATGAAAAGGTTTTTATTTTGAAAATGAAAGGTTTTTTGTTTTTTCATCTTTCATTTACTTAAATGTATAATAATTTAATGGATATTTTTAAGAGGAGGTGATTGATTGGGTTAGACATTTAAGTTTTTGAAAATATAAATTAAAAAATAGAAAAAAAAAATAGAAAAAAAATATATATATATAAAAGGAGATAAAAGATAAATCAAATGTTGATCATAGAAGGGTGCCACATCAAATTGTTTATATCCAGCTTTATATATATATATATATATATAGAGAGAGAGAGAGAGAGATATTTGACCGTACCAAAATAAGTGTTATCTATATAGGAATATTAAATGAAAAATACATCAATATTAATTCATTAGAGACAAAAATAAATGAAATGAAAAGAGCTTTTTGGTATTGAATGGAAAATGACCATAAATAAATGAAAAGAGCTTTTTGGTATTGAATGGAAAATGACCATAAATAAATGAAAAGAGCTTATTGGTATTGAATGAAAAATGACCATTAATTATATTACAACAACAATATATCTAGTCAAAGGTCAAAGAAGGGTTAAATCTGTATTTATTTATTCAAAGATAAGAGTATAGAAGGTACGCAAATCATTAGTCGTATTACAACAATAATACATCTAGTCAAATGTCAAAAAAGAATTAAATGTATATATATATGTATAAAATAAAAAATAGGAGCGTAAAATATATGCAAGATTTGACTATATATATCCCGTCGTAGATAGTAGTGTAGAGTGTACACAGACAAAGTACTATGTATGAAGTTAGAGACTCAATACACATAGTAGTCTTAAAAAAGGAACAAAATTTCCCCCATTCTTCTTGAAATTCATTTTCTAGGCATCATTGTTAGTACAATTAAAAAACCCTAACAATGCCAATTCGTCCTTCCTGCCTTCTTGGACTCCACTCCATTTCCCCGATGATTATAGGTAAATCTATAACTAATCTATTGATATTCATTATTATTTTGATGTATGAGGGCAATATATATATATATATATATATATATATATATATATATATACATTATTATTTTGATGTATGAGGGCAATATATATATATATATATAATTTGCTCAATTTTATCCTAAAGTTTACCCCTTTTGTTCTTCTCAATCTGATTTTCATGCTTTTGCTATTCTATAAACTGTTTTTGTGAATTCTAACATCAGTTTTTAAGTTCCTCTTTTAGTCTTTTCAGGAACACTCTAAAAGACAATGATTTGGCTAGTTTGTGATCCTAGATGAATTTGATATACCTGTGTAGAACCTGTTTGATTTTCATAAGAGTATAAAATCATTTTCTCAATTCCTCTAAACACTTAAAGGCTAAATTGCTTATTCTAGATTAAGGTTGAAAATTTGAAGAGTCCAAAAAATGCCCTATAATTAAAACACTCATAAAAGGTATTCAAAATTTACTTTACTATCTTTTTAAAAAATCATTACTTTTTCTTTTCGGTCAGCATTATGCTATAGTTACACAGGTTTCTTAGGATTTTTGAATTTTAATACTAGTAAAATTGTTGATTTGATGTTCTAAATCTAGAAAATGAAATAACTTATTATGTTTATTTATTTATTACTTAAAACAGATTTTAGTAGGAGCAAACTTGAACTACATGAAAATATCCATTATTTTTCTTTGTAGGTTGAGCTCTATGAAACAAAGAGAAATCTGAAACAAAAGGCAAGAATATAATGACAAGTCTAACAAACTTTCGAGTTCAAGTTATTCTTTAGTATTACTATCATCTTCATCAAAAATCTAAGAAACATAACAAGAAGTCAACTCTCAGATTTTGAGGATCCAAAAAGTACGATAAATAACAGTAATTAAGGAAAAATAGAGTTAAACCACTACAAACCTGCATTTCGAGATATTCCAAATATAGGAAACTTCGTATCAAGCAAAGAGCATATGAGAGCTTATATGATTCCACCAACAAAATATCGGGTAGGTAAAATCGATTGAAACTGTTAGGATTAAAGGGAAGCCTTGTTGGTGCTTCATATTCTTGTTTAGCAAAGAACTAAGATAAGTGAAGAAGGATATGAAGCACCAACAAAGCTTTCCTTTAATCCTAATAGTGTCAAATGATTTTACCTGCCTAACATTTTGTTGGTGGAATCATATTAGCTTTCATATGTTCTTTGCTTGATAAGAAGTTTCCCATATTTGAAATATTTCGGTATGCAAGTTTGTAGTGCTTTAAATCTTCTTTTCCTTATAGTGGTCATTTGTTGTACTTTTTTTGTTCCTCAATAATTTAAGAGCTGACTTCGTGTTATCTTTCATAGGTTTTCGATGAAGATGATATATAGTGATACTAAAGAATCACTTGAACTCGAAAGTTTGTCGGACATGACATTTGATCACTTCGAGGAAGTTAAGCTAGGGAATTTTATAGGAAGAATGTCTAAGATGTAGTTTATCAAGCTTTTGTTAGCTAACTCGCCGGTGTTGAAGAGAATGCTAATTGATCGACAGTTTCTTTATCAGGAACTTCTTGACACAAGATTAGAATTTTTCACTGAGATCTCAAATTTTTCGTGTGCATCACCTAAAGAAAAATTTATCTACATAGATTTAAGTTGATCTCGATCTCTTGTTTAGAAGTTTAAACTTAAAATCGAGAAAGAGATGTTTATGTAGTATTATAACTCTCTATTCCGCCTTGCTGTAACATTTAATTCAGAACATTATCATTGCTTGAATGAATGTTTTGATTAGTTTGTTATCACTTCACGTTTATAAATGATGCATATATATGTTTTTTGTCTAACAAATGATGAAAATTTACTCTTTTCGTTAATAAGTGTATATTTTTTAAATTTTAAAAAAAATAAACTTAAATTATTTTTATTAAATTTCTAAAAATACCAAACAACCTTAAAAAATTATCTTACCCATTTCTTAACCTTTTCCGACCCAACTCAACTAAAAAAATCAATTTCTTTTTTCATTTGGGTTAGTTCTGGTAATATTTCAGACATGAACAAGAAATACCTGATAATTCAAAATTGTTTTGATAAATTGCTAGTGACAATTCAAATAGAAAAAGTAAACACTGATAGTTTTAATGAAAAACTCTATAAAATATGATATTTTTGACGTATTTTTTACTATTATTAATTTAAATAGACAAGAATGCTCCAATGTACAAATCATTTCTTAATGCCAATAAATGAAAAGAACAATCACAATAAAGATTAAATTTTATAATATGTTAAAATGGGTCAATATTTTTATTTTATTTTATTTTTGCCTCTAATGATTTAATATTTATGTATTTTATATTTTATATTCCTAGATAGATAATACTTATTTTGGGACAATCAAAATAATAATAATTATTATTATAGTGTAATGACCCAGAAGGTCATTTTTAGATTTTTATTTATATAAAATTATCATTTTACCCATCTCGATAGTTGACCCGAATCATGTATAATTTGCGCGTGAAGTTGGTTGGAAATTTTGAAGTATCTGAGAATCTATTATTATTATTATTTAATTAGTGGGTAATTTCATATCAGTATTTTAGTTAATAATTAATGGTCCAAGTCCATGAGTTATTGAATATTCAGTACCATTTGGCCCATATATACAAGTAAATTAGAGTTAAATGAGGCTGGCATTTTTGAGAGTCAAAGCACGAACGAAAAGAGGAAAACTGTTGCGGCGGGCACACATTTACCAAAGGGCATCATGGATAATTGAGGTAAGGTTTCTGTTTGATGAAAAGAAAATTCTGAATTGGTAATCATTACCTAGTAGCACTTGCGGTGTTAGAGTCCGTGGGTGCCAAATAGACTTATTGATTAAATTAATTTTATATTTGATTGAATTATTCGTCTTTTCAATATATATAATAAATAAATCAATAAAATATAAATTACAAGATATTACACTTTTATTGAATATTTAATCAAATAAAAGAAAAATCAAAGGAGTAATAATGTAATTAATTTAATTTAAGTCAATAACAATTATAAAAAATAAAAAATAAAAATTGTGCCAACTGTTTTTCCTTAAAAAAAACGTGCTTGGAGCCTTTTTTTTTTCTTAAAAAATGTATGCAGCAAATTTATCAAAAAAATAGGTACAAATGGGATTCGAACCCACAACATCAGCCTTCTAAAGTTGCCCTCCTACCGTGGCACCACAAGCCAATTTTGTTCTGTGGGTGACACGCTTTATATTTATATATATATACCTATGTATATATAGAGTTTCCGTCGAAGTTCGGGGGTGGCGTGGCACCCCCACAGCCCTTCATATATCCACCACTGGCGGTGATTATGATTGGTTGGTAGGAATGGCTATTACTAGTATATGTATGTTGTTCGCGTAGGTTGAAGTTCCTGTTAGGCTCCTATGAGACAAAAGAATTAATTTATGAGTTTATCTTTGCATTATCATGAGATAGTGAATTGGGAGATAGGTAATAAGTGTGAGTGGATTAGTTCAAAAGGGTTTCAGTTTTTCCAATTGGTAGTTACGGTGAATTAACATATTATCTTGCTAATTTATTATCCAAATTTCCGTTAAGAATTTTCTTAAGCTTATTACATTATGATTCAAGGTTTGATATATTGAAACTTAACCCTAGCCTTGAAATTTGAAAAAAACATGGGAATTGACATGTTAATGGACATCAAAATTTAGAAACTTGATTTTAGGTTTGTATGAGATTTTGGGTCTACGCTAGACCTATAGTAATATGGGTGTTGTTAGTTTCGAAATCTTATTGTGGTTATATATTTGAATAGATTGTATTGATTTGGAAGTCCAGCAAAAGGGAAGATTCAAGTCCCAAAGTGATTGCTCCACTATTTGAGGCAAGTGAATTTCTAAACCCTTGTTAAGTGTATGAAATTCATGTATTTCCTTGTAATATGTGTTTGGGGTAATGAGACTTGGTGATGGGTTGACTTGTCCACATTGATTAATTCTAATGATGAAAAAAGGGTAATAAAAGGCAATGTGATTAATTGTTTGTGTGTGATGTGTTGAGAATTGTTTGTGACGGGCAATGGTACGAGTACCGGTGAATAAAGGGAAAGTTTATAACTATATAATGCGGATTGTAATCCTAGAATGCCAAAGCATATGGGCATTAACAAATATTATATATTGATTAGATTTATTATGTGTGATTGTGTTCTTTATTGAACCCGTATACTGGTGATAGCTAAGGTGATTACATATCATATTGATATTTGATTAAGATGCATCATCCCTTTTATTGAAATCATATTCTGCATATGCATTGACATGAGATTGAGTATAAGTTGGGCACGTGGAGATCGTTCGTGCTGGGGATGGTGAGATGTTAAGATTATAATTTGGGCATGTGGAGATCGTCCGTGCGAAATTTGTTTGATTTATGATAGTGCATTGAGATCGTCCGCACAGACACGTGGAGATCGTCCATGTCGGTATATGGACCTCGCGAGTCCCCCATGGGCCATGAACTCTCGATGTATTTTCGAGGAGTATCATGTATATACTGTTGAGAGAGTACTTGGTATTCTGGGGCATATCATTTCATGGTGTCATATTGCATTGCATCCCATGACATCCTTCATTCTTGATGATTATGTGTTTTATTGGTGGTTGGAAGTACTTGATATTTGATTACCTCTATTTGATGAACTTGATCTTGTGTGTTGCTGATATTGTAAGTGCCTTTTTGTGGAACTTTGATTGATGAATATGGAGCTTGTTGTTGAGAATATGTGATTGTTAGAATGCTGTTGTTGAGATATGTGCTTGTAAATTGTGAACTGTTAGTTTGGGCTGGTTTTATGCATGTTGTAGTTGTGGAGGTTCGGTTGGGGTGTAAAGAGTACCCGTATTCTATCCCCTTCGCTTGTGTTTAGAAGTTTACTTGTTGAGTACCGTGTGGTTGGTAACTCACCCCTTGCTACTACATTTTTTTGTAGGTTACTAGTCCGGACTTTTGTGATAATTTCTCTTCTCCTTGTCTGACGCTTCTTGTGGAGGTTTGTGAGGTAGATGCTTTTTATTTCAGCGGACCTTCTTTCTCCCTTAATTATGATCTTGTTCTATTCTAGAAACAATGTCATTAAACTTGTTTTTTTCTTCAATGTTGTTATAGCACATTAGGGGTTTGTACACGTGACAACCAGATTTTTGGGGTATTGTTGAGTTGATTATAAAAAATTTTGCATTTTATTGTAAGGGTTAAGTTTTAGGCTGACTTGTCTTGGTGGGATAAGACGAGTATTATCACGTCCATTTTTGGGTCATGACATATAGTCAAAATAATTATTATTATTGGGTTAAATTCATGAAATTTAACAAAAAAATTATGTACTATTTGTTGTAAAACTAAAGCAAAATAAGACAATAAATATAGAAGATGAAAGTAATAGAAATAGGGACACAAAAGATGAGAGATTTTCTTATTATTTCAAGTCTTCAAGTGTCAACAATATGAACTCTTATGCCTCTATTTATAGTGTAACATAGAGACATACAAAAGGTTAGTCATAAACATGACATGAACATGAATATAATGAAGGAGATTATGGAAGTGAAATGTTATAAGAATAATGGTTATAAAGTTGGAGGTTATGGAGATTATGGAAGTTATGGTTATCTTCATAATGGATTTAAGTAATGGAGATAATGGGTGAGAGAAAATGTCTTGGTGGACATCCACACTATAATATTTCATAACAATCCCCCTGGGATGTCCATAGATAATATGTCTCATTAAAACCTTATTAGGAAAAAAACCCGTGGGCAAAAATCCTAGTAAAAGAAAAAGAGTGCACACATCTTTTAATACGCTTTGAATGTTGCCTCGTTAAAAACCTTACCAGGAAAATCCAATTGGGATAAAACCATGGTTAAGGAAAAGAGTACAACGCGTATTTTTCTCCCCTGATAAAAACTTTACTTGATATCTCGGAGACGATGCATTTCAATCTTATATACAACTTCTCAAATATTGATGTTAGCAATCCTTACTGAATAAGTTTACAAGAATATCACTTGAATGGGTCTTTGAACGTCAATCTCACTATTTTGTTGAAGATCATGTGTGAAAAAGACTTTTGGTGAAATATGCTTTGTCCGATCTCCTTTGATGTATTCTTCCTTCAATTGAGCTATATATTATTTTTGTATATGGTGGCTGGATTATCCTTTTCAAAAGAAAATCACATATTTTATGAATATGACAGATCATGATTCCAACCAAACACACTCCCGACTTAATTCATAGATCAATATTATTTCTGCATGATTTGAAAGAGTGGCTACCAATGTTTGATTCTTTGAATGCCAAGATATTATTGTTTCTTCATATGTAAACAAATAACTCATTTGTGATCGAGCTTTATGCAGATCAAATAAATATTTTGCATCTACATAATCAAATCATTTCTGACTCAGAGATTGATCATTTCAATTTTATGAAGCTTGTCTTTTCTTCTCAAAGAAAATCACATATCTTCTATATGTTGAGTCACTTGCTTTGTTAGTTTCTTGTCATAACTTGAATGATACTATGACAAAATTTTCACATAACTTTCGTTATGTGTATCAAATAATCTTCTAGCATTTGCATAACCAACAATCTCTAAGTGCACCAATTGCACTAATACATGGCATTTTTAATCATTTTCATGAGGTTGAAAAGATTCTTTCTCTGTGTTAAGCAATCTCAGAACCACTCAATGGAATTGTTTTAAGACCTTTTAAATCCTTCAAGAATTTTCATATATCCTCCATCGCCTAATTAGACATAATAATCATTCATTATGCATATTCAAGTATTTCATCTATTGCCAGACTGAAACAAGTCTAATTGCATCCACCACTGGAGAATATATCTCAATTTTATAATGTCAGGATTTTTGCGAAAATCCTTTATCCCTCGAGGCACAAACCACACTTTATATCTTACTGTTATACTTACGCACAATGATTCATTTGTACCACACTGACATTATATTTTGATCCATGAACTATAAGATCAAAAACATCAATTCTCTAAGTGAAACAAAATATACTTGAATAGTGCCAATAATTTATCTATCCACACTATATGACATATTTGAATTTAAAATCCTCGTAACTATTTATAGCATTGAGTGCTACTTCATATCAAAGATACCGTCGACTATCATTTTAATTCGATTTCGATTCGACATAACTTATCGAGATCTCTTCATTTTTCATCATTTTCAGGTACCTGAATCTTTGACAAGGTTTTATGAAGTGTTATGCCATAGTGCTCTTTCAAAGTACGTACCTCATTATCATGACCATTTTGATAATTTGCTCCTCTCCTTTCTCAAGGAATTTTACATTTGAAATCGATTGGTCTATCACGATTCTGGCATACCATACACTCTGTCCTTTAAGGACTATTTATTGAAGCATTTGCAGGTTAATTAAAATATTGGGTCAGCAAATACATTTGGTAAATTATTTGCAACACTTTGCAAATGAATTATCTCTTGAACTTCAAGTTCACATTTTTTTAACAAGGATCTAGATAATTCACCTCACACATAATTTTCAGCTTCTAAACACATTTCCCCCTAATGTTAGGAAAACTAACATTTACCCCCAACCTTATTTGGAGATCCATCTTTGTGCGTTTGTGGAACAATAAAATCATATGTGCACACATCAAATTTTTAGATGAAAATTATTTGATTCCTGACCCTAAACCAATTGTGATGGGAGAACCTTGTTGGCTTGATGCATACATGTTAAATAAACTCATCTCATACCAAATTTTATTTGAGAGATTTGTTCTCATAATCAATGGTCTAGCTATAATTGGAGGCAAATAATTTCTGCTAAATCAACTAGTATTATCACCATAATTTTATAGTTTGGAACTGTGCTCTTAATTTAACAATTTGAGCAAACAACCTTACAAAAACCAATTTGTAAGTTGATACAAATGCACATGTGACCATACCATAGATCATCTATTAAATCACAAGAGTAAGTCGTCCACATGGCAAGTGAACGGGTCCATATTCACTTTTTTATATGTTCCAAATAATTTCAGTGAATACAATCTCAACCTTAACTGGTACAATGATCATTTTATCATGAGAACAAGCAACACATGAGAATTTTTGAAGAATATTTTATTTCTTCAACATATAACCATATGAATTCTCAATTCTTTTGCATCACATTTAAACTGAAATGGTCAACCGGTTATGTCAACTAATATTTATTCTAGTAAACTTCTAGTTTACTTTTGCATGTGATTCCTTCATCATGTCCATATCTTTATACAACAAACAATAGAAAGGCGGGTAGCCTTTTATGTAAATATTCATAACCCGCTTTGATTGTAGTAATCTGAATATATTTAATCTTTCAATAATTTACAGTCTCAATATAATAATATTTCTTTTCAATTCCTCCAAAACTTAAAAAGTTTCTTTTGAGACTTACTACAACCTCAATATTATAAACTATTTCATTTTCTGGATAGTAACAAATTAGTCCTTTCGAAACTTTCAATTAATTCTGTGTACTGCCACAAATTTCACACAACCATTCTTATGGTGACCATCTCCTTCAAGGAGAAAATTATTATTATTGTCATGTTTAAAATTATCACAAGCAAGACATATTTCTTGACAACCAATGACAAATTCGTGTTGCTACACAATAATATTTATTTTGGTCATGACCATAGCCTTTATAGAAAAGATTTATTTCTTTCTTTTGCCCTCCAATAATTCATAATAAAACATACTACAATATTTGTGTAGTACTCAAAGTATATGACCAAAATGGCCATTTATGTCAAAATATTTTTTTTCAATCTCTCAAATTTCCCGTAGAGGTGAGATGTGACATTTATCCATCAATACATGAACATGTTCTTATCCATACAAACACAAGTCACATTTTCTTCAAGAAATGGACCATAACCACTTGTACATGCTCTATAAGATTTTATGAGAAACTCATTGTCATGCTTTGACATTATCAAATTTATGTGACTCACCTCAGCATCACTTTAAGAGGTCAAATTTACTAAATGTACTACCACTTTGTATTCTTTTACCTTGATGGAGGATTTACAAAACGTTTCAAATTGGGTTGCATCAACAACAATATGCACAATATATTTTCATACCACTTTGATGGATAAAAATTATCTTCACATTAGAAGGACCATCTTAAGAAACAATGTACCCAATAACCTTTCATACCACTTTGATGGATAAAAATTACCTTCACATTTTGAATCACTTGTCATCTTTCAAACATATTATATACTGCTACCACATTCACATAAGAGAATAGAGCAAATCATTTGGGTGGATTTCATGACTTTTCACCAAAAGTTCATCATTTTGCCTTAGTCATCATCATACTATCACTATAGTGCATTAGGATTTAAACCCAATGTCTTATCCATATAAAGAAGCCTTAGCCCATAAATCAATGGGACTTGAACCCAACATATTATTATCATGATGCATCGAGACTTTAACTCGATGTCTTACCCACTTGGTGCGATGAAACTTGAATTCATCATCTTACTCTCAATCATTGTCTTAATAAACCAAAGCGTTGCCAATAAATATCGAAATCCATAAATATAATTTGATTTTGACTTAAAACATAAGAAAAATTAAGAAAATCAATTAATTAGAACAACATGTTGGAATCATGTAAAAGTCCCAAGTTAAAATGAAATAAAACCTTTTAACATTCCTTCTCAATATTGTTACGAAGATTTAACATAATTTACTAGTCATTTTAAAATAACCACAAAACAAACTTTGTTAGTACAAATAATATATTAATAACTCAACAAGTAAATGTTTAGATAAAGAAAAATAAAGAGGTACAAAAGTAACCAATAACGATAATCCAATCAATATATATATGCCACATAACTCAATAACTTATATTTTAATAAAACAAGATCACAAAGAGTAATTTCTTTACAAATTATTAACTTACAAAACTAATTTTACTTTTTAAATATATAAGTGATCAAATTAGAAGTTTGCTCAAAGTAAAAGCAACTTGATGGACTCATATGATTTTGAGATGGTAAGAAAACTAATGATGCATAATCAAAAGTAAATATAAAATAGATTATACAATAATTTACCTTGTTTCTGAGAGAAAAATAAACACAAGTATTTTTACCTTCTTTATATTTACTTTGCTTCAATCCTTCAATAGTAGAACAATCGTACTGATAACGTATTGTAAAACTAAAGCAAAATAAGATAAGAAATATAGAAGATGAAAGTAATAGAAATAGGGTGACAAGAGATGAGAGCTTTTCTTATTATTTCAAGTCCTCAAGTGTCAACAATATGAACTCTTATGCCTCTATTTATAGTGTAACATGGAGACATACAAAAGGTTAGCCATAAACATGACAGTAACATGAATATAATGAAGGAGGTTATGGAAGTGAAAGGTAACAAAAATAATGGTTATAAAGTTGGAGGTTATGGATGTTATGGTTATCTTCATAATGGAAGAAAGTAATGGAGATAATGGGTGAGAGAAAATGTCTTGGTAGACATCCACACTATAATATTTTATAACACTGTTACTTTTATAATTTTATTGTGTGTTAATGTTATTTTTGAGAGTAGAATTTAACATTATTTTAGATGCACAAAAAATCACTTGAAGATTTCGAAAATGTCCAAATATGCTTCTTTTTTCCAAAAATAGAACGTATAATAAATTGGTATCTTGACGTTTGAAAATTTTTCAAACAATCGCTCTTTCCCCCTTACCTTTTCAACTATACATTTATTTCTCCTACAAATTTCTGGGGTATTAATCTCAACATAATTATTAGGATTACTCAAAACTCCTTTTTTCATCTAACAAAAAAAAAACTACATTTTAAGGAACATCAACATGTCAGGTTGTCATGATCAGAATTTTTTTATCTTTAATGTTGTTGTCACAACTCAAAACATCATGATTGACACTTACACTAACACTTCGGTGGGAGAACCAAAACTATAACCCAACTAAGGAACTTAACCAAAAACTATGCATTTAAAGAAACAGAAGCAGATTTAAATGACCTAAAAAATACAGAGTTCCCATAAACTCCGGAAGTTTAATTCGACTAACAACTATTGCGGAAAAACCACCCCTAGAACTTGAAAGTCATTGCACCAAAACATCTAAAGTGAAACAAGTCTAAGAAAAAGGGGTACAACCCCAACTAACATAAGAAATAACTAAATAGTCTAAGTCTGAAGGAAATGGACTAAACAATAAGTAGGACTCCATGGCAGCCTGAAAGAACTGGCGCTCACCCTTGAAATCCGGTCTCGATCACTGATCTCCTAGCTGAGGTCTATCAATAGTCGCCTGAATAAGCCTTGTACTCAACAAAGAACAAGCAAGTGCAGTATCAGTACACAACCACAGTGTACTGGTAGGATCACACAGTTATTCCAATAAGCGAAACATATATAAGCAGTTACAACATAGTAAACATGACATGTACATAATAGATATACACATTGGTTATCCTTTCAGGAGCAATGTACAATTCCACATTCTCAATACAAGTAGATATAACAATTTAATGGTCCTCTCATGGAACCCAATTCAATAGTCCTCTCATGGAACCCATACCCAATTTGTTAGTGTACCGAATCGTGACACCCAATCCAAGTTAGTGTGTCAGAACGTGACACCCGTTCCAATATGCATGTTAGTACATGACATCCGATCCCATTTAGTGTGTCGGAACGTGACACCTGATCCATTCAGCATACCACAATCACAATCACAATATACATTCTCATAATCATACAGTCAAGTGTTGATTCATGGAATACAATCATTCATTCATACTCATTTGCAATAGGTGTGATCAATAGTGCAACATTCGCATACATACATGTATTTCAATGAAGCAAATATTAACATACATCACACAAACATGAAATCAAACCATCACTTACCTCGAAACCAAGCTTGAATCCTCCTAAGACACTTGAGCCTTCCCTTTCCAGATTCTTTCCGCTTGTTCGTGGTCTAGAACAACAATTAAATACAAGGATCAATAAACGATGCATAATTACCCGAATTACAATCGCAATCATCAACCCTAGGCCAAACCCAAGATTCCAATATCCAACTTAGGGCTTTTTTCCACCATTAGTTTCAGGTCAAAACCTTCCCCCAATAATAATTACCCAAGAATCTAAGTTCTACGGATCGAAAAACAAATTAGGGAAGTAAAATACTTACCTTTAATTTTATGAATGATTTTTTTTTGTTGTTGTAAATGTGAGAAATGAAGAATAGAATATGTAATTATTTCAATGTGAATATGCTGAGACAAGTTTTTTTTCTAAAGAAACAAATAATCTTCTATGAAACCTACTGTACTTAATACTTGACAAATACATAAACAATTTCATGTATTCAGATGGATTTCTTGTTCTATTGAGAATGTCTGAAGTTATCAAATCTCAAGGAAGATAAAAACAATTTTTTTTTATCTAGGAGCTACTTTATGAAACCATTGCGTGCCTTTTTTCAAGTTCATGTATTCTTTAGTCTTTATCCAAAATTCTATGTCCTTTTTATAATTATTTGAAATTGGCTTTGCGAACTATATTTGCACTTCCGTCGTCTTAGCTTTGCAAATTATATATGCACATTCATCATTATTTTATATATGTTGCTATGCATAAAGTAGTGATAATGACTCATATTACAGATAAAGATATGTCACATTTAAAGTTAATATTGATACGGACCATTACCATCTAGTAGATAAGAAACATCAGAAACGTGAGGAGGTGGAAATGCCGCTGAAATTTTGTAAGTGAAAATGTGTACATACCTCTGGTGCCTGTAAGTTTTAAGCTCTTGATTATAATAAGTGACTCATTCTATCCTCTCCCTTTTTTTTAATTCAATTTTTTATAACTTAAAACTCACTCAACATGGAATCTATGTCATGACCCAAACCGTCATGATTGACACCTACACTAACCCTCCGGTAGGAGAACCACTACTACAACTCAAAACAAGCAACTAAACCAAAACTAAGGAATTTTAACTACTAAAACAGGATTAAATAACTCATAAATGAAGTTCTCATACTTCAACAATAATTCTAAAGAACTAAACTACCAATGCGGAAGAAACAACCTAGAACCTGAAAGTCAATGTACCAAAACTACTAACGAAAAAGAAAAACAAGTCTAAACAGGAAGGGATACATCCCCAAACTCATGAACTAATCAACTAACTAGAACAAATATCTAAGTCCGGAAATGATGGACATAGACGAAAGAGAATTCCATGGCAGCCCGAAAGATTCGGCTCACCCTTGAATTCGATGAGATGATCTCTAATCTCCTAAGCGAGGTCTATCAATAGCCGCTTGAAGATGCCCTATACTCAACAAAAATAAGAGCAAGTGCAGAATCAGTACACAACCACAGTGTACTAGTAGGATCACGCAGCTATCCCACTAATGTAACATAAGCAAGTCAAACAAAATTATAATCACATGCATATATATCAACATCTACAATATTATCAACATGTTCATCAATATACATTTATCACAAATCATTGGTCCTCTCACGGAACTCAAACCCAAACAATTAGCATACCGGAACGTGGTACCCGATCCCAATGTTATGTCGAAACGTGGCAACTGATTCCATTTTTATGCCAGAACGTGGCAACCGATCCAAGTTAGTTATGTCGGAACGTGGCAACCGATCTCAAACACACACCACAATCACAATCACAAGTATATCATCAAGATCATACATTTACATCATGATTTCATGGCAAACATCATTTATCTATCTCATTTACAACAAGTGTGATCAACATTGCAACATTCACATACATACATGCATCATAATGTAGCAATAACAAGAATACATCACATAAACATAGAATCACAACCATCACCTACTTCAAAACAAGCTGGAAACCCTAAGAAACTTGATGCTTCCCTTTCCGAATTCATTTCGCTTGTTCTTGGTCTACAAACAATCAAGACAATACGAGAATCAAGACACAATCACTAATTACCCGAATTACTAACAATTCTATGAACCCATTATAACAAAACCCTCCCCATCAATATCAACCCATTATATTACTATCTATGGATCGAAAAACGGATTTGGGGAGTTAAAAGCTTACCTTTAGCCTCAAGAATGGTGAAAATGAGTAGAAATCGCCTGGGGGTCGCTCTTTAGCTCTAAAAGTCAAAAAGTGCCAAATAAGGTCGTTTAGGGGTTTATTAACGACATTAAGTCGCGTCTGGCCCACCACAGCAGCCCTCATCCGCTGTAGCGGCGGCGCCAGAGCGGCATGCCTTTCCGCCATAGCGGCATCTTCAAAATAGTGAGCAGCTACGATTTTAAGTCCCGTTTTGCCCACTACAGCGACTACCATCCCGCCACAGCGGCAAAGACTCCCGCCTTTCACTACAACAATAAAGGCTTTTAGCGGCAATTAATATACACTTTAGCGGCAATACAAATTGCCACTAAAGCTTTTACCGGCATTTAATTAATTGCCATTGGATCCAATGTCGCTAAAGACTTTAGCGGCAATTATAAAGAGTGCCGGTAAAGATACCAACTATTGCCGCTAAAAGGTCTCAATTTTAGCGGCATTTATTTAGCGGCAATAACAATTGCCACTAAAACCACCTTGACTTACATCTTGCATTACCATTAATGACGCACCTTATTAGCAATAAAATTAACCACAAATTGGAAAATATTAATAGTAAGAAATATTGTGCTTCATTAAAATCATAATTAACAAAAAAACAACTAGTAATTCATTATCTTAATGTCAACAACATAAAATAAAAAATTACATCATTTAACTCCAAAAGCTAATCTTATTTTGAGTCTAACAAGATGATTGAGAAACAAGCAATTGTCTAGTATCTTCCTAGATAGACACTTGCAAGAAATGCCCCAATTAGGGGTGGGATGTAGAGCATGTTTCAGACCAATTTGAGGCATTCTTTGAAGGTGTAGCAGTATGTTGGTTAAGCCTATTCTTGAAATACAGAACAAGATTTGTGCTCATCCCATTTCACAACATTCATTTCCTGCCAATAAATATCAAGAACAAACACACTCACTTTAGAAATTTCTTGTATTAACCACAAAACAATCAAATAATGTTCTTATTGTACCTCATCTCCCTTTTCTTAGCAGCTTCCTTAAGGGTTGCTCCCACCAGTCTCTTAGTTATCGACAAACTTTGAGAACGTGTTCAAGCAATGTCTTTCAATCCTTGTGAATTGTAGAGATAACAATGACTTATTCACAACAAGTCCAAAGGATAAAATAAGGCAGTAGCTTTGTGAAAGTATTAGCACACCTGAAGTTCCAGCTGATTTAAGGATGTCTGATTTCTTGTAAGTATATCTAATAAAATTGGCATCTTTTGATGTTAACATTTTCACGTTGAAATCGACATGTTAGGAACCAGTCCCAAATATACTAAAGAGGGAGTTAACATCTGCACGTTAGAATCGTCATGTTGATACAGTTAGACCTCTTTCTAACAATCATCTTCAATAACAACATTTCACTTTTCTTTGGAGACTTTCATATTATGTTACTATATTATATGTTATCTATAACTACTTCTTGCTATAGCAGCCAAAAAGTATCTGGACAAATAATGTCGTTATAGAGAGTTTAATTGTACATATATTCTAGCATTGAGTTTTCATTTTTTTAAGGGACGAAGTGAAGTAATGCATTGTGAACTTGTAACCATTACCTTTTGCCGAGGTCCCACTCTTGGTGTTGTCGATTTTGTACCTTATACCTATAAGTGAAGCAAAGTTAGCATATGTAAGGGAAAAAAGTTTTAAAGGAAAATCTCCCATGAACTACATGGATCAATATGGAGAACCAAAGGATTATGAAAGTGAAATGCGAGAGAATGATGACTTTATAAGAAACCGAAAGGGAGATATCTGCATTCAACAGAGCAAGTTCATAAATGATGGATGAATTAGTCGAATTGCAGGTAGAAGTTACAAAAGTAACTAAAAGGTGGTAGGTATCTTCATGATTTTGGAAAATGTCACACTCATATATGGATCATGAGGCAAAAGGATGACTTCTAACTGATCTCATTGCCATGAACGTTAATTTACAACAAATACATCCTCCCTAGAAAGTGAAATGAATATAGTAAGGGTTCAATAAGCAAGAATACTCACTTTAGTGAACTTCTCAAAATTCTGAGTGTCTAATTCTCTTGTAACAATGGGTTTGTAGGCAACTTTCATTTCGTAAAGTGCATCCCATTTAGTTCCTTCGAACCAAGGATGAGCCTAGAAACATATTCACACATTAGGAAGAAAACCACAAAAATACAGACGTCGTGACAGCACACTAACTTGTACCAGATCAAAAAAGAAAGGAACATATTCCATTTTTAATTTGTCTGAAGACAGTGTCTTCACAGTTAGTTGGCATAAGTTCATCTCTTTCGCAGTTATTTACCTTAATTTCTTCCACTCCTCTAGTCCCCAATCTTGATTCAACATCACACAACAAACGACATATCAGATCCTTAGCCGCATCTGATACTTTTGGTTCTTTCAGAAACTTCAAGCATGCTCTCCAATTGATTATCTGATACACAAAAAGAAAGATAACACTTCATACAAAGATGAAGGATACTTGTAAATGCTAACAAGATGCTGAGCACAAGTTTAAAACTCATTCCTCTTGCCCGAAAAATGTTCAAAGGATTTAGAAAATCATTTTAGAGTCGTCATGTGTGGAAGGGACTATCTTATATTTAACATCAAATAAACAAAAGAACATTTTAAGGGCAGTCTGATAGTATTCTTTAGCTTCTTGGTAATTCCCTTTCTTGGCAACACAACAGCCAAGGCAATTCCAAGCATCCCACATAAGTGGATCTAATTGAGTCTGGTAGATAAAATTAACAGTGAGAAGGAAACCAAACGCAAATTCAACAATCAACAATACATTAAATATGTAATTCTTCTTTCACTCACAGCTTTCAGTAGATGACACTCTGCTTCCTTCTTATAAACAACAAGAATTGCATTATAAAACCTTCCTTTTAGACACTCGAACATTGCACGTTCATGATTTAATTCCCTCTTCTCTGCATGAATTCGTACCACTTAAACTCACTTGATAAATGAAATTGAATGCATTTTTTTCCTCTTCTGGATAATCCATACCTTGAGGAATTGATTCGAGGACTTTGATGCACAAACCAATTTGATGCTCGATGTCAGAGATTTTCTGTTCTATAGTTGACGAGAAATGTTGGTCGCCAAAATCGTACATCCATATCGACAGTGCATCCAGCTTTGAAATCCAATCCTCGTAGTTGAATTCTTTTAGATGAGCAGAAACTTTATATTACTCGCTTTGACAGGGAAAACAAATAAGCTCGACTCACCAGACGTGTTTTTTAACCTAGTTGTTGCATGCCAATTTCTCCCTGCACAAAAATTAAAATGTTGGCTTACCTCGATTTCACCTCGTGGTGTAAATTACAAATGGGATCTACAACACCCAATTTACATATTTGGTCTATGACTAAGACGACCAAAAATTTGTTAACAATACAAACTCTAGTAAGAGCACCACGATCAATTGATGGTTAGAACAAATCAAACACACACTGCACTTGCAAAACATTGAGAGCTAAGGTAGTCTTTCCACTACTTTTTATGGCCCATAAATCTGCAAAGACGAATATGAGGAAAACAATCAGATAACAAATCACAGCAACCTTGTTAATAAAACTTCATTGCACGAGGTTTAAAGCTCATGTTGCCCAGAAAACACATTTTTTTTATGTATGCGACAGTAGTGCGTTGCTTAATCACAATTCGGCACTGAAATGCAACATACGTACGGCCAACACACTCCTTTACTTAACACTTAAATTCATCCATACTGATATAAAAGCACTCATGACGCATTGAAGAAAGAAATTTTAGTGAAACAATTTATCAAACATCTAACAAAATGCATATCACAAATGTTCAAAGATAGAAGACATGAAAAACTATAAAAATCTGAAACCATCAAAACTGATGATAAGTGTAAAGGAGAGAAGGACGAAACACCTCTTGCCAGCGAGCGAAATCATCAAAAGTGTTGACATTAAGCCTATTCTGTATCGATCTCTTTGTAATTGTCTCCACCCGATAAACATACATTGTATGCTCCAATGGCAACCCACACTCGACTATTAGCACAAAACCCTAATTATATTTCATTTACAGACCCAAATTGAAGGAAATTGAGAACTGAAAATTTGGGGGAGATAATCGATTGAGAGAGAAGCAGAGAGCATCGAGGAAGAGGGAATAGTTTAATTTTTTTCTAAAAGGATTTGAACTTAAAAGTAATTGCCACTTGAAAGTACTTTTATCTTTTACCTGCAAAAGTTTAAATGCCGCAATAGGTGACTTTAGAATATAAATTAGTGGCATTTAATTAATTGCCCCTAATTAGTTGCCACTAAAAGTCTATTTTGGTGTAGTGAAAGTGGCAAAAACGAGACAGAATGCTTTTTAAAGGAATTCGAAAACCCCATTCCACAACACACCTCTAATCCAC
Source organism: Solanum commersonii (assembly GCA_029007595.1). Classification (NCBI taxonomy): domain Eukaryota; kingdom Viridiplantae; phylum Streptophyta; class Magnoliopsida; order Solanales; family Solanaceae; genus Solanum; species Solanum commersonii. The sequence goes on from JAJTWQ010000051.1 coordinate 4,023,006, forward strand.
GACGCTCAGAAAATACCTTTCGCGCTAAGATCGATTCCCGAAAATATACTCATTCAAATTCAATTCCGTAAAGTCATACAGACTCCTTAACGAGTTATCTAACCACTCATGCAATCAACACCATAATTACTCCCCCCAATTGTTACCAGATTTCCCTACACCTTGGAGACTCCGATTTCCTCCAAATCTGGACAAGGTTGGAAAAGTTCAAATACTACGGAAAAAAAATTGCGGCCCCAAATTTCCCCCCGTTGGCATTTCTATAACGATGGAACCCGGTCGTTACAATCTATTTAATTGATTTTCATTTAAATTTGCTGATATATAATTTTTTTCTTAAAAATCAAAATTGAAAAAAATAAAAAGAATATTAATTTAGATTATTTAATAATTTGACTCGCTATTTTTATTTTATCCATTTCCCTCCTAAAAATATAATAAAAAGACAATGACGAATCTTCTAATGATTCAATTTCACAAAAACAACATGGTTTCAAATTGCTTGACGAAACATAGTCCTTAGCAGTTTTTTTTTTTTTTGGCTAGCGCCCATATGCCTATTGCTTTCTATCAAGATTTTTTTCATATTCAAAACTCAAAGTCCATACTTTTGATTATAAAGAACCACCCTGTCCGTTGTACCACATCATTGATGGTTAGTCCTTAGCATTCCATTTTGATGTTGATAATTATTCTTTGATTCAAGCTCTTTTCCTTAATCCTCAGTATTTCTTTCTTACCCACTAAGATTCTTCACCAATATTACTATTATTTTTACCAAAATGAAATCGTAGAGCAATTATGTGGATCTTCAATTAATTACTTGATCAAATGTTCAGCTTTCCTTTTACGTACGTGATCAATCAAATCTTGCAAGACTATAATCACCGCAAATCTTTCTTGAACTCATATCATCATTTAATTTTTAATATGGTACGTGGGGGTTATGTTAACATTTAATAATTTAAATATGAATTTTGCAAAAATAATGATAGTTTAGAGTGATATCAATCTATTTACTCAAGAATTTATTACTAATTGATCGGATCTTTTTTCTAAAATTATAAATATGTGAAATCCGTGATCCAATAAAATGTTGATGTTTATTTTGAGTTCATAATCAAATACTATATAATAAATTTTTCATAAATTCCATAAGCAAATTAAATAAATATAGTAATCTTACCTTCCCAAATGTGATGATAGTTCAATTTCTCCTTAATAAATGCGTTTCCATTAGAAAATATTATTGAAGGCACGCCTAATATTACCTTAAATTAAAGTCGTCCTTCTTAACGTTTGAGATTCCTCCCATAAGTAGGTACATAGTCAATGTGTTGGTTGCGTATTCGATCAAGCCTAATAACTTTAGTTTTAAACCCTGAATTTGTAATAAGAAATTTATATAATATGTATAAAATTATTTATTTAGAATTTAATAACTTATAAAAATTATAATCCCAAATTCATAAACTTCAAATTCTGATTTTACTTTTACCGATAAGTAGAATGGTTATTATGTGGAGGACTCTATTTGGATGGATGCATGAGTCAAGCTAGCTTTAATTTTGGGATTCTATTGGATCCCTTTTCTTCCCTTTTTTCTCCACTTTTGATCTATAAAAATATAGAAATTACAAGTCCCTTTAATATTTCACAACCCATAGCTGTATTCACTATATATTGTTACTTTAACTACTAGATTGGAATATATATTGTGCTATTCCACATATATGTAATTATGCATGTGAGGAGGAAAATTAAAAGTTGGTTATATATACTTAAAAAAAGTATCTAAATGTAGGTAATGATGTTACCATTCAAACATAGTACTTACAAATTATATTATTACTCTATTGTAATGCTAAAAGTCAAGGAACTATGCATAGAGAATTAATGATGCTTAACAAAAAGGTAAAACAACCTAAAAGAAAAAAACTGGTTATAAAAATAGGTGGAATAATATAGTTTCCTCTTCAATTTCTCTCCCTCTTTTTTTTTTTTTTTTATCAAACCAACTCAGTAAAAAATGCATGTTGAAAAAATAGATTTTCATGAAAATATTTTTAAAAAAATTAATTTTTTCATATGAATAGACTACTATTTTTTCTTTTCTCGATGATTCAGTTAGAATATTTGTGAAAATAACATTTTTGAATGGAAAATTATTCATTTTTTTGTAGTGACTATCCTACATCTACATCACCTACGTGTACACAGATAGAACATTGCTGCTTAAGTTATGCATCATAAATGTGTAATCATTTCAGTTTAAAAAAGAATGTTCTAATTTGACTTAACACATTTAAGAAAACAAATAAGACTTTTCAATTTTATAATTTTAAATTATAATTATGTCAAATTTAGAACACACATCGTATGCTCTTAAACAAAGTTATAATTAAAGTGTATATTACCCAAAAAAGAAAAAGGTCACTCTGTTTTTAACATACTAAAAAAAAAGTAGGTCACTCTTTTTGAAACAAAAGAAGTAACTACTAAGAACTAAAAGATATATTTCCTAAACAATGATTCTTTCTATCTCAATTCATACGTCATATATAAATTTTGGACATGAATTCACACTTTCGGTTTTAAAATAAAATTTATATATTTGAAAAATACATAAAAGATATTAATAATTTAAAATATATAAATGACTATAATAAAGAAATTTTTTGTTTCCCACAAAATTCAAACAACAACGCATGTAATTGGAACGAAGAGACTATTATTTTTTTTTCCTCATTGGAGGTCTAGTTGACCGCATTCATGTTGAGTCAATTTGACGATTTTTACTAGAATGTTTTTCTTTGAAAGAAGTATATATAAGAATTTAACTAGAAAATATTAGAGAAATACACCGTACTAATTAAGTTGCTAAAACATTCTGTTCGAAAAGTATAAAAGTATTGACTTTTATAAGCCATATATAGGTCAAGAGTTTTGTATAGTGTTATATATATATATATATATATATATATATATATATTTCTATAGGGTGTACAAAACCGAATCAAACTGCAAATCGAGAAAAAAAATCTGACTAGTGGTTGGTTTGACTTGGTTTGGTATTGAAAATATATTTGGGTTGGTTTGGTTTTAACTAAAAAAAATCAACCCGACATTATATATATAATTTTAAAATTTTATTTTATACATAAAAATATTTACTTTGATATAATTTTTAAATATTTCTTATATTTTTTCATAGTTTTTATCTTTTAATATATTATTTCAAGTTTGAAACTTAGAATTCTAAATGTTTCAATAAAGATTATAGTCCACAGATGTTGGTAATTATAATAAAGCTTAAATCAAAATCAAATTAATACTAATGCAAAAAGAAAATCAATTCAACACTAAGAATGACAATAATATTGAATATTTGTTCTTTGGTTTTACATTGGTTTAGACAATTCAAATGCATAATCTAATTTTAATTTCCTTTAATATTTAGTCATGTAACTAATACTTATTAAACTTATTTTAGCATGATTTAGTACTTTGAAATTATGATCATTTTCATTATGACTTGTTAGTTTGCAATACTTGTTTTATGCAATTTTTTTTATTTTTTTTTTGTTGGATATTTTAGTGTCATTACTCATATCATATTTTGTGTTATTTTCTTAAGAAACACCTTAGATAGCTGTATTTTGGTATGACTAAAGAAATATTTGAAGTACAAGTAAATTATATGTTTGTATGAATACTTTACCGAAAAACCCGAAAAAACCCGAGGTTGAAAAACCCGAGTTTTATTGGTTTGGTTTGGTTTGTAGATTTAAAAATCCGACACAAATAATTTGGTTTGATATTTGAAAAATCGGAACCAACCCGACAATATACACCCCTACTTTTCTAGTATCAGAAACAATATGTTTACCTTGATTCTCACTTATGAAATTGCAGTGAACATGTCAATATTATAATGAAAAGAGAAATTTACTTCCAATATTTTGACATAAGTTACATTAGCAAAGAAAAACATAACTACTTGTATACTAGTCAGGCCTCCTCCAAAGATAGCTAACAAAAGTTTAAAAGCATAATAATAATTGATCAAGCATCAATATTTTCCAATCTCCACAAAATTGCTCTTAGAACCTTTATTTCTAGTGAAAAGAGCTTCCATTTCTTCCAAAGACTTTCCCTTAGTCTCAGGCAAGAAATAGTAAAAAAAGATCAAAGCGATGATTGATATCCCAGAAAACATGAAGAAAGTACCTGCAATTGTCATTGCTGACATCATTGACAAAAAAGTCATAGAAACTGTTGCATTCATCAACCTGTTAACTGCAACACCAATTCCGACTCCTAAACCCCTATACCTAAGAGGAAAAATCTCAGCAGTATATACCCAAGTAACAGGCGCAAGCCCAACATTGAAAAATGCCACATATGAATAAGTTGTAATTATGCTAAGGACCAAAGTCCATATAAGTTTGCCACCAGATTGCTCTGCCAAAGTCAAGAAAGTCCCAAGGCCAGTTAATGCTACAATCATCCCACTTACACTCGTTAACACTAGCTTTCTCCTACCAACTCTGTCAATCAAGATAGTCGACAATACTATGAATGAGAACTTAGTTAATCCAACACCACATGTCGCAAGAATTTGGTGCTTATGGTCATGTACCCCTGCTTTCGCGAATATTTTGTGACTATATAATATCACAGCTTCAATTCCAGTTGCATGTTCAAAGAAATGAATTCCGACACCAGCAATTAAAATCCATCTAAGTGACTTAGTTGGTTTTAGAAGTAATTCTTTCCAAATACCTTCACCTTGTGACTTTACTGAATCTGGAATTCTGACACTGTCATCATCACAATTTTCATCGATGCCTATAGCTCTTTTAATCTCCCTCAATCGGAGTTCAGCTTCTTCAGGGTCATTTGAAACTTTGTACATTATTTCCTTGGCTTCTCCTAGACGGCCTTTCATGATCAGCCATCTAGGAGACTCTGGCATTCTGAGAATGCAAATCGCCAAGAAAAGTGAAGGAATTGCTGCAATTCCTAACATAATTCTCCATCCAAGTCTCAGAGGCAATCCGGAAAAAATATAATTGGACAAATAACCAAGTAAGATCCCAATGCTAATTCCAACTTCTGGAAGAGATGTTAGAAATCCACGCGTCGATGGAGATGAAACTTCTGCTGAATAAACTGGTGCAATCATAAGTGCAAAACCAACACCAACTCCAGCAATACATCGACCTACTAATAGAACCGCATAACTTGGACCGTATCCCATTACAACGGATCCTAATAAGAAAATTACGGAAGCTATAACTATAGTGTAACGTCGACCAATATAATCAGAGGTTCTTCCAGCACTGAGTGAGCCAACTAAAGCACATAAATTAAGTATCCCTGCTAGAACCTCTGTTTTTGCATCACTGATATTGAATTCCTTTTTCACAAAAATCATTGCTCCGCTCATCACTCCAGTATCTGAATTCAGACATAAAATTCTCATTAGGTTATATTTTGAATCCGGCTAATGAAAATCCTGACTCTATCTGATCCAATGCGATTAATGAGTTTCAAATACAGAGATGCCTACATGATGGAAAATTAAGGAAAAAGAAGAATTTTAGAAGTAGAAAACTAACCATAACCAAAGATGATAGATATCATGGAAGCAACAATGGAACAAGCACAAGCATATTTGTTAATCTTTGTTGAACTTTGTCCTTCACCCTTCTCCATAATAATTTTTCAATGCAACAATAGCTTTGATAGGAAAATATATTGTATGATATGAACAATAAATGTGTAAATATATATATATATATATATATAGTAAAGTAAAATGGTATGACACTTAATTTACTCGTGGAACACAGTCACAATTTGTGATAACTTTTAATTTAGTGCATTCATTTCAGCTACGGATCAAGAAATCAGATCTCTGCCATTTTTATGAAACTTCACTAATTTTGGCAACACAATTAATTAAAAATTAGAAATAATTACGGAAGCTCATTTTGCAAATTAGTACTTATAGTGAGGTCTTGAGGAATTATAAAACATATTCATTAGGGCATTCATTTTGCAACCAATTATTTTAATTTTATACCCTAAATTATTGCGAATGTTAAAAACACACCTAAACTATCACTCCGTTTGAGAAAAACACCTCAAATAATATGTGATGGTATCTTCTGCATTACACTCTCTCTTTTAAAATAAAAAATTGTCACATCAATTGCCATGTGAAAAATAATTTCACCGTGGCAAAAAAGTGACAGTAGATAACTAGCACATGTAACAATCCCAGTTGAAAATATAAATTGAAACACATACCTTCACTCTTTAAAGATCGATTGAAACAAGGTCTAGTCAGTATTCATGAGCTGTGTTTCTTACCCATATTATTTGAGGTGTTTTTCTCAAACTTATGAGTGGCAATTAATGTGTAAATTTCTTACACTCCAAATAGTTTATTTGTGAAACCAATTAAAATTGAATAGTTTAGGTGTGTTTATGACATTTGACTCTATTTTTTATGCTCTTTTTTAAAATGAGATTGATGAATAATTAAAGTATTAGAGTACTCCATTCCTTAATTTCTTCTTGCAGTTGTGGCATGGTGGTCGGACTAGCTGTTTAATTTGTACGATTGTTGGGTCCTTACCTTCCAACTCTTGTTTATTTTTGAAAGATTATTATTGGGATTATATATGATGCTTCCTAAGAGAAAAGAACATAGCTGTCAAATTTTACTTAGCGGATTTCCTGAAAATATAATCAATGTCATTCTGATGTGTTTGCCTTGTTGAGTTCGAAAGTGATTGGACGTCATGCGGAAGGTTACAATTACATGTTGTTATTGTAATGAAAAAGATAAGTTTATTTCCACTACGTTGACATACAAATAAAGAGAAGCAAAATTGGAAAACTCTTCCCTTGAAACAAGTTGCACCAACAAAGAAAAACATACATAACTATTTTTAAACTAGTCAATCCTCCTCTTTTATTCGCGTTGTGCATAGGTGTTAGCTAATACCAAAATTTATTGCATAATAATTGATGAAGGCGTCAATGATTTCCAATCTCCACCTCTTTTCTAACATTCTTAGAATCTTTGCTTTTAGTGAAAAGAGCTTCCATTTCTTCCAAAGACTTTCCTTTAGTCTCAGGCAAGAAAAAGTAGAAAAAGATCAAAGCAATGACTGATATCCCAGCAAACATGAAGAAACACCTGCAATTGTCATTGCCGACATCATTGACAAAAATGTCATAGAAACTGTTGCATTCATCAACCTGTTAACTGCAACACCAATTCCAACTCCTAAACCCCTATACCTAAGAGGAAAAATCTCAGCAGTATATACCCAAGTAGCAGGCGCAAGCCCAACATTGAAAAATGCCACATATGAATAAGTTGTAATTATGCTAAGGACCAAAGTCCATACAAGTTTGCCACCAGATTGCTCTGCCAAAAACAAGAAAGTCCCAAGTCCAGTTAATGCCAAAATCATCCCACTTACACTCGCTAACACTAGCTTTCTCCTACCAACTCTGTCAATCAAGATAGTCGACAACACTATGAATGAGAACTTAGTTAATCCAACACCACATGTCGCAAGAATTTGGTGTTTATGGTCATGTACTCTTGCTTTTGCAAATATTCTGATACTATATTGTAAGAAAATAGCATACACAGCGAAAGCATTCCAGAATCATACATCTTGCATGAGTATAGACAACAATCACAAATACGTATCACATACAAGGTATGCTGAAAATTAACTCAGGATTACCTCTTGAAGCGTGTGCAGATATCTTGAAGCAAATCTAATTCCAGCTCTGCAGTCTTCTTCTGTGATCCCAAATAACAATTGAACTCTCTCAATACTTGGGTGGGCAAGTATCGTATAGATTTCTGAATTGTCTTTCTAGGTTAGAAGAATCCCTACTTATAAAGATGTCTTTATAAACCAAAAAGGAGAAGAAAGTATAAATCCTTATTCTTCAAGAAAGCCCCAAAAACACCTTTTTGCCTTGGCTTAAAAATACACTTTACTTTTCCTTCTTCTACTAGAAAATAGGATTCGAGTTCTAGTTAAATTGCAAGACCTGGAGGGACCACAGAATTTATTATTGAGGCTTCCTATTATGGAAATAATTCCAAATAATTAATTTGAATTATTCTTACCATAATAAATTACAAATCATTCCACTAAAAATTCGTAATTGCACTCCTCTATATATATTTGAAATTCACCATTAAACACTTATGTAATTCCCCATGTTAAGATTCCGAGATACTAATCAATAAATTAAATTACTGACGAATTTAATTCAATGATTAATTTCCTTTAGAGCAACACTTAACTTATTTCATGTGCCAGATTCTTAAATCTACCGGCCGGGTTTACACATGAAAACTTATAAGTTTCTCATAAAAAGGTGTATCATCAATCTCAATACTGAGACATGGATTCCATCAACTAACTAATTATTTCACCAATATATATTATTATCATCCAATCTACCAGGCATATTAACCCATCTCAGAATCTCACATTTTAATATATCAAAACGATCATAACTTTATACAGATCCTCATCGTTATATCAAGATTAAGAATATAAGTACATTTAACAGTTTAAAGAATATGTTTTTATCAGTCAGTCTAAAACATCTATCTCTGCTTGGTCCCGTTCAATACATACAAAATGCACTAGCACGAGAAGTTAGAACTACACCATTCTCATAATCAAGATAAATTACATTTAATCTCGTGCTACAATCTTTCTGATGGTTTTGTCCAAAATTTCCATCTACGATTGTGAACTATGACTTTTAACTTATAAGAATCGATGATTTAATCTTCTGTGTATAAGCTTAAACTCTATACACCAAATCATCTACTATATAAGCTAAGGACACATATATGACAATTGATCTATTTAATGCAACACTTTATTGAATTGAATAAATGAATAAACAATTGTTCAATAATAATACTATATCAAAACGCATGGTTAATAGTATATCCTAACATATATAATATCACATTCAATTCCAGTTGCATGTTCAAAGAAATGAATTCCTATACCAGCAAGTAAAATCCTTTGAAGTGATTTTGTTGGTTTTAGAAGCAATTCTTTCCAAACACTTTCGTCTTGTTTCTTTACTGAATCTGAAATCTTGACAACATCATCATCACAATTTTCATCCATGCCTAAATTTCTTTTAACCTCCCTCAATCGGAATTCAGCTTCTTCAGGAGAATTTGAAACTTTGTGCATTATTTCCTTGCCTTCTCTTAGACGGCCTTTCATTATCAACCGTCTAGGAGACTCTGGCATTCTGAGAATGTCAATCGCCAAAAAAACTGAAGGGATTGCAGCAAGGCCTAACATAATTCTCCAACCAATTCTCAGAGGCAATCCGGCAAAAACATAATTAGACAAATAACCAAGCAAAATATCCGTGATAATTCCAATTTCTGGAAGAGATGACAGAAATCCACGCGTCGATGGAGATGAAACTTCTGCTGAATAAACTGGTGCAATGCAAAACCTATTGGAAAACTATATGCACAGCGGAAGTATACTAGAATCTTTCTGCTTACATGAATAATAGATAACCAATATTGTTTATGCTAAACCACATAATCATTCTAGAACACATTAACATACTGAAATTTAATTCGATAAATATCTCTTGAAGCGTGAACATATACCTTCAAGCGAATCCCCAATTTAGACAGTTCTTCAAGTGAATCTACAAGATAGCTATGGTCTTCTACAGTGATTCCAAGGTCACATCTGAACTCTCTCAATACTTGGGTGGGCAAGTATCGAATAGAAAACTAATCAATCTAGGGCAAGAAGAATCCCTAATTATAGAGATTTCTTCACAGTCCATAAAGGAGAACCAAACACACATTATTTTTCTTTAATCGAAAAATACACGCTAGTTTTCCTTTTATAAGAAGACTAACGCCTCTCCCCTTTTCCCTTTAGTATTAGAATTCTGAGTTCTAGTTAAATATAGGCACTGGAGGGACCACAAAATTAATTACTGAGGCTTCCTATTATGGAAATAATTCCAAATTAATTTGAATTATTCTTACCATAATAAATTACAAATCATTCACTAGAAATTCGTAATTGCACTCCTCTATTTATATTTCATAATTCCCCATTAAACACTTATGTAATTCCCATGTTAAGATTTCAGATACTAATCAATAAATTAAATTACTGACGAATTTAACTTAATGATTAATTTCCTTTAGAGCACTACTTAACTTATTTCATGTGTCGAATTCATAAATCCACTTGTAAGGTTTGACACGATGAAAACTTATAAGTTTCTCAAAAATGCATATCAATCAATCTCTATAACGAGACATGGATTTCATCAACTAACTTATTATTTCACCAATATATATTATTATCATCCAACTTACCAGGCATATTGACCCATCTCAGAATCTCACATTTTAATAAATCAAAACGATAATTAATAAATACATATCATAATAGTTATATCAGGATTAAGAATATAAATACATTTAATAGTTTAGAGAATATGTTTTGTCAGTCAGTCTAAAACAACTATCTCTACTCGGTCCCGTTCAATACATACAAAATGCACTAGCACAAGAAGTTGGAACTATACTATTTCCATAATCAAGATAAATTACCTATAATCTTGTGCTACAATCGTACCGATGGCATGTCCAATTTCCATCCTAGATTATGAACAAAAAACTTTATACTTATAAGAACAGATGATTTAATCCTCTGTGTATAAGCTAAAACTTAACACACTAAATCATCTACTATATAAGTAAACAGACACCATAAATGAATATATGATCTATTAAAATTGAGCAAATATTTATTCTATAATAAATATTATTTTCTATTACATGGTTAATAGTATATATCCCAACAATCTCCCACTTAGACTTTTAACCACCACAGTTGTTATAATGTACTATATCTAAATGCATGGTTAATAGTATATACCCTAACAATCTCCCACTTAGATATTTAATCTTGAAAATTGTTAGAATACTATGTCTAAACACATGATTAATATATAGTATATACCCTAACAATCTCCCACTTAAACTCTTAACTATGCATTTACAACTTTCACAAGCATTTCTTTATTTCTATTTTCTCATGCAATTTTGTCTAGTAGTGCTTCGTCGTAACAAATCGATTTTGTACTAGATCTTGAGAGAGCTTCTCATGAAACCTTCCAAGAGTGTACTTATTTTCATATCATAAAAGTTCTCTCAAGCATACAAAAAAGATCAATCTTCGCTATGATTATCCCACTACGACTAAGCACTATATAATCACACTTTCATGATCTTGAGTCTTAATATTTTCTTCAAAATCTTTCGATATTGAAATATTAACAACTTTTCATGTAGTGTTCTTCAATTTGCTCAACATCACTTCCACTACTTGAGGTAGTAGTTTTCTTATGTCTAGCAATGTTTCTCCCACTACTTAAATGCAATGGAACGTCATTTCTGACATACCGATTAGATGTTTCTGAGCATCTGAATTTATAATTGACTTATTTGTTATTTCTTTGTTCAATTCCTGTAAAACTAGTTTACTTCTAGGAACAGGGTTTACTAAATGATCTTTTTCTAGAAATCAGACAATTGTGTTAACAATTGTCTTATTTTCTTTAGGACACTATAATAAACCTTCTTTCATTCCTTAGGATATCTAATTAACACACACATTCCATTCTTAATTCCAATTTTCTTATTCTCTCACTCAACACATGTACTGAACAATCCTATATCTGAACATGTCAAAGATTAGACTTACGTCAAATCCAACTAGTTCTATAGTTGTTCAAGGTACTGATAAATTGAATTCAGAAATTGATATGTAGTTATTAGAACCTCTCCCAAAAGAAACAAAATAACTAATAATAAGTCAATAATTAATCTTATCATCTTCATAAGAATCTACTTCTTTTCTCTTCTACACCAATCTATTATAGAGTGTCTGGTGTAGACAGTTGAAAAGCAATTATTCTATAAGATAAGTGACTTATGAGCTCTACAGAGAGGTTTACGTCACTACAATCAGATTGCAGTGACTTTATATATTTTTCATGATGCTATTTTCATGTGTCTTAAATATTTTCTTTATCAAGACATTTAAACTTACAAAACATCAAAAAATATATCCATATCATGAGTAACTTTCTTGAAAACTCAGAATATTCAAATTCACCTCTTGCCCAAATGCTCATTTATTACACAAATCAGAATAGATTAATTATAACTTATCACTACCTCTTTTTCCTTTTCTAAGAGGAAAGGTCTCTTAGTCATTTTTCCTTCTAAACAAGACTCACATGTTGATAGTGACTTCACTTTCAATGAACCGTTATGTCCATCCATTAACCAACCTTGAAATTCTATTCAGAATAAATGACTTAGACGCTAATGTACAAATAAGTTTCATTCAATTTAAAAGATATTTTCCCTTATGAGACAGATTAATATAATTCAATTCATGAGAGATAATACTAATAAAGGAATCACGCATCAATGTACCACAAGAAATAAAATATTCATCAAACTCAATGATAGGAGAGTTAGAAACAAATATATTAAATACTCATCTCTTATCTAGTTAGAAACTGGAAAAAAAAAATTCTTTCTAACATAAGGTACATGTACAATGCATTCTTTGAATTAATATATTATCTCTACCAAAAGAAAAGCTTAAGTAGTACTAAGTGGGTGTGTAAAGTCTATTGAGAATATGAGATATAATACTTTAAATAGATCATAATATTTCGAATAATCCCAAATAACAAAATTCAGGGCTCATTTATACATATATATCCATGCATCTCGAATAGTCAATCGATGGGATTGGAGAACTACTCATGCAATACACATGTACAATGACCGATTATTTACTCCATAAACTTATACAGACCTAACTCAGATGGAGAGTCTACTGTTAGTTTAAGTCAAGTGAAAATCCTCTAGTTACATTGATCCAATCTTATATTACTCAGTTTAGGAGAGTTAATAAAGATTATCAAAACTAGACGATTAAATACATAGTGACTTGTATCAATTTCATCCGATAGGGAGGAAGGTCTAAGCCAACACATAAAATTAATACTTCACTACTATTTAATCAAATATGACCAAAAACTCATATAACGATCCAAAAAAAATTAGTTTCTTACTAGGACATTCTTATGAATCTACCAAATTCCAGATCAATCAGAGTTCTTTTTTTTCGAATTTCAAAACTATGATCAATTTGGTTGAAAACGTTGTTTGGTCAAAATAAAATTTAAGATTTTCCCGCTCGGTAATTCTTATCATATATCATCATTTTGTAAAATAGATACACGAATTAAGAATAAAGAACGAAATTCTAAAATTCCAAAAGAAAAGAATGTTTATGTATACATTGAATATTAAAATTCAAAAACACACCTCATAGATATCAATGCATCTTGAACAATAAATTTTGATGAAGAAATGACTACTCATGCAACATACATATGTGGTGTCAGATATTCACTTCAACAAATTTAGAACAAAAGCTAACTCAGATGGAGAGTATTTGTTATTTTAAGTCAAGTGAATATCATTATCCCTAGATCCATTGATCCAATCAAATATTACTCAGTTTAGGAGAGTCAATACAGATAATCAAAACTAGAGATTAAACTTTAATGACTTGTATTAATTTCATCCGTTATGGAGGAAGGTCTAAGCCAACACATGAACTTAATACTTCACTAAAATTTAGTCATGAAGACCATAGAAAACAATCTCTAGCACCACTATATCATAGTCGAGTAATTTTTCAGTAAAATTAATTTTTCAAGATACAAAAATTATCTAAAAAACATCATCTAAACGACCTCAAATTACCAAATCACTACATTACAATGAGTATTTTAAATTTGATCGTTTCTGATGAACCTATCGAATTTCAGATCAATTGGAGTTCAAAATAATATTTATCTCCAAAGCTATGATCAAATTCAGATTCAAATGATTTTAGGAAAAATAATCAGATCTACATCCTTATCATATATCAATTTATGTTAACTCATCACGTGTAATCATGTATCACATATGACATAAATAAAACCAATATAAATGATGTCATTCATACTAAATCACATTTTAATTCCAAAGAACAACTTTAAAATCATTTTAACGACCTCAAAAAAATATTACCACATAGCAATGAGTACTGCTTACTAGGCCGTTATCAATGAACTTACCAAATTTCAAGTCAATTGGAGTCTAAAGAATCTTTATTTCCAAAGCTATGACCAAATTCAAATTCGAGTGATTTGCCTTTTTAGGAATTAAAACAACATGGCCTACATTCTTATCACATATCAATTCTTGTAGAATCACCATGTGTAATCATGTTCTAGATTTTACATGAACATAACTGACATAAAGAATGATCTTATCATATTCAAATCAAATTTAATCCGACAAACTATTTAAAACCCGTCTAAACAATTTTCAATGAAACCATCAAATTTCAAGTCAATCAGAGATCATGAAAATCATGACCACCTAAACCATGACCTAATTTGAAAACTAATTGTTTTAGGTATAGTTAAAGATTAAAATAACTTGATTCACATTTTTTATCCTCTTTTTAACAATTATCTCATGAGCACAAAACATACTTGTGTCCTGTCTTTTGGTTAAGACACATAACTAACCTCCTTACAACATATTGTTCTCTCAATTAATACACTTGAGAATTCAAGATATTATATTTCTCCCTTTAAACCAGTGAAAATCTTTAATATCTCTTCTCATGAAGTAATTTAAGTGTTACTAGTATCTAAAGGTAAATCTCCTTCCGAGTAAACAAACCTTTACTAGTACACATTTATGAAGAACAATCCACACATGATACATTAAGGATATTCTAACAACTCAAATAAATAGACCACTTTCGTAGATCCTATTTATTTATCATAATTCTCAATTCACATATCGTAATCTCAAATATATAAAACATTAAGAACTCCTAATAATTTTTCAAATAAATAAACCATTTTAGTGGTAATTATTTATTAATTATATAATTCTTAATATATATATTATATGAGTTCATATATTCACGTGAGAAGGAAATTATATGCTCATGTAATTAAAATAAGAATAATTAACTAGATGGCTAAAACTGCTAAACAACACAAGGCAATCAACTTAGACCTTATAGTGGATTAAACCCAATCGTTCAAAACACATCTCGCATGTGCAACTACTTTGAAAACCAAAAAAAAAAAAAAACTTTTCTCCCACATTTAAAAGTGGCAGACAACTTTATTTTATTTTATTTTTCTCAAAAAAAATAATTAACAACCAAAAGTTAAAGGTTGGTTTTCACGTGGGTTGAAAAATACCCATTCTAGTTGCCGCCGAATTAAGGTCACAGATAGCACATAATTTTTGTTGTTTATCACATAAGTTAGATATGAACTCTGAACACGACAAACAAAAAATATCATGTTTTTTCCTTATGCAAGGATTGAACAGATTATTACCGTCACGTCAAATTCATCTCAACCCTATTAATTTTTCATGCTTAAAATATCAAAGCAGGCTTAAAATATAACATACTCATGAATATAATTACACATATGTACCTATGTTACCAGTTATCTATTTAGATACAAGCAAGGCTCTTGATGTCAATTATTGGAAAACTATATGCACAGCGGAAGCATACTAGAATCTTTCTGCTTACATAAATAATAGATAATCAATATTGTTTATGCTAGACCACATAATCACGCTAGAACACATTAACATACTGAAATTTAATTCGATAAATACCTCTTGAAGCGTGAACATATACCTTCAAGCGAATCCCCAATTTAGACAGTTCTTCAAGTGAATCTACAAAATAGCTATGGTCTTCTACAGTGATCCCAAGGTCACATCTGAACTCTCTCAATACTTGGGTGGGCAAGTATCGAATAGAAAACTAATCAATCTAGGGCAAGAAGAATCTCTAATTATAGAGATTTCTTCACAGTCCATAAAGGAGAACCAAACACACATTATTTTTCTTCAACCGAAAAATACACGCTAGTTTTCCTTTTATAAGAAAACTAACGCCTCTCCCCTTTTCCCTTTAGTATTAGGATTCTGAGTTCTAGTTAAATATGGGCACTGGAGGGACCACAAAATTACTCCCCTTTTCCCTTTAGTATTAGGATTCTGAGTTCTAGTTAAATATGGGCACTGGAGGGACCACAAAATTACTCCCCTTTTCCCTTTAGTATTAGGATTCTGAGTTCTAGTTAAGTATAGGCACTGGAGGGACCACAAAATTAATTACTGAGGCTTCCTATTATGGAAATAATTCCAAATAATTAATTTGAATTATTCTTACCATAATAAATTACAAATCATTACACTAGAAATTCGTAATTGCACTCCTCTATTTATATTTCATAATTCCCCATTAAATACTTATGTAATTCCCCATGTTAAAATTTCAGATACTAATTAATAAATTAAATTACTGACGAATTTAACTTAATGATTAATTTCCTTTAGAGCACTACTTAACTTATTTCATGAATCGGATTCATAAATCCACTTGTAAGGTTTGACACGATGAAAACTTATAAGTTTCTCAAAAAGGCATATCAATCAATCTCTATAACGAGACATGGATTTCATCAACTA
The DNA here is from genome assembly GCA_029007595.1 of Solanum commersonii. NCBI lineage: Eukaryota > Viridiplantae > Streptophyta > Magnoliopsida > Solanales > Solanaceae > Solanum > Solanum commersonii. Next base: position 4,039,735 of record JAJTWQ010000051.1, read on the forward strand.
ACTTATTATTTCACCAATATATATTATTATCATCCAACTTACTAGGCATATTGACCCATCTCAGAATCTCACATTTTAATAAATCAAAACAATAATTAACATATACAGATCATAATAGTTATATCAGGATTAAGAATATAAGTACATTTAATAGTTTAGAGAATATGTTTTGTCAGTCAGTCTAAAACAACTATCTCTACTCGGTCCCGTTCAATACATACAAAATGCACTAGCACAAAAAGTTGGAACTATACCGTTCCCATAATCAAGATAAATTACCTATAATCTTGTGCTACAATCGTACCGATGGCATGTCCAATTTCCATCCTAGATTGTGAACAAAAACCTTTATACTTATAAAAACCGATGATTTAATCCTCTGTGTATAAGCTAAAACTCTACACACTAAATCATCTACTATATAAGTAAACAGACTCCATAAACGAATATATGATCTATTAAAATTGAGCAAATATTTATTCTATAATAAATATTATTTCTTAACACATGATTAATAGTATATATCCCAACAAAACCAACATCAACTCCAGCAATACATCGGCCTAATAATAGAATCGTGTAATTTGGACTGTACCCCATTAGAACGGATCCTAAAAAGAAAAGTATCGAAGCTATAACTATAGTGTAACGTCGGCCAACATAATCAGAGGTTCTTCCAGCACTGAGTGACCCAATTAAAGCACATAAATTAAGTATCCCTGCTAGAACTTCTGTTTTCACAACACTGATATGGAATTCTTTTTTCACAAAAATCATTGCTCCACTCATCACTCCAGTATCTGAATTCAAACATAAAAGTCTCGTTAGACTATTTATTAAAACGAAATTTCTCATAATATAAACAAATATTTTTGAATCCATTTAATGAAAATCCTTAACTCTATCTGACGTAATTATAAATTAATCAACATGCCAGAAGAAAAATAATATACATAGAAAACTAACCATAGCCAAAGATGATAGATATCATGGAAGGAACAATGGAACAAGCACAAGCATATTTGTTAATCTTTTTTAAACCTTGTCCTTCACCCTTCTCCATAATTTTTCAATGCAATAATGCGTTTGATAATAAAATATTTGATATATAGTAGTAAAGTAAAATACTATTGGCACTTGATTCACTTGTGGAACACACTCGTTACGGCTATGGATATAACAAAATCAGATGTTTACCCTTTTATGAACTTTACTAATTTTGGGTCTATATATATATAGAAAAATAATAATAATAATATTCTAATTATGTCTCCTATTTATTTGGATTATCAGTTTTCTGAAACGACTATCTCCTCAATTAATTAGTTATTAATAGAATATGTGTGGATAAGAATTGAAACTCTTACAAATCCTGATGTGACATTTGAACAGTGATCCATTTGCATCGGAAAGAAAGTTTACTCAGACTGTTTAGTGTCAATTTTCACTATGTTAAAAATAAATATTCGTTTTACTTGTATAAAAATTAAAAATGGGGGAAGTGGTATAAAATTTCAAAGTCTCACGTGTCCCGTTATATTGAAATGACAAACGGAGCATTGTGTCACGGACTTAGAGTCTTACTAATATTTTGTGTGGCACTTGATAACTTACTCACAAATCTTTCACGATCTTGTAAGCTCAAGTAAACCCTTTAAGACTTGGATCGCTAAGAGAATGAAAGGAAAAACTTAGAGAATTTTGGAAAAAGGCTTAAATTGCTTGGGAGAATGCTTTACAAGTTGCTTGGAGGCTTACAACTTTCTTGGTGCCTAGCAAATGAGGGGCACCTCTATTTATACTAATTTCTAAGGACTAAAGTGTAAATTAAAATTACTTACAAGTTCATAAGATATTTACACAAAAGCCCCTCTCTAGAATTCTCTACACACTCTAGAGAATTCTAAGGCTTTTTTGGAAACTATCTAAATTATTCTAGAAAATTCTAAGGAATTCTCTAGCCTTCTTGAATAATCTTAAAGGTTCTAGAGTTCTCCGCAAACCTCTCTATAACTCTAGATCTTTCCGCTCCTATTCGGACGCAAAATTCGACTACGAAGTGGCGGGACGTGACAATTGGCTTTACGTCATTCATTAAAACTATTTTTATAAAAGAAATATTAATTAAAGAAAGGCACTTTGTTTTTGACTAATTAATTTGAAAAAACACTTGTTGTTGATATTAGAATTAGAAGGGATAAGTGTTGAGAGAAAACGTTAATTCTATTTTAATTTTTAAAAATTACAAGTGTTATAATTAAACCAATTATTTTTAGTAATCATATGTCCATAACAAGTAAAATGAACAGCATGAAATATATATATATATATATATATATATCTTTTTTAATCCTTTTTTAACTTTGTCCATCACCCTTCTCCATAATTTTTCAATGCAATAATACGTTTGATAGGAAATTTTTTTTGTTTTTGTGAACAATATATATATAGTAGTAAAGTAAAACACTATTGACATTTGATTCACTTGTGGAACACACTCATAATTTATGATAGTGCATGTATTATGGCTATAGATAAAACAAAACTAAATCTCTACCCTTTTATGAACTTTATTAATTTTGAGCATATATATATTCTAATTATACTTCTTATTTATTTGAGTTTTCAGTTTTCTAATTAATTAGTTACTAGTAGAATATATGTGGATAAGAAATGAAAGTCTTAGGAGACTCTGATGTGGCATTTGCATCGGAAAGAAAGTTTACCCTCATTCGATGTTTATCATTATTAATTGGACAATATTAGAAAAATATTGTAATGACCCGTTAGGTCTTTCTGAGTACTAAAACCATTTTGACTTTTCCTATAAAATTTTAAATGATATTTTGAACTATTTGCTTAATTATGATTATTTAAATTAGGTAAGGTTTTATATAATTAATTTAATCGATGGTTAATGGGTCAATTCCACAAATTATTTAATACCCTTTGAAATAAATTTATGTATAACAATAAATTAGAGCTTAAAGGGTTTGGGCGAGAACTTGCCTACAGGCTGCGGCGTCCCACGAAAGTGACTATATTCGGATTGGAAACGTTCAAGGCATTGAGGAAAGGAAAAGCATTTCAGAATTAGCTTACTTGACTTCGATTCTTCACCTTCGGTAAAGGTAGGTTATGGTTTATTCTATATGATAGAGAGACTCGTAATAGTGACTAGCTAGGGGTGTGCATTCAGTTTTTCGGTTTGGTTTTATACTATTTGGTTTGGGTTTTTTGGTTTTTGGTTTTGAAGAAGTGTAACCCAATCCGAACCAAAATAAATTTGGTTTGATTTGGTTTTTCTCTTTTTGGTTTGGGTTTTTTCGATTTGGCTAATCGGTTATGTCAATAATTAAAAACATAACAAAGTTATATTTGCAATTTAAAATATATATATATATATATATATATAATATATATATATATATATAATATTGAATTTCTTAAATATACTTTTTAATATAAATCACAAGTAAACGTAAAATACAATACTTAAAAGTATATCAATTATAGATGTCCAAACATAACTAAAAAGGGACAAAAGTGGTTAACTCCAACTTAATTCTAAACACACAAACACACACACACACACACACACACACATATATATATATATATTATATAATTCGGTTTTTTTAGTTTTCATTTTTCTAAATCCGAAACTAAACCAAAAAACCAAACAAAGTAAATTATAAATCCAAAACCAAACCAAAAACCCAAAAAACCAATCCAAATTAGAATTCGGTTTGATTTGGTTTAATTTTTTGTCTTAGTCAAAATAGTGCACACCCCTAATAGTGATTGATAGCCATTGAGTAATATTGTGAATCTTTCTATGTACTTAATTGTTGTGGCTTGGATGAGTTATATGTTGTGGTTGGTCGACAATCCCAAGACAGTGAAATCCATAATTTTGAACTTGGTCTGTCAAAGTGATCATGTCTTGATGAAAGATTGTTAATAAAGTGAAAAGTGTTGATAAAGAATGATGAATTAAATATGTTGTTGGATCGGTTGCCACGAGCCAACACGATATATTTGGATCGGGTGTCATGAGCAGACACGTTATATTTGGATCGGGCACCACGAGCCGGCACGATATATTTGGATTGGGTACCACGATCCAGCACGATGTTATTGGATCGGGTGTCACATTTCGACATGATATTATTAGATCGGGTGTCACGTTCCGGCACGATATTATTGGATTTGGTGTCACGTTCCGGCACACTAACATTAAAGGAAAATATTAAATTTAACTTAATGTACTCCATCTCAAAGAACAAATTTCCCAAAAGAGCGAGTCCTCGTGTGTGTTCTTGATATTGTGACTGATTACATACTTGCTTCAATGTTGTTGTCAGTTGTTCATGTTGTTTGTTGCTTGCCACATGCTAAGTGCTATAGTTGATTTCATGTTATTACTTTATGCATATTAGTTTCTATTTTGAGTCGGCTGGTGATATCTACTTGATACATATTACCCTATACAGATCCCTACTAGTAATTTTCCTTGGTGTTCTTTTTGTGGAGTGCATTGAGTGAGCCAACAACTTCAACTTTCCCTCTATTCTAGCTAGTCTCCAGCACATCAGATTTCAGGGTGAGCTATTCATCTAGCTCGTGTTGAATTCTCTGGGTCATGGCATGATGTCCATAGATTTCGGGCATAGACTATTCTATTTATTTATTTATTTATTTTGGTGTCTTTAATACTCTTAGACTTGGTATTTTGAGAGTAGATGTCCTTGATGTGATGACTTAGAAGTTTTGGAAATAATATGTAATAGACTCTAGAGGTTTCTTTTATTGGTTATTTTAATAAGGTTTGACCTGCTGCATTATGGTGGTAATTCGTAAGTTAGATAACTAATATAAATTGGAGTTTTAATTCCTTGATTCGCCTACCTAAGAGGTTAAGTGTGAGTGTCACTCATGACTTGTTTTGGGTCATAAAAAATACACAGTATTAAGTTTCTAAAACATTATGTTTGAAAAGTATCAGAGTATTGACTCTTAAACCATATAGGTTGAGTCTTGCATAGCTTTCTTATACTATTACTGTAACATCTTGCAATTCGAAATAACTAGAAAGAAGATAATAATTGGAAATAGTCATTTTTGGAAAAAATGAAAATCTGGAAAAAAAGTGTTTAAGTTAGGAAAAGTTGAGTTTTGGTCAACTTCAAATGCCCATAACTCCTAGCTCAGGATGAGTTAGGTGTACTTCCAGATATGGTTGGAAAGCTCTTAGAATGATCTTTCCAACTCCGGTGAGTTTGTGCGATTCCAAGTTTGTATGAGTAAGTTATCCCCTTTGGAAGTTGGGCCATTGGATTAAGGAAAGTCTAATCCGGATTTTTGGAAGGGTAATTTAGTCCTTTCCTTACCTAATTATTCTAATTATTTTTTAGGAGTTTGATTGGGGTAAATTCAGATTTTAGTCAGTTTTGGAAAATTGAATTTCACGCTAGGGCTTGGAGAAGAGGAGAAAAGAGGAGAAAGGAGAAGAACGTTCAAAATTCGTCGATTTCGTCAAAGATAGCTTGTGGATTTCATCGGGGGTGATCCCTAAAAGGTATGTGAGATCACATAGCATTGGGTTAGTCCACCCACGCACCAACCATGATTAAATTCAGCGAATTTAAGTCTTTGAAAGTTTAGAAATTGAGTTCTTGATGAATATTGTTGAAAGTTTCGTTTGAATTTCTTATGGGTTGTGGTGTTGGAGTTTCTTGCGATATGATTCATGTTTTCAGGTGTAATTTTGATTTGAATCTATCATATATTGAGGGTATAAATGATTATAAGTGTTTGGGGAAGGAACAATTGAAGTTTAGAGGGTTTAGAGATGAAAAACGGAGAAGAAAAGTCATCAAACACCTGGGGATAGGGGTGGGGCGTCGCACCAGCCAGCGCGCTCCAAAAGAGTCTCTGAATGTTCACCCTTGGGGTGCCGTGCCAACCAGCATGCCCCAGACTGGTCTCTGAATATTGAGGGTTGGCGCCCCGCGCCTCTCAGAGTGCCAGGGACACCAGTTCTCCCCATTCGCTCCCCACCTTTCCATACTTATTCCTTAGTAATGTACCTATATTTCTTAGATGATTTCAACACTCTAAGGTACATCTAAACATCATGAAATCATCCATAAACATGATATTATGAACCTTGAATTCATAATCCAATTCAAGGAAAGTTAGGATCAAAGTCAACAAGTGAAGAGTCAAGTATAAAAGTTAAGAAGTAAGTCAAGAGAAGTTCATAAAGTTTTTCCAAAGTCTTTCACAAACATTTTTAAATTTGTTTAAGACTTAAGTTTCAAGTTAAGCAAAGAGTAAAGAGTTGAGTTCATTTCTCAAAGCTCTATAAGGGAACTAAGTATTCCCAAGAGTATAAAAATGTTTTCACATTTGAGTAAGAAATGGAACACCAATTCCAAAAGAGCCTTTAAGCTAAGTTTTGAGTAATTATCTCAAGCCAAAGAAATTTTATTTTTTTTTAAAACATATGAGCTAAGTATATTTTGGGAGTAGTATTGAGCGCCGATATGGGGAAGCGAGTTCATATTAACTCAAGTCTCCATAAACCATGTAGACATCATGGGTAGTAAAGGATCATACTTTCTAGATGAATCATTAAGATGTTTTTAGCATAGACTGGTGGATTCACTAAGTTAAGTGTTCTATATGAAGGCAAAGTATAGGACAGTACTGGCAGCGTGAGCAAGACGATTGTAACTCCCCGTATCCAAAAATAGACCAGATTGCAGATTTTTGGTGTGCAGGTGGCACTCACGGCACCATCCACGAACCTTAAGAGGACCCACGGTCCATCCTGCAGGTCCGTGGTTCGTGTCAGCAAACTCCCTCAGAACTCAGCCAAAAATTCGGCCAACTGTCGACCCACAGCCGAACCTACGGTCCGTAGGTCAGGTCATGGACCGTGGTTCGTGTCCGTGGATCGATGCCCCTAAATCCCAGCTTCAGTCCCGATTGACGGTTGACCAACACGGACCTTCATTCGATGCACGGTCCGTAGGTCTGCCGTAGGTGAGGGTAGTAGCCAGTTAGATGAAAATTGTGATTGGGTCAACTTTAGATGGTCATAACTCTTAGCACAAAATGAATTATATGTCTCATTACCTATGATATGATAGATAATTGAATCCTCTTTCCAACGCCACCGAGTTTGCTAAAATCTGACCTCCGAGTAAAAAGTTATGCTCATTTTAGTGAAGCCTTATCGGGCATACTCGATCGACGACTCCAATCGACGAACCGTCGATTGACCTACGGCCTGTCAGTCCCGTCCCTCGGTCACTCCGACAGCAATTAAGTTAGGGGTCTTTTGGTCTTTTCCTATTTCGTTGGACCCCTAAGATACGTCGTTTAGACCCTAAATCATAAGGTTTTAGTCAGTTTAAGCCTAGAAACATAACTAGAACTTACCTAAGTCAAATCATTAATCAAAACTTATAAAATTAGAAGCAAGAGATGAGAAAATGGTCAAGAACCCTAGTTCAAGAACGCAACAAGGTTCCATCAGTTTAAGCCCCGAAATCAAAAGATTTCTCCGTGGAATTCGTCACCAGGTATGTGGGATTTTACTAGTGGGTTCCTTTTACCCATTAGGTCCCTAGAATTCAGTCAGATTTTTGATTTCATGATTATGAACAGACTTAGGGTTTCTAGAATTTCAACAGATTATCAGGAATTAGTTATTCAAATGTTCCAAATCAGATTATCATGTGATTTCTCAGTTTATTGCATAAATTTCAGAACCCTAGCTGTGTATTTCTTTAGTTCTTGAATTACACATGCTAGGTCAGATATCTCAGTTATTCAGTTATACATGTCTCAGTTATTAATGCATCATTATCAGATTAATCGTTGCATTCTCAGTTTGCATGTTCAGTTTTGATTGATTCCCGATCTTCAATTTAACAGCATCAGTGATGTAGGTTCAGGTTCTCAACATCCAGATCACGCTTAGATCGATTCCCGATCTTCAGTTCAGCAGCATCAGTGGTGAGTCCTCATCTTTGAGGACTAGTGACATGTTTATCTTTATTGCTTTTAGTCTTTAGTTTAAGTTTTGCTAGACCTAGTTGGGGCATATCCCAACATTTCTAGTCAGTTTAGAGGCTTATTTCAGACATAGATAGATTCAGCTTAGTATTGAGTTAATATCTTCCCTGTATTAAACTCATCAATTTTCATTTATCTCAGTTATAGTATATGGGTATTCCCCATTTTTTCATCTTATTTATGATTTAGCTTCCGCACAGTTTCTATTATTCAGATTATATTTAGTATGCTCATGATCATGCCAGCAGGGTTAGCTTGGAATCACTTGTGGTCTTAGGTCCCGTGTCCGCGTCTCGGGGGTAGCTCGGGGCATGACAGCTATGTATCACCACTTAGGCTCATAGTGGTGGTTGTCGGTTAGAAAATCTCCCACATAAACTATATTACTTTGTTGTATGAGTAAAATTGAGTTTGCTACTGCATTTTCTTTAACAAACTAAGTTGTTTTTACTGTTTTACAAAGCTTTTCTTATATTGCATATGTCTTATTACTTTATTATGAGTTGAGTTATTCATGAGTTGAGAAGAGCCAAGGTAAGTGTTCCTTTTAGATTCTTTCAAGCTTAAGTTGTGTTTAGCATTCCAACTCGCATACTCGTACATTCAATGTACTGATGCCAATTGGCCTGCATCTTATTATGATGCAGACACATGTAACCAATATCAGCATCCAACGCCGCGCTGATCCAGTTTGAGCACTCAGAGTCTTGTGGTGAGCCTCCTTGCTTTCGGAGGGCCCCTTTTATTGATTTTAGTTTTATTATTAGCTCAGTAGGATGTCGTGGGCCTGTCCCGACATCCATCTCAATCGCTTAGAGGCTTTATAGACAGACAGTCTGTTAGTTAAATTCATTTGTCACTACTTTATTATTGGCTTATGTTTTTGAGACTTCCTGAAATGTAACGACCTATGGGAGAAGGGTTTTTAGAAAAGAAAGTGTACCAATCCGGTAAACAAAGAAAAAACAACGGCTTCTACATAAATAGAATGAGGTTGCCATTTTGGCTAAGTTTAAATGTTTACTTAAAGACATTCTAAGTTATTTAACAAGTTCCTTGTTAGTCTATGTCTTGTGTTTAAATCTTCCGCTGAGTAAGTAAGTCAAGCCAAGGATTCGCTTGAGGCCAACAATGGTTCTCGAGTGTCAATCCCGCCCAAGGTGTAGGCTCAGGAAGTGACAATTACTTTTCTATTATTGGTAGTGATGGCTCAAGTTATTTAGTGGCCTAAAGCCAAAAATAAATCGAAAGACTAGCTTTTATTTTTTATTTTTAAAATATACTTATAATAGTTCTATTATTATTAAAAATGGGACCCTCAAATTTAGGGGTCTAAGATGGATGCCTCATTTTTATAGGCATTGAGCCACTTGTGATTATCAGAAACAACCTTTCACCTTCACAAGGTCATCTTAATTATGAAATTACATTGAAGATGTTATTAATAAAATGAAAGGGAAATTTATTTCTAATATTTTGATTTTGTCAGCCCTCCTCCTTTATTCGTGTTGACTCAGACGGAGTTTTTCAAGGATAGCTAACAAAAGTTCAAAGCATAATAATAATTGATCAAGCAATCAACTTCTATTACTTCCTGATTAAATTTATAATCAACACTTGTGTGGTTAAGTGAATATTTTGTTCTCTATAAAGGTCTGTCTTTTCTGAAGGAAACACAGCCTCCTACACGATTTTCAATTGAAAAAGGTTAAAAAAACTGAGCAATTGTTCCTCCATTAAAACATAAACGTTTCTGTCTATAAGGTAAAATTATGGCTGAAAATATTTTTGTCTTTTAAGACAAACGTTTCAGCATTAAACCTTTCCTTGAATAGATAGAATCATTTTATAATCTTTTTGGAAGACCAGTAAATAAAATATAGTTCTTCGTAATTTATCACACAATTTTTCTTTACCAAATTTTGATTAATTAAATCAGTCATAGTAGGGACCAAAGATTTATTATTTAAGGCTTTCAATTATGATATTAATCCAAAATGGGTAAATTACCATATCACAATAAACTACAAGATATTCCACTAAAATTTTATAATTACACTCCTTGATCCAACTTTGAAATCAATCATTACACCTTATTTAACTCCCTGTATTAGAATTACCGACATCAATCAATTAAATCAAATGCAAGGTTTTCACGTGACAACTTGTAAGCAACCATAAAGGGATGTTTTCTTTCTCATAACTGAGATATGGTTCTATCAACTAATTATTATTTCACGAATGTGATTTGTCATTATCAAATTCATTAGGAATATTTTGACTCATCATAGAGTCGCACCTTATAATAGATTAAAATAATAAAACAAACTACACAGATCATAATAATTATATCAAGATTAAGAATATAAGTACATGTAATGGACTAGAGATATTGTTTATTAAATTCATAACCTAAAGTTATATCTCAATTTGATATGTTCAATACATACTAAATGCACTAGCATATAAAATTGAATTTTTACCATTCTCATAATCAAGATCGAATTATAATTAATCGTGTGCTGCAATCATGCAAGATGTTTGTCCAACTTCATCTTTGATTGTGAACATTTAATTTATAACTTATAAAAACCAAAAAATTTAATCTTTCGTGTATGAGTTAAATAACTTCATGCATAAAATCATCTACTATATAAGTAATGAACACACATATGAACACAGTGATTTATTCAAACAAAAACTTTATTATAATAATTAAATAACATAAAATACAAAATCTTTACAAAGGATTAAACCACTACTATACCTCAACCATATTGTTAATAGTATATCCCAACAAAAAGAGCTTTCATTTCTTCCAAAGACCATCCTTTAGTCTCAGGCAAGAAATAGAAAAAAAAAAGATCAAAGCCAACACCGATATCCCAGCACACATGAAGAAAGTAATTAACTGCAATTATATAATTGGGTAGAAATTAACAATAAAAAGTCATAAAAATTATTGCATTCATCAATCTATTAACTGCAACACCAATTCCGACTCCTAAACCCCTAAACTTAAGAGGGAAAATCTTAGCAGTATATACCAAGTAACATGACCAAGCCCAAGATTGAAACACATCACAAAATGATAACTTGTAATTATACATAGGACCAAAGCCCATATAAGTTTCCCACCAGAGTGCTCTACCAAAGACAAGAAAATCCCAAGTCTAGTTACACAATTATACCACTTAAACTTGTCAACAAAAGCTTTCTCCTACCAACACTATCACGATTCAAAAATAGATGTGATGGCACTCGTCTTATCTAACCAAGATAATTCAACCTAAAACCCAAACATCATGATAAACTGCAAAACCAAAATAAGAATGAAAGTTTAACAATAATTAATAATGCGGATAACAAAGTCAATTCAATTAAAATCCCCAAAACCTGATTGTCACGTGCACAAGCTTCTAATATATTAAAATAGATTGAAACAAAACATAAGTCTCAAATGATGTTGTCTCTAAAGTTAAACAAAATCTTAAATAATCGTAAGAAGGTCCGTCGAAATGGAAAATAACTACCTCACAAATCTCCACAGAAAGCCTCAGACAAGAAGAGAATAGAAAGTATCACGAAGATCCGGGCTCGTAACCTACACAAATGTGGAAGCAAGGGGTGAGTATCAAACAACATGGTACTCAGCAAGCGAAGTATTTCCATTTTTTGCCAGTGTGGAATTGTTTTCCACGACAATTTATGTGACTTTTTTTATTTTAAAATGAAAGAGAGTAATACACATGATACCATCATATATTACTTAAGATCGTATTTCTCAAACTTATGAGTGACAGTTAAGGTGTGTTTCTTACCCTTTGAATAGTTTATTTGTGAAACTAACTAAATTCAAATAGGTAAGATATGTTTATGACACTTCATTCTATTTTCAATGCTCATTTTAAAAATGAGATTGATGACTAGTTGTTTGTCGAGATGGCTTGGTGATTAATTCCTACTCTTAAAATAATTAAAATGAGATTGATGACTACTCATTTCAATGCTCATTTTATTAAAAGGACACAAGATATGTCGAGATGGTGTTATCGAAGAAATGGAGATATAATTGATGCAGACATGATCTAGTGTTGAAGCTTGATCGTGTGAGTGTAGAAAAACAATGTCGATTATAAAGCATTTCATCGAGTATGCGATCATGGCAAGATTTAATAAAGGATATCCCTCTTTAAAGGTGTAAAGTTTGCGTGAGAGAAAATGATCAAAATGGTCACTTAATTTGGCTTCATTTGATCTTAATGTATAAACATGATGGAAATGGTCCAGCTAATATACTTCAACTTCTACTATCAATTTGTAATTCTTTTTCATATTTGATTATATTATGATTTGCTTAAGTCAATCGAGGATCTATCGATTACAACCCCTCTAACTTCACAAGATCATCAAACTTATAAAATTACAGTGAACATGTTGTTATTGTAGTGAAAAAAGATAAGTTTATTTCCACTATTTTGACATACAAATAAAGAGAAGCAAAATTGGAAAACTCTTCCCTTGAAATAAGTTGCACTAACAAAGAAAAACATACATAACTATTTTTAAACTAGCCAACCCTCCTCTTTTATTTGTGTTGTGCATAGGCGCTAGCTAATACAAAAATTTATTGCATAATAATTGATGAAGGCCTCAATGATTTCCAATCTCCACCTCTTTTCTAGCATTCATAGAATCTTTGCTTTTAGTGAAAAGAGCTTCCATTTCTTCCAAAGACTTTCCTTTAGTCTCAGGCAAGAAAAAATAGAAAAAGATCAAAGCAATGACTGATATCCCAGCAAACATGAAGAAAACACCTGCAATTGTCATTGCTGACATCATTGACAAAAAGTCATAGAAACTGTTGCATTCATCAACCTGTTAACTGCAACACCAATTCCGACTCCTAAACCCCTATACCTAAGAGGAAAAATCTCAGCAGTATATACCCAAGTAACAGGCGCAAGCCCAACATTGAAAAATGCCACATATGAATAAGTTGTAATTATGCTAAGGACCAAAGTCCATATAAGTTTGCCACCAGATTGCTCTGCCAAAAACAAGAAAGTCCCAAGTCCAGTTAATGCCAAAATCATCCCACTTACACTCGTTAACACTAGCTTTCTCCTACCAACTCTGTCAATCAAGATAGTCGACAACACTATGAATGAGAACTTAGTTAATCCAACACCACATGTCGCAAGAATTTGGTGTTTATGGTCATGTACCCCTGCTTTCGCAAATATTCTGTGACTATATAATATCACAGCTTCAATTCCAGTTGCATGTTCAAAGAAATGAATTCCTATACCAGCAAGTAAAATCCTTTGAAGTGATTTTGTTGGCTTTAGAAGCAATTCTTTCCAAACACCTTCGTCTTGTTTCTTTACTGAAACTGAAATCTTGACAACATCATCATCACAATTTTCATCCATGCCTAAATTTCTTTTAACCTCCCTCAATCGGAATTCAGCTTCTTCAGGAGAATTTGAAACTTTGTGCATTATTTCCTTGCCTTCTCTTAGACGGCCTTTCATGATCAACCATCTAGGAGACTCTGGCATTCTGAGAATGCCAATCGCCAAAAACTGAAGGGATTGCAGCAAGTCCTAACATAATTCTCCAACCAATTCTCAGAGGCAATCCAGCAAAAACATAATTAGACAAATAGCCAAGCAAAATACCCGTGCTAATTCCAATTTCTGGAAGAGATGACAGAAATCCACGAGTCGATGGAGATGAAACTTCTGCTGAATAAACTGGTGCAATCATAAGTGCAAAACCAACACCAACTCCAGCAATACATCGACCTAATAATAGAATCGTGTAATTTGGACCGTATCCCATTACAACGGATCCTAAAAAGAAAAGTACCGAAGCTATAACTATAGTGTAACGTCGGCCAACATAATCAGAGGTTCTTCCAGCACTGAGTGACCCAATTAAAGCACATAAATTAAGTATCCCTGCTAGAACTTCTGTTTTCACATCACTGATATGGAATTCTTTTTTCACAAAAATCATTGCTCCACTCATCACTCCAGTATCTGAATTCAAACATAAAATTCTCGTTAGACTATTTTTGAAAACGAAAGTTCTTGTAATATAAACAAATCCTAACTTTATATCAACATGACTGAAGAAAAAATATATACATAGAAAACTAACCATAGCCAAAGATGATAGATATCATGGAAGCAACAATGGAACAAGCACAAGCATATTTGTTAATCGTTTTCAAACTTTTTCCTTCACCCCTTTCCATAATTTTGCAATGCAATAATACGTTTGATACAAAAATATTTGTTTTTATGAACAATATAGCAGTAAAGTAAAATACTATTGACACTTTGATTCACTTATGGAACACACTCATTACGACTATTGATAAAACAAAATCAGATCTCTACCCTTTTATGAACTTTATTAATGAACTTTATTAATTTTGAGTTTATATATATATAGGGGGAAAAAAAATCCTATTCTAAAGGTTTTCAGTTTCTCCTTAATTAATTAGTTATTAGTAGAATATATGTGGATAAGAATTGAAGGTCTTACTACTGATCCATTTGCATAGGAACAAAAGTTTACTCGCATTTGATACTTATTATTTAGGATCAATTTTCATTATATTAAAAATAAATATTTGTTTACCGGTATAAAAATTTTAAATGAAAATGAAAAAATGGGGAAAGTAGTATAAAAATTCAAAATCTCACGTGTCCTGTTATATATAACAAATAATAGGAACGGAACTCATACTTCTAACTCTTCCCCCCGGAACGTCTTCTTTAAGAGCGGATCCAACCCTTCTTCTTCCTTCTCAAGCAGATGCCGAACCTCATTATTTAACAAACCAATGAACACAAAGCCGATTTCAAATGGAGCATTGGCTTTACTGCATTCTTTAGAGGTCAAATTTGACTTTAATTAGATTGTTATTAGTATGGAAATAAAATTTGCTCACACTCGATGTTTTTATAGTAGAATGTTTGATCAAAGGATTTGAAGCTTAAATTCAAAAAAAAAAATCAAATTTTACGTTAAAATAAAATTTTAACTTTGAATCAATCTAAAATCATGTCCAAACAAATCGCAGTAGTGTCAAATTTCTACAAATAAATATAGATATAACTAAGCAATTTATATTTCTAATTGTATTTATTATATATACCTAAAAATACACAACTCACACTAGCAGAATTAAATTTGGGTTAATCCTAAAAGGTGTAGAATTTGGATAAGGTTTTGATTTGGTAGTATTTATTTGGAAAATTAGTAAATATTGTGTCTTCACATCTTGCAAAAGAAATTTATTCCCTCCGTTTTTTTAGTTGTCATGATTTTTATTTTTAGAATCAAACTATAAAAATTCTTACTAACATTTTGAGAATTTAGAACAACAATTTTTTCAAGGTTCCAAGAGTGTTTTTGAAATTTTTTTAATTTTATTTAGATTCTAAAATATAGTTGATACTACTACTCAAAAACATCATTTTTTTTTCTTAAAGATTGACCAAACAACTTAAAATTTCAAAATAAGAACTTTTAAAAACAAAAAAAAAAATTGATTTTCCAAAAATTGGTCAAACAAACTATGCACACCCCTTAAGGAAACATTAAGTAAAAGAATAATTAGAATAGATTGCCCCTTATTTATTACTTAATCTTATTTTAATACTATTATTTTCTGTCATTATATTAATCTCTTTCCATATTTATTAAAACACATAAACATTGAGAAAAAAAATATTATATTTTAATAATTTTAAAAAATTACAAGTTAAGTCAATTATTTTTAGTATAACCATAACAAGTAAAATGAATAGGATGAAATATTCATACTTTTGACTTAATTTTTCCTAACTTGTTAATCTTTCATTACCTATAAATAAGAATCATCACTCATCTCTATCTTATCTAAACTAGTAAACAACCTACCTCCTTTTGTGTCATAATATATTAGGAAAATTGTCAACCTATATTATTCACCTTATTTTGCGATTTCAACTTTGAATTAGTCATAAATACAATAGATTTTATTTATAACAAGAAAAAGATAACAATATATTTCTATTATATAGAAAAGCGACAAATGGCAAAAACCAATTTTGTGTTTGTTGACACCCAATTTTGGACCTCCACAATATAGATCAATCATCGAGCTTCTTAAATTACAAACGATTTGAAATAATTGACTATATAAAATTTAAACTATTTTTCAAGTATTTTAAAATGGTTTTGTCACTTTCTTTTTTTTTTCTTTTTTTTTTTTATAATTTTTGAAATAATATATACTTTTGCATAATTGTGTACATATTTATTACCTTTCAAAAATTGTCAAAAACCGTTAAAAAAAAAAAGATTTGTTCTTTAATTAAATATTTTGTTTATTATGTTAGTTGGTCAATAGTTAATTTTATTTCATTTTTTAGTTAATTAGTTTATAATTAAGTTAGTTATTTTATTTTGTTAAGATTAAGAAGCTCATTAATTAATTAATATTAATTCATCTTGTTTAAATTTTAGTCAAACTCTCTAAATTAAACTCAATTTGGCTAGTTCTTAAACTCCAAGATCTAACTCATCTTTAACCTCTAACTTAACTCAATTTTGAGACCAACTCTAACCCATTTATTTTGTTCAACCCGGCCCATTCCAAACCCCAAACCTCAATATTCAACAATTCAATATTCCCAGCCCATTCAAAATACAGTAGCCCAATATCCTTCAATCCCAATAGCTGACCCGATCCAAGCCCATTCCAACATTACAATTTTTTTCAATACAGTACCAGACCACACCTTTACGCGTTCTTAATACAAAAACCAGACGATCCCACGCGCCTTTCTTCTTCCTCATAGCGACGCGACCCCACTGCCCTAATATCGTCTTCTTCATGCGAAATCCCACCAAATCGCGAAGAACCCGACAACGTCAACATCCGCAGCGCCCATACTCATCCCGTCCCCTCGTCCTCTTTTTGTCGAAAGCCCCATCCTTTCTACTATTTCCTAGAGAAAGGGGATTTGAAATTCAAAATTTTAATCCGTTTTCCCTCTAATCGAATTAATTTTCTCCTATAAAAATCCATCTTTGCTTTCAATTTCGTACAGCAGCAAGCATAAGGAGAGGTTTTGGAGTTACTCAGCAATAGTCACTTCTACACTGTAAAATTTTTATGTCTAGTTTTCTGTTTCTAAGTTCGGAGAAGATCGACTCTCGGATTTTCTTAGCTTGCCGTTCGTTTTCGAAGTTCGTGGTAAAAGAATCGCCCCTCTCAGGGTCGTTGTTGTCCTAGTTTTGCTGCACTTCGAAAGGTAAATCTTATTCTGGCCCATGCCCTTTTATTTCTTATTGTGTTGACTTGTTCACTATTTTCATTGTAAGTCGTTTTGAGTGTTGAAAATTTGGGAAATGGCTTTGATTTGTTATTTATTTTGAAATAGCTTCGTTCTGTTTATTTAAGTGTTTCTTCTTTTTAGTTTGTTTCGCTAGGAGGCTTGATGACTCCGGGTGGCTTTAAGTTGGTTTCTTTCCCATTTTTGTGTATTGTTTCATTGTCAATCTCATCTCGCGGGGTTGTGATTTTGTGATATGTAAAAATGTGTCTTTACTTTATTTATTATTCCAGTTAGCATGAATCATGTGAGTCGAGTAATGGGAAGCCTTAGTTCTTTTCCTCTTCGTGTTGTTTACCCCTCTTCGTTTTCTAGCATGTTATTAGGCGAGAGTTTGGTCATTCTATGTCTTAAATCAGCCTAGTGTCGTGTTGCTCTGTTGACCATGATTGTTCATACGCTTATTTTTATTCTTTATTTTTTGAAATAATGTGCTAGTCTTCAGTTAACAATTTTGTTTCCAACATCATGGTTAGTTACAGTAAGGTGTTTTGTTTTCAAAATTGTCTTTGTGTAATTGTGGTGTTCTATATAATGTGATTGAATTTAAAGATTTTTGTTTTTAACTGTTAGCATCATTTACTAGCTTGCTCATTATTATTTTTTATTTGGTAGCATTTATAGCATGTGATTGTTTGCTAATATGTCAAGATGAAATTATTGGAAATAGTATGTAGTATATCACGTGGTGAGCATTAGTGATACTTCATATGCTAATACCTTTTGTACGGTTGTAGTAATTTGTAGATATCTTGAATTAGTTATATCATGATTATTTCTAGTTGAAGACACAACTGCATTTTGAATTATTCAAAACTCTTTACTAATTCCTTCTCCCTTTATTTTGATACATGCGACACCAACTCGAGTTCATCTTGGACCCCATCGTTCTCCCCTTTGCATTCCGAGAGAGCTATAAAGGCCCAAATCCATTTGTTCTCCGAGTCACTCCCCTGGGAATAGAGAAGTTGACGAACAGGTCAAAGGTGGTAAATACAAGGCTGTAGTTGAAATACAAGCCTCCAAAAGTCCTAAGATGGACAATATACATTCATTATATACTGTATACATTCGGTATACATCAATATATAGGTCAAAAATATGGGAAAACGGGGCTGAGGTGATATACAGGTGTTCGGGAGAAAGAAATGCATAAAAAGGGCTGATATACATGCCGATATACATCAGCTGTATACCAAAAACGGGATTGGTTTAAAGGCCAAAATTCCAGCGAAATGGGCCCAATAGGAGGCCCAAATTCATTTCTCCCTTACTCGTTAATTATTTAATTGCGATTATTTATTGTTTGCTATTTAACTCTAACTTTATAAATTTTAATTAACTTAATTAGATTCCCAAAAGATGAGTTATTTCCTTGTGTTGGTTAACTTTTACCTTTTTTTTTAGATCTATTTTATTAATTAAAAATGTTGGCCAAATTATTCTTTTTTAAGTTAAATCTTTTGTTCTTAAAAAAAATAAAATATATAAAACAACAACCAATTCTTTAATGTCTCACACTCGATCACTTTTTATTGTTTAAAAAATGATTTAAAGGTCAAAGTATTTATTCCTCAAGTAACTTAAAATAATATATATATATATATATATATATGTGTGTGTGTGTGTGTGTGTGTGTGTGTGTGTGTATTCATTACTTGGACATTTTCTCAAAAAAGGGTTAGTCAAAACTTTGCTCTCATTCTTCAATTAATTAAGAAATGATTTTCATGCTTAAATTTATTAAATCGGTTTAAATTATTTATTTCAAATTCATCAAATAAATTCTAATTAATCTAATTTTATTAATATTCTAATCTTGTATGTCAAGTCAATTGTTCTATTTTGGATCTTTTCCTCTAAAAAATAAAATAATATAAAATGTGTCATTTATTTAATTATTTTTCTTAAAGTTAATCAAATATATTGTAAGTTATTATATTTTTTATGCTAAATCATTATTTATTTTTATTTTCCTAAAAAATAGTCAAAAATATATTTTAGTCAAATCACAGGTCAACCGCACGTTAGCGGACACTTCGAATGCTTAAACCCTTCTCGAAGTGTAAATTGAACCCCGAACCCTCTTTGGTATTTTCAAATGATTTTTTCTGTTTAAATCTTTGAAAACTATAAGTTTTCTTAATTTTTTTTAAAAATTAAGTGGCGACTCTTTCTAAGTATTTCTCAAATTATTTTATACTTAGAACATTTCAAAAAGTGATTTTTCTGAATACAGTAAAATTACGACACGACAGTGTTTAGTCCACGGGGTTTTTCTTATGCTTGTATTGGACGAACTAATTGTAACGACCTGATTCCGTTGTTAGGGAAAAGCCAATGGGGAAAGAATTGGGGTCAGAAATTTTTTGAGTAGTAACTTGGAAATTCCTAGCCTAGTCCAAATTTGGATGAAATCGGAGTCATGAAAGGTCAAGGAAATCTGGTAACGAATGAGAGATCTAATTATGAATTTGATCACATTAGTAGATAGCTAAGACGTTAAGGAACGCGTACAACTTTACGGAATTGAATTCGGGCGAGTAGAACTCCCGAAATTGATCTAAGCGTGAACGGGTAATGTTTGAATGTCATGGGTTGAAGGTGTGTTGTGAAATGGGGGTTCGAAACTCTCTGTCTCCGTGCAAGCCGCCAGGGCGGGGTCGCTGTAGCGGGATGGAGGCCGCCACAGCAGGACAGTCGCGACTTAAGTCGAAAATAAACCTCAAAAACGTCATTATTCTGCAAACTTCGTTCTTCAGAGTTAGGAGACGACCTCAGGCGATTTCTTGATAGTTTTCCATGACTTTTGGTGCTAAAGGTAAGGATTTCACTCCTCGAATCCATTTTTGATGCGTAGAACGTAAATTTATGGGTATTTATCGGTGGGGGAGGGTTTTAGCCTAAAGTTGATGGTGGAAAAAGCCCTAGTTGCACTTTAGGATCATGGGTTTGGTCTTGGGTTATTGGGTTTGTTATAATCCGGGTAAATTAGACCTTAATTATTGATCCTTGTGTGAAATTACGCGTTTGTAGACCAAGAACAAGCGGAAAGAATCCGAAAAGGGAAGAATCAAGTTTCTAAGGAGGATTCAAGCTTGGGTTAGAGGTAGGTGATGGTTTGATTTCATGTTTGTGTGATGTATGTTAGTAATTGCTTTATTTTAATGCATGTATGTATGTGAATGTTGCACTATTGATCACACCTAATGCAAATGAGTATGAATGAACTATTGTAAGCCATGGATCAACACTTGATTGTATGATTATGAGAATGTACATTGTGATTATGATTGTGGCATCCTGAATAGATCGGGTGTCACGTTCTAACACACTAACTGGGATCGTATGTCATGTATCGACATACATATTGGAACGGGTGTCACGACCTAACACACTAACTTGAATCGGGTGTCACGATTCGGCACACTAACAGTTTGGGTGTGGGTTCCATGAGAGGACCATTGACTTGTCATATATGTGTATTATTGAGAATGTGGAATTGTACACATTACTCTTGAAATGATAACTGATATTGTATTGTTTCTGTATATGCGTGTTTACTATGTTGTGACTACTTATATACATGTTTCACTTACTGGAATAGCCGTGTGATCCTACCAGTACATTATGGTTGTGTACTGATTTTGCACTTGCTCCTTCTTTGTTGAGTACAGGGCATCTTCAGACGGCTACGAATAGACCTCGTTTAGGAGATCAATGAGCAAGATCGGATTCAAGGGTGAGCCAGTTCGCTGCCATGGGTCCTCTATGTTTTAGTCCACTCTTTTCGGACTTAGACTTTCTAGTTAGACTTACACGTATGTTTAGTTTGGGTTGTACCCATTTTCCTTAGACTTGTTGAACTTTAGATGTTTTGGTACGTTGACTTTCAAATTCTAGGGGTGTTTTCCGCAATGTTTTAGTAATGATTTTGTTAGACTTTCGGAGTTTCTAGGAACTCCACTTTATTTCTACATTTAAACTTGTTTTCGTATCTTTAAATGTTTAGTTTTGGATTTAGTTGGTTAGTAGTAATGGTTCTCCCACCGAAGGGTTAGTGTGGGTGTCAATCACGACGGTCTGGGTCGTGACACTAATCTATTTACCGCTTCAATGAAACACTACTAGAATAATGTATTCATCTTTTCTCTATTAAGGAATGCTCTCTGACAAAAAAATGATATCATAGAATCAAATTTTACTTTTTAATTATTTTTTGTGAGCAGAATAAAAATAAAAATCGTGATAATTATAATTTATTTGATTGAAATGAAATAATTATGTTAATTGTGTTTCGTAACAAAAATAAAGCAGGATAGTAAAAGACGTAGTATTGTCAATACATCTAGCTAAGTTATTTATACAAATCAAAGTTAAAAAAATGTTCTAGTAAAAGTTGCTAAGTTACTGATACAAGTCATTGTAAGAAAAAAAATCAAGCAACAGTAATCCCTAATTATGCTTCAATTTTATTTTTCTATCATCTTCCTTTGCAAGTAAATTCGTTACCATATTTTGCTCTCTATGTCAAACTCTTCTTCATATGCTACAAATTGAATTTTAAAAATTAACATAATTATTAATAAATAAAATATTATACCAATTAAAAAATAATTATATCAAAAGAAAGAAAGAAATATAAACCATACAATAATCTACAAACTATTTTTTCAATAGTACCAACAATAAACATCATCTCTTCAAATTTAACAAATATTGTAATTAAACTACAATATATGATTATAATGCTAGTATCAACCGCAAACTGATTGCTAGAGAAAACAATCATATACTAACGACACATTGTTTATTATTACAATGATATTTTTTTATATCATATTTGCTTGGAGGATGATACTACATGATTAATAAAATATTAAGAAAGCATGAAAGTACTTAAAAAATAAAAGACAAACTTGAGAATGAAACATTTCTTACCTTCATGTACTTCTCTTTTTGTTATATGTTAGTTAAATCACATATCTATATAATAAATAAGAGAAAAAAATCATTTTGAATGTGAATCTTCATTAAACTAAATATGCATTTATATAGTTAAAATAGAGGAAATGAAAGAGAGAAAAAAGACTTGAAAATAAAATATTATTTACTTTCATATACTACTTTTTTGTTACATGTTAGTTCATTCACGAACCAATATTATGAAGATGAGAAAGGATAATCTTGAATGTGAATGTTCAGCAAATTAAATATTAATTTATATAGACAAATAGAGAAATAGCATAAGACACCATAAACTTACAAATTAAAATTTGAAGGTTGTGGACATGAAAATTGTGGGGGTTATAACTATTAATTAATGTAAAAATTAAAGAGGTGTAAATTATGAGTAATTAATATTTGTAATAAATTAAATAATAAAAACATAAATACTTATAATATTATCATTTTATGATTAGAAGAAAGAAAATTAAATTTATTAAGAGTAGAAGTTGAAGAGGTGTAAGCTATGGATAATTATTTCTTGCAAATTAGCATGTGAAGAGTTTATGTTGTAAATGTTCCTCCATTAATAAAAAAATTATTTGTAATAACTAAGTAAATTACTTTTACAATATTATAATTAATTTAAATAAGAAAAAAAAATGCCAAAAAAAGAGAAAACAAATAAAAGCAAATGGAGGCTATAAAAAGGTGTCACATCACCTTGTTTCTGTTTCTCCTTCATTATATATATAAACTAAGAAATATATTCGCGCTTCGCGCGGTAAATTAATCAATTTAAAAAATATTTCTAAAGTACAAATTTTGTGAATCAAATATAATAAAACTTTTCATGTCTATGCATAAAAAATAGTTTAAAATATTCATGAAATCTTTCTTATATAATTTTGTTATTAAAATTAGAGTTAGATGAATGGTATTCTTTTTATTATTTTATCTTCTTCAAAAAATGAAAATATATAAAAACATTTTCATTTTTAAATACAGTATATGTGATTCTAATAGTAGTAGGTCTGTTTCTTTCATCAGATATATGACATATTTGTTTTCCAAAAATCTCCTTCATTAAGAATAAAACAATAAAAAATAAATGAAACTAAACATATAAAGGGAAAAAAGAAATATAAGAACCCACTACAATGGAATCGCTCCTCTTCAATTAGACAGTTAAAACTTAAAAGGTATTTACTACAATTTCTTTTGATTATAAGATTAAAATATTGAAATAATATTTTTCCTTTATTTAATTATAAGTATTTAAAACTCTTTTCTTAGTTATTATCCTATGACCAAAATTAAGTCAACTAACAAAGTGTCTTTCTCTAAGCTTATATATGAAAAGTATTATAAATTATAATTTTACTCATGTATTTATCAATATGAGTAAGAAGATATATATTAACTAAAATTTGATCGAAATTTATATCATTTGACTCTTAAGAAAGAATGAATTAAAAAGAGAGAAAACGATTTTTAAAAAGTAAAAAATTAGATAATAGGAATATGATATGACCTTGTTACAAATTTATCCAAAATATAATATGGATTACTAGATGAAATCTTCATGTATTTATGCATACAAATTTAATTATTTTTTGTCAAATTAGTTCAAAAACTTTGCATATCACCTATTTTATAATTAATTAAGTTCATAGCTTAGATTTTTAAAAATTTGCAATTACAAAATTCTCTAATTTTAAATTTAAAGTAGATATTCTAACATTAAAAATATGTGTTAATATAATCCATATCTTATGTAAAAAAAAAAAAAAAAACTATAGATTACAAAGTAAAAGGAAAAAAAATCTAATTTTGTAAAATATTCATGATATGAAATATTTATCCTCTACTAATTTATAATCCGAATATTTAAAATGGTTAAAAACGTATTGACGAAGAACAATGTCACGGAATTTTATAAGCCTCAACTTGTTCAGTAAGATAACTTTTTAGCCAAAAGTAATGTATCTCTAATTGCTTTCAAAATTTTCTTGACTGCTTCCTCTTAACTTTTCTCAAAATCATATTTTTAAAATCCTCATACTATTTCAACATTTATATGAATTGGAACAATTAAATTAATTAAAATAATAGAAGAAAATTATTAGACATTCTTAGTATAATTTGTAAATATACGCTTTTCTCAATGAAACAAATTTCTATTATATTTATGAAGAATGGACAATTAGATCATTTCAATGATGAAAATTTTAAAATAAATAAAATAATGTTCAAAATTTGACTGTAAAAGTGAATTTTGGCAAATAAAATTCTCAGAAAACTCTATTATGTTAACTGCATTTAGTACCCTTAACGGACACTATGAGTGGTTGGTCATGCCTTTTAGACTAAAAAATGCCCCACAAATATTCCAAAAAAAAATGGATAAAATATTCTCAGACAAATCAGAGAATTACTCAACTTAAAGTTAATAAGAATGAGTAAAAGTCCTCATAGTAGCCCAGCGTTTATGGTAAGAAACCATGCTTAAATAAAAAGAGGAAAAGCTCGAATGATAATAAACTATAAAGAGCTAAATAAAAATTGCATATTTGATGGATTTTTTATCCCAAATAAGAATAATTTAATTAACCTTGCAAAAGGAAAAAACTTATTTTTCAAAATTTGACTGTAAAAGTGGATTTTGGCAAATAAAATTATCAGAAAACTCTATTCCGTTAACTGCATTCAGTACCCCTAACGGGCACTATGAGTGGTTGGTCATGCCTTTTGGACTAAAAAATGCCCCACAAATATTCCAAAGAAAAATGGATAAAATATTCTCAGAAAAGAAATTTTTAATTGTCTATATAGATGACATACTAATATGTTCTAAAACATATGAAGAGCATTTGAAACATCTGAAAGAATTTTCAGAAATCTGTTTAAAAATTGAAATTGTTTTAAGCCAAAAGAAGGCAGATATAAACAAAAATGAAATAGAATTCTTATGAATGATTATTTCAAAAAAAGGGATAGAACTCCAAGCACATATCTCAAAAAAAATTATAGAATTTCCTGATAAATTAACAACAAAACAGGAAATACAAAAGTTTTTAGGATGTCTAAATTATGCGGGAGAATTTATTCCTGATTTAGCAAAAGAAAAAAAGGAATATGCTGCAAAAATTAATAAGAAAATCCAACAGACTTGGATGAACACACACAGTGTATTAAAATATTAAAAGAAGAATATGCTAAGTTACCAAAACTTAGATTGCCTGATGATAATGACAATCTAGTATTACAAACAGACGCATCTATTTATCATTGGGGAGCATTATTGCAAACCGATTTAAATGAAATTTGCAGGTACACAAGTGGAACCTTTAATGATGCAGAAACAAGATATTCAACAAATGAAAAGGAATTATTAGCCATTGTTAAAGGAATTAGCAAATTTTCTACATTCCTTCTACCAAAAATATTTATTATTAAAACTGATAACACGCAGGTGTCAGGATTAATATTTAACAAGCTTCCTTCTGAACCTCAATACGGAAGATTGCATCAATGACAAGTGTTATTATCCTTTTATTCATTTACAATAGAATTTATTAAAGGAAGTGACAATTTTCTTGCAGATTTTATCTTCAGAAATGTCCAATATGGACAATCGGACGCAAATCCTGTTAACCAGGAAATATGAAAAAATGGAAACTGTGGATGAATCCATAGATAATAAAAGCCAAAGGCTATTCAAAATCAGAGATAAACTGTCAAAGTTTTCTGAACAAGCTCGGATGTTACAATCCGAAATACATCAATTCAGAAAAGAACAAGCTGAAAACATGAGAGAATTTTTACTCTTGTGTGAACATTTGGATACATATCCAAAGCAGAATTCAATTCTAAAAGGGAATATTAACCCCAATAAAGTGGCAGGAGATGTCCCACTAGCACCTAGTGTCCAAAACATCTCAAAGGTAAGCACGGATATGCCTAATCCTAAATTGAAAGATGAAGGAAAAAGCCGAGCAATAATTGATTGTTCTACTTCGAAAGAAGAAACAAGAACATCTTCAGTAAAAGCTGAAAAAATTATCTCTGGAAAACCAAAAAGCAGTGCTAACATAGTTCCTTCAAGAGCAAAGGTTTTTTCTTCTTTTCAAGTTGGCAAACAGCACCCTAAAGAAGAAGAGTATCTTGCATTTACAAGATACATTTACAACCTCCCAGAAGAAAGCGGAGAAACATTTGGTATTTTAGAAACAACAAGTTTATTTTCGAGAATATCAATATTTCTTAATGGATCACCGGGTTTTACAGCCCAATTATTTGAATTTGGATATTTAGATCGAGTATATGCAAAACCGGATCTAAATGAAATATCACAATTACCATCAAAACTGTTCAATTCAGTTAAAAACTATGCCCAAGGAGATGGCGTTTATTGCAGATTTTTCAGCATTTCTATGGAAAGCAAAGATTTGCAAGCTTATTATCCAACACTCAACTATATATCAGTTGAAAAAATAAAAGATTTTAATGTCAAAGCCACAAGAGTGGACAAAAAAATTCCTCATCTGAATTAAAAGTGGATTCAAACTAGGCGAGCGTTAGGAATAAAAGCATTATATTTTATTCTTAAATGATTCTACAATGAAGACTTCAAGGTCCTAGATCAAGATCATGAGAAGTGTAAAAGATAATAGAGAAAAAGTTAGAATAATTGCCAAAGAGCAATTAGAAAATTGCAGATGTGCAAAATGAGTTATATTCAAGAATACACTTGTGAATTCAAAGAATACTACTATAAATTATTTGACAGTAATCAAGAAATGAAATCATATTTGTAAAAGTATTACCAAAAATTACCAAGGTTTTGGGCCAAATATTTCAGAGAAGAATACGATAAAGAAAACATTAAAGGAGACACTCTAGGTCAAAGAATATCGTTTCTGAACAACACACTTGGTCAACTATGTATGACACATAACATACAAAGAAAAGCCAAAAGAATTAATACACAAACTTATTGTCTTGATACATATGCAGCAACCCAATGGGGATGTGATGATAACAAACCTTATTAAAAAAGGAAAAAGATTAAGAAAGGATTAATCAAAAGAAAAAATATTTCTAAACAAAATTATATACCTAAAAAAAGGTATTATAAAAAGAGAAATAACTTTAGAAAAACAAAACCAACAGATAAATGTAAATGTAATAACTATGGTGAAGAAGGTCATAAAAGTTACGAATATAATAAGAAAAGAGTAAAACTTTCAAAAATAGATAGAATAGACATAGATTCTGATTTAGAATCAGTAAAATCAATAAGAAGCGAAGACTTCTTTAAAGAACTTTATGAAGAATACTCAACAAACTCAGAAAAATCAGAGTAAATGAGTAAAGAAATTCAAAAAGAAGAAAATTCAGTTCAAATTATAGAAACTGAAAAAGATCAAAGAGATATTTAGAAAAATCCAAGGATTAAAATTAAATCTAAAAGCAGAAGATAATCTACTTAGTAGAATGCAAAGAATGTTTGCAAGAGACAAAATTTCCTATCATGAATATCAGGAAAGAGAAAAGGTTATAGAAATTACACAAACAACAGGAAAACATAAATTAAACCTATTAACTAAACAATGATAGATCAAATCCTTAGAAAAATTCCAGAAAAGAAAAGGAAAAACATGAATTATGTTCATTTAGGAGGAATCCAAATATTAGTCAAATCGACTTTAAAGAAGGAATCAATTGTCCAATAGTCATAAATCTATCAGATGAAAGATTCAAGTGTGCAGTGAGGGTGCTTGTAAATCACTAGGTAGCCTAGCTCGACCCAAGCAATGCCTAAAAGTCCCATGCCTTTCTTGGTCGGACAAACCCAACCGGCGATTTCCGACAAGTCTTTCTGAATTGGAAGAGCAAGAAGCGGAACTAGCTCGACCCAAAATCCATAATAAGCTCAAAACACTCAAAATAAGGCGAAATGGTCTGGTGAACCCTTATACTTGTACCAGTTTGTATTTTGAACCCTTCTACTTACACCTTTGTCATCTGGACCCTTAAACTCAATTAAAATGAGACTTTTAAGCCCCTCCAACCATGTGTGTAGCTCACTCTCCTTTATATAATTGACATGTCATATCCATGTCAGATATATTAATGTCACATCATAATTATTTCATAACTATTTTTTAAAATTATTAACCAAAATTATTTAATAAAATGTAAAATAATAACATTTTAATTTATTATTGGCATTTCTAATTCTCCATAATTCACGACCAAAAGAAAGCCATTGCCGGCGTCGTCGCCATTTTTGTTGGCGAAATCACATATACTTTCTCCCTCACCCATCTTCATCTCCGCCGCACACCATCACTCTTTTTCTTTCCTCCTCCAACCTCCACAGTAACAACAACCTAAACCACCGCACAACCAGATCTGGCCACCGCACAACCAAATCTAGCCAAACTTTTCGTAATACTCACACCCCAAATTAAATACAATTTCACACCAACCTCTACCGTGAAACTCGTCGAAATCTACCCATTATAGTTTCTCCCCTTCCCATTGTTTCATGGCCCAAACCATCGCCGTCGTCACCATTATTGCCAGCGAAACCACTCATATTCCTTCCTTTACCTGCCTTCATCTCCGCCACATGTCATGACCATTTTCCTTTCCTTCTATAACCTCACAAAACCAACAACCTAAGCCAACACACCAAATCTAGCCGAAAAATAGATTATGGAAAAAAAAGGGCTGGACGGGGGTGAATATGGCTAAAAATGAGGTGTAATGGGTGAAGAAGAAGGAGTTTTTTAATTAATGGTTTTAAAAAATTATAATTTTAAATATTTTTTAAGTAAAAATGCTCCTCACTCGCCTTAATAGGCGTGTAGTTACACATTTTTGCCAACTCAGACATCTTACTGCCACATATAAGCCTGTTCAATGGTCAGAGAGGTTTGTTAAATTGTGTTTTATTGAGTTTAAGGGTCCAGATGACAAAGGTGTAAGTAGAAGGATTCAGAATACAAACTGATATAAGTATAAGGGTCCACCATACCATTTCGCCTCAAAATAATAATCTAATAATACAATTATGCATAGAATATAAAGCAATAAGTTATTATTTGCCAATAACATAGTATAAATATAAACTTTTAGCCGAATACCACTCCACAATTTGGCATATGTAGTTAGAGATAATCTAAAAAATGAAGAGAGATCAAAGAGCCTAGCTAGGGGTGTACATGACCGGGTTGGTTCGGGTTTTTCAAATATCAAACCAAACCATTTGTGTCAGATTTTTAAATCTATAAACCAAACCAAACCAATAAAACTCGGGTTTTTCAATATCGGGTTTTTTTGGGTTTTTCGAATTTTCGGGTTTTTCTGATAAAGTATTCATACATACATATAATTTACTTGTACTTCAAATATTTCTTTAGTCCTACCAAAATACAACTATCTAAGGTGTTTCTTAAGAAAATAACACATAATATGATATGAGTAATGACACTAAAATATCCAACAAAAAAAACATAATAAGAGTATAATTTTTATTGAACCATTCAGACTTCTAAGTTTTAAACTTGAAATAATATATTAAAAAATAAAAACTATGAAAAAGTATAAGAAATATTTAAAAATTATATCAAAGTAAATATTTTTATGTATAAAATAAAATTTTAAAATTATATATATAATGTTGGGTTGGTTTGGTCTCGGGTTGGTTTTTTTTTTTAGTTAAAACCAAACCAACCCAAATATAGTCGGATTATTTTTTTCAATACCAAACCAAGTCAAACCAACCACTAGTCGGGTTTTTTTTCTCGATTTACGATTTGATTCGGTTTTCGATTTGGTTTTGTACACCCCTAAGCCTAGCATCTGATTACATATGTGAAATGAAAGAGGAGAGTGGTTAATGAGATAGAGAATGAATACACCTTTAAGCCTTGGAAGGAATTTAATTAGCTGTAGAGAGAATATGCGTAGGAAAATAGTGAGGATTAACAGAGTTTAAATAGCTATTAGAAATTAAATATAACCATTAATGTTGCAATTATTAAAAAATTAAACTTTTCTAATTAGTCTAATTTGTATATAATCAGTTATGCGGATTAGGAAAACGTCCTAAATTTAATTGGAGAAATTACTACGTGTTATAATTATACTAAATGCACCACTATGTTCTTAGCCGTTGCATAATTTATTTTGATAGTAAAGGTAAATGTAAAAATGCTAATAGTAAGGAAAGAGAGTAACTGTTAATAATAAGGAAAGAGAGTAAATATTTAAAAAGTTTTTTTGAAGAAAAAATGAAAGAAAAAATTCTAAGAAAATAAATAAATAGTAATAGAGGCCAATGAAGTATGCCACATCTGTGGGGGTTTTTTTAACTATATATAACTATATATATAGATATATATAGATATAGATAGATTATTAGGAGTGTAATAAATATATCTCAATGCTGACTAGACCAAATATGTGTATACATACACCCAAGCGCGTCTTACCCAAATTTTTCGTATACACACTCAAGCGTGTTTAACCTAAAAAGAGCAGTGCATGGTTAATTAGGTTTGATTAACTACTGGAGATGACAGTTAATGAGACCTCAATGCTTGATATACTTATTGTTTTTGCCCCACCTCTCATTCAAACTGAAGAGCATTGCGGATGAGGAACTTGATTTTGTTATGATAGTGAATAATTCTCTCCATATAAGCTATCATTTGAAATTGAGTTAAGCTAAAAGTTTATTTTTCTTATCAAGTAATGTTTGTTATGTGTTGTCTCAATATTTATATCATTCTGACAGTTTAAATTTATGAAATGTCATTTACTCTATGTTTACCAAGTAGAAGAATAAATGCTTCGTTAATACAAGGAAGCTAAATTTGTTAGCACAGGCATATTATATCTAGTTGTAGTGAAAAAAAGAGAAGTTTATTTCCACTATTTTGACGTATAAATAAAGAGAAGCAAAATTGGAAAATTCTTCCCTTGAAATAAGTTGCACTAACAAAGAAAAACATACATAACTATTTTTAAACTAGCCAACCCTCCTCTTTTATTCGCGTTGTGCATAGGCGCTAGCTAATACAAAAATTTATTAAATAATAATTGATGAAGGCGTCAATGATTTCCAATCTCCACCTCTTTTCTAACATTCTTAGAATCTTTGCTTTTAGTGAAAAGAGCTTCCATTTCTTCCAAAGACTTTCCTTTAGTCTCAGGCAAGAAAAAGTAGAAAAAGATCAAAGCAATGACTGATATCCCAGCAAACATGAAGAAAACACCTGCAATTGTCATTGCTGACATCATTGACAAAAAAGTCATAGAAACTGTTGCATTCATCAACCTGTTAACTGCAACACCAATTCCGACTCCTAAACCCCTATACCTAAGAGGAAAAATCTCAGCAGTATATACCCAAGTAACAGGCGCAAGCCCAACATTGAAAAATGCCACATATGAATAAGTTGTAATTATGCTAAGGACCAAAGTCCATATAAGTTTGCCACCAGATTGCTCTGCCAAAAACAAGAAAGTCCCAAGTCCAGTTAATGCCAAAATCATCCCACTTACACTCGTTAACACTAGCTTTCTCCTACCAACTCTGTCAATCAAGATAGTCGACAACACTATGAATGAGAACTTAGTTAATCCAACACCACATGTCGCAAGAATTTGGTGTTTATGGTCATGTACCCTGCTTTCGCAAATATTCTGTGACTATATAATATCACAGCTTCAATTCCAGTTGCATGTTCAAAGAAATGAATTCCTATACCAGCAAGTAAAATCCTTTGAAGTGATTTTGTTGGTTTTAGAAGCAATTCTTTCCAAACACCTTCGTCTTGTTTCTTTACTGAAACTGAAATCTTGGCAACATCATCATCACAATTTTCATCCATGCCTAAATTTCTTTTAACCTCCCTCAATCGGAATTCAGCTTCTTCAGGAGAATTTGAAACTTTGTGCATTATTTCCTTGCCTTCTCTTAGACGGCCTTTCATGATCAACCATCTAGGAGACTCTGGCATTCTGAGAATGCCAATCGCCAAAAAAACTGAAGGGATTGCAGCAAGTCCTAACATAATTCTCCAACCAATTCTCAGAGGCAATCCAGCAAAAACATAATTAGACAAATAACCAAGCAAAATACCCGTGCTAATTCCAATTTCTGGAAGAGATGACAGAAATCCACGAGTCGATGGAGATGAAACTTCTGCTGAATAAACTGGTGCAATCATAAGTGCAAAACCAACACCAACTCCAGCAATACATCGGCCTAATAATAGAATCGTGTAATTTGGACCGTATCCCATTACAACGGATCCTAAAAAGAAAAGTACCGAAGCTATAACTATAGTGTAGCGTCGGCCAACATAATCAGAGGTTCTTCCAGCACTGAGTGACCCAATTAAAGCACATAAATTAAGTATCCCTGCTAGAACTTCTGTTTTCACATCACTGATATGGAATTCTTTTTTCACAAAAATCATTGCTCCACTCATCACTCAAAGATTCGAATTCAAACATAAAATTCTCGTTAGACTATTTTTGAAAACGAAAGTTCTTGTAATATAAACAAATCCTAACTTTATATCAACATGACTGAAGAAAAAATATATACATTAGAAAACTAACCATAGCCAAAGATGATAGATATCATGGAAGCAACAATGGAACAAGCACAAGCATATTTGTTAATCTTTTTAAAACTTGGTCCTTCACCCTTCTCCATAATTTTTCAATGCAATATTATGTTTGATAATAAAATATTTGATATATAGTAGTAAAGTAAAATACTATTGACACTTGATTCACTACCTTTTATGAACTTCACTAATTGTGAGCCTACATATATAGAAAAAAAATCTTATTCTAATTATATTTCCTATTTATTTGGGTTTTCAGTTTTCTAAAACGGCTATCTCCTTAATTAATTAGTTGTTAGTTGAGTATATGTGGATGAGAATTGAAAGTCCTACGATTTCTGATGTGGCATTTGAACAGCGACCCATTTGTATCGGGAGAGAAAGTTTCTTTGAAGGGAGGTTTCTGAAATTATCTCTAAATTTTATTGTGGTCTTTATTATATTGATCTCAAGACATATCCACTTATCCATACACAATTCAGATTAAGAGAATTAAATTTGGGTTAATCCTAAAAGGTGTTGGATTTGGATAAGGTTTTGATTTGGTATTTATTAGGAAAATTAGTAATTCTGTATTGTGTCTTACATCTTGCAAAAGAGATACATTAGAAAACATTTGTCTGTTTATAAATATTTACCTTTTTTTCCAATATAAAATAAAATAGGTTTGACTTTCAGAAACCACATTTTATTTTAAAAATTAATTAAACGTCGAACTAGTTTTTATTTAAAGTGGGTCTAATGCATACTCCTTTCAATCCATTTTTACTAGTCGTGCTTGTTAGGTTATTTTAAAATTTTCCTTATTTTGAAAAATATTTTTATTGGAAGTGTTCTTATAAAAAAAAAATCAAAAAAAATACTTTGTATTTGGCTAATTAATTTTAAAAGCACTTGTTGTCGATATTAGAATTTATAACAATAGATTTTGCAAGGTTCCAAAAGTGTTTTTGAAAAAAAAATGTTTTTTTAGATTCTAAAATGTAGTTCTTACTTCTTACTACTACTCAATAACATCTATTTTCCCTAAAAATTGGCCAAACAACTCAAAATTTTAAAACAAAAACTTTTAGAAAAGAAAAAAAAATGATTTCCAAAAATTTTGTCAAACAAGCTATGTATATCCCTTAAGGAAACATTAATAAAAAAAAATAGATTATATCGCCCCTTATTTATACTTAATCTTAATTTAATACTATTATTTTCTTTCATTAAATTAATCTCTTTCCATATTTATTAAAACAATGGACAAGCGTTAGAAAAAAGTTAATTCCATTGTAATTTTAAAAATTACAATTATTATAGTTAAATCAAGTATTTTTAGTAATCCTAACAAGTAAAATAACAGCATGAAATATTCATACTTTTAACCTTAATACTTCCTAACCTGTAAATCTTTGGTTACCTATAAATAAGAGATATCACCAATTTATATCTAAACTAATAAACAACCTACCTCCTTTATGAGCCATAATTTTATTAGGAAAAAAAAACATCGATTTTGTCAACTAATTGTATCCACTTTAATTTGAGATCTCAACTTGAATTAGTCATAAATGTTGTAGATTATATTTATTTAATACAAAAAAGATGATAATATACTTTTATTATATTGAAAAACCTTGAGTGGACAACTGGACATTAGTAATTTTGCCAAGTTGAATCTAATTGGTTTTTCTCATGCTTGTTCTAGAAGAATGGATTTATTTACCTCTTCAATTTATCTTTTCTCTATTCAGGGTTGTTCTTTGACATTATTTTTTATTTTATGTTGTAATTTCAATTCAAGTTTTCATCTCCATTTTTGCCCTAAATCTTCAGATTTTCATTAGATTTCCTAATATTGTCTTCTTCAACTGCAATGTTCTTCTTCAACAATCATTTTCTTTCTTTCAAATACTCTTTTGAGTGATTTTCATGTGAGAAATTATTTTTAAGTTAACAACAAATATATGATAATCATGCTATTATTTATATTAGTGTGAGTTAATAATAAGATGTCGACACGTGTATAATATATTATTTTGTATTTATTCATAACAAATTTTATTTACTTTTATAAAATTTGAATAATTTAATTCAAAGTCTAGAATATTAGATGCCTAAAACAAAATTTCTGGGATAATTTTAGAGATCTCCCCTCAAGTTTTGACCCATTTTACTAATTTTCCTTATAGTTTTCGATATTACAATTACCTCCTTTATTTTGATGTGAGAAATTTTATGTTGTGGGATAGAGAACTGGTAATAGGTAAACAAATTTCTAGCCCTTTGTTGGACCGTGCTTAGCATGGGCCTCAGCCTATCTAGTATATATAGTGAATTTTACATAAATCTCATAAGGTTCGTTTGGTTTGAAGATTGGATTAGTTATGTTGGACTATTTATCTCGGGATTACTTATCCTGAGTTTATTTCTTATTTATTGTTTGGTGTATTGTATTAGAGCTAACTATTATACATTTTGATTTTAAAAATTTTGGTGCACTCATTTGGAAAAAAAGAATAATTACTTACTCAATGCTTGGACATCCTTCGTAAAATTTCTGGCTATGCCATTAAATTAAATTGCGTTCGCCGTTCGATATATCGAGTCTCGATTTCGGATACATCTCTCGATATTCGAATACATCGCATGTGTTTCGATACATCGCATAAAGTAATGTACCCGAGAATAAGAGTAGAGATTTTTGTAATTTTTTCAAATGATAGGAAATTTTAGAAAATATGGCAAAATAAGTTGTATGTTTAGGTAATTTTTCCATATCTATATATATATACCCAATTTGCGACCACCTATAGTACTATACTACATAATACTAGTTATGAAATATTGGATGCACATACCTAATATTTGTTCACAAATTTATTTTTAAATAGAGTTAATTAAATAATATTAAATCATCTTAATATATAAAATAAATACTTGATTAACCTTATTAATATTGATAAACTTTAGGCGATATTGATTAAATGATTTAATTTTGTTACTCTAAAATAATTTATAATATATATTTGTATGGTAGTAAATCATCTTATTCTCTTTTTTTTCCGCAAATCCAATGCAAAGAAACCTATTGAGTTGTCCATAATTATGTATTTTTCTTCATTGAACGTTGAGTTCTTTTGCAAAAAAATGTGTATTAGATTCTTTCCTCGAAATCTCTATTTTGGGGTTCAGTAGATATAAATAGAAAGGGTTTTATTTATAATACGGAAAATAGTTAACAGTGTCTTTAAACTATGTGAAATGAATAAAACTATATTTTGTTTATAATTTGGTCAAAAAATGTCATCGCGGTCAATATTTTGGTCCAAACATATTCTTATTGTTATTTAATGAGTCAAAAATGTATTTTCTCAAATAAATGTATCATTTATTTTTGTTTGAATACATTCTTTTCTTAATAATATTTTTTATTTACAAATATTTATCCTACTTCAATTAAAAAAAATATTTCTTATTTAATTATAATTGGTTTTTATTGTTATCTTGATAAAAACTAACAGAAACTTTGGAAATTAGAATTTAGAACAATAGGTGTTGCAAGGTTCCAAAAGTGTTTTTGGATAATAAATATTTTTTCTAGATTCTAAAAAATAGTTTTTACTACTACTCAAAAATATCTATTTTTTTCCTAAAAAGATTGATCAAACAAATCAAATTTCTAAAATAAGAATTAAAAAATATATATTTTAATTTTCCAAAAAAAATGGTTAAAAAATTGGTTACCCCTTATTTATTACTTAATCTTAATTTAATACTATTATTTTCTTTCATTATATTAATCTCTTTCCATATTTTTTAAAATAAGAGATAAAATGTATTATAGATAAGTCAATCAGTTTATAGGATGGAATATTCATTAGGAAAAATTTTATTAGGAAAAATACATTGATTTTGTCAACATATATCCATCTTATTTTGAGATCTTAATTTTGAATTAATCATAAATACAGTTATTTTGTTTGACATAGTGTTTGGCTTTATAACGTTTAATTAGTTTATCTCTTATGCATTTCTTTTAACAAGAAAAAGATATGGTGAGAAAAATTAATACGAAAAATGAAAATTAATTAAAATAATTCTTAATCAATTAATTAAAAACGTTCTTTCCACAAATATAGTTATTACTAGTTTAGTTGTTATCAATCTCATAATTAAAAGTATTAATCTTTTATTTTGGTTCTTCTTTCATCCTTCTTTTCTAGTTGCTAATTCTTTTTTTTTTAAACATTTATTATTAGTATTTATTCAATGTTAATTCAATATAGTGGTAGATATGATTTTACAGGAAAAATTTTAGTGCTTTGAAAACTGATATAATTTTTATTTTTTATTTGAATCTGTTTTATTTTTAAATACGTTTTTTTTTTTTTTTTTTTTTTTTTTTTGTAATTTGTGTTTTTAGATGAATAATTTTTTTAATGAATTTGCATAAATTTGGCAATGAAGTTTTTCTTGAAAAGACTCCATATTTTACAATTAGCATATTATGTATACAAATTTCATAGATCGGAAACTTTTTTAAAATGGCTAAAATAAATCAAGTCGATGTCTCTACTTTTCTAAATTATAGACCTACGATACTTAAAACTAGGGGTGTGCATTCGGTTTTTTGGTTTGGTTTTTCACTATTCGGTTTGGATTTTTCGGTTTTTGGTTTGTAAAAGTGTAACCCAATCCGATCCAAAATATATTTGGTTTGGTTTGGTTTTCCTTTATTCGGTTCGACTTTTTTCAGTTTGGTTATTCGGTTATGTCAATAATTAATAACATAACAAAAGTAGTAATATTGATTCTCTTAAATATACTTTATAATATAAATCATAAGTAAAACTTAAAACACAATACTTATAATTATACTTATTATAGATGTTCAAATATAAAATATAAATGTAATCATGATGAAAGACAATAACCAAAAAGGGACAAAAGTGGTTAACTCTAACTTAAGTCTAAACCTAAATATATATATATATATATATATATATATATAAATATAAATCGGTTTTTTCGGGTTTTTTATTTTTATTTTTTTAAATCCAAAACCAAACCAAAAAACCAAACAAAGTAATTTATTAATCCAAAACCAATCCAAATAAAAATTCGGTTTGATTTGGTTTGGTTATTCGGTTTAATCCGAATAGTGCACACCCCTACTTTAAACTATGTCTCTTTGGGATAGTTTATTAGTTATTAATGGGAAAATGGTTGATATATCCCTTAACTTTGCTATTTAGAGATAATATACCCCTTGTTATTAAAATTACTCATATATACCTCTATTGTTACACAAATGACACACATATACCATTTTCTTCTAACGGAAGTGAAAAAAAATAATTGAAATTATTTTTTTTAAAAAATTATTAAAAGAAAAACCTATGTAGGGTATATTTGATCATTCTCACACCTTTTTTTTTAACTTTATTGGTTCAATGGCTAATATGAATTTATTAGTTGAGAAAATAGTCAAATACGCTCTTAACCTATAATTGAATTCTTAACTATACACATATTTTACGGGGTTCTATTATCCCCTTAAACTATTTTAAAGAGGAACAAATATACCTTTTAAGTGTTGACATAACAAAGAGAATGTATTCACTCTCTTGAAGGCATGTGTGAGTCAAAAGAACGGATAAAAAGACATTTTATAATATTTTGTTAAATATAATATTATTACTTTTGTTTTTTATTTTATTTTCTTTACTTTTTTTTGTAAAATAAATAATCAATAATCCATCGATGAAGTATTGCAAAAGTGATGCAATGGAGACAAAGAAGGAACCAAATAAGAAATTTTCAAAGAGAAGAAGAGACAGGTGAGTAAGATCGTCAAGATATCTAAGAGATGGTATAAAGTGATGAAAGATGATGATGTTTGTTAACAAAATTCAAATAAAGAAGAGCTGCATAACTACTTTCGGGAAATCAATTATGAACAAGTTAGTTATAGAAACAGATTGTTTGTTACATTCAAAGAAGGCATCAAGGTGTATAGAATAATGTAAGCTTGAAGGTTCATCTTAGTAAAATAATTCTCTTCATCAAAATATACTCTCTAGTTACTATTTATCTTAGAAATATTCATGGTATTAGAGCCACGATCGAAGTTTGAGTGGATCAAAGGCGTGAGTTACAAATC
This sequence comes from Solanum commersonii, assembly GCA_029007595.1. NCBI lineage: Eukaryota > Viridiplantae > Streptophyta > Magnoliopsida > Solanales > Solanaceae > Solanum > Solanum commersonii. Next base: position 4,078,983 of record JAJTWQ010000051.1, read on the forward strand.
ACAAATTTATGAAATCAGAATCTAATAGTCATCAAAGCAAATCTTAAATTTCTGAAATCAGAATCTGATAGTCGTCAAAGCTTCCGCAATTTCAATCAAAGTGAAGATGATAGGTGTGGATCTCAGAAGTGGCAATGGTGATCAGACTGCTGGAGAAAGTAGTGGTGGAATACTGGCATGGATTTGGTGTTCTACATCAATTTTGTCGATAAGCCAAGGGTTAGATTACAATCATCCCTTGTTCTTGAGCCCAACTGCTATCAGTGGGGTTAATTTGATCTCATTTCAACTTCTTGGAATTGAGAACTATGTTGTATGGAGTCGATCAATTAGATTGACTCTACTTGGAAGAAACAAGATCGCTTAGTGGATGGTTCATGTATGAAAGAATGAGTTTCTCCTTAATTGAGGGGTCAATGGGAAAGGGTAAATGTTGTGATTCTCTCGTGGCTTCCCAATTATGTTTCTAAAAATGTATTGGGAGGAGTAGCATTTGCTTCGACAATTCAACATGTATGGAATGACTTAAAGGAAAGATTTGATCGATTAGATGGATCAAGAACTTGCAGCCTGCACAAAGAAATTACAACTCTCCAACAAGGTACAAATTCAGTTTCTGTGTATTTCACCAAACTCAAGAATCATGGGGATGAGTTTAAGGCTCTAGTCCCAAATCTGGATGTAATTGTGAAAATTCAAGAGGATTTATTAATCATTTAAATAGGCAAAAACTCTATTAGTTTCTTATAGGTTGAATAACTCATATGGACAAGCTAGAAGTCAAATTTTGTTAATGTGTCCTATTCCGTGGGTAAATCAGGCTTATGCTATGGTTGTGAGTGATGAGTGTCAAAAATATATTTCCAGTAATGCTAGTATGGGAATGAGTACTATAAGTGCAATTGGAATTGATCCATTAGTGATGTACTCAAGAACTGGTGATCTTTTAATGCACAAGGGACTAACAAGTACAAGAAGAACTTTGGAGTGGCATACTAAAGATCAGTGCTATAAATTGATTGGGTATCCACCTGATTTTAAGTCAAAAAGGAAAGTGATTAATGGCCTTGATAAAGCTGCCTATATGATGATGAATGATGAAAACAATGAAGAAAATGATGGGTATAGAGGAATGTCTGGTGGCTCTACACTCAACTATTGATTCAATACTAATGGAGCATACAAAGGCAAGCATGTATCTAGTCAAGCAGATAGACTCGAAATGGATAAGTGTGCTAATCATTTCTGTTGGGGTTATTTGCCCTGATTTCTTACCATAAATATGTTTTCCTTTTAAGAAAATGTTTTAATATTTTGACTAGTCCTTTTCTTGTAGGAAAGGTTTAGGACTCTATAAATATAGGTCTGTTCCTTCTAACTTAATTAGCATTCACAATGTAGTCTTAAGGGCTTTGAGAGTTTTGGTTAGGGGAGAATTTGTGGGTCACAAGCTTGATACGTTATCACTTGTGTGAACCTCCCATGTATTCCGAGTGAATTGGTTGAGGTTATTTCTCTCTATATTTTGTACTCTCATATTTATAGTGGATTGCTCATCTCCTTTGTGGACGTAGGTCGATTGACCGAACCACGTTAAATTAATGAAGATCTTTGTTGGAGAAATTGTTTCAGAGAGGTTCTCTGTGTTGAGACGTAGATTTGATGGAGGAGATTATGGAGAAGAGATACAAGATCCTAAAGATTTTGTGAAGAAGGTGGACAAATTTATTTTGTCAGAAATTCAGGCAAAGGGGGAGATTTGTTGGGGTTATTTGCCCTGATTTCTTACCATAAATATGTTTTCCTTTTAAGAAAATGTTTTAATATTTTGACTAGTCCTTTTCTTGTAGGAAAGGTTTAGGACTCTATAAATATAGGCTTGTTCCTTCTAACTTAATTAGCATTCACAATATAGTCTTAAGGGCTTTGAGAGTTTTGGTTAGGGGGAGAATTTATGGGTCACAAGCTTGATACGTTATCACTTGTGTGAACCTCCCATGTATTCCGAGTGAATTGGTTGAGGTTATTTCTCTCTATATTTTGTACTCTTATATTTATAGTGGATTGCTCATCTCCTTTGTGGACGTAGGTCGATTGTCCGAACCACGTTAAATCTGTCTCTTTTGATGTGTTTCTCGTTTGTCTTCTTACTCGTGGTCTTTCGAGATTTGTTTTGCTAGCTTCCGCATTACACCTGCTTATTTTAGAGTCAGTACAGTCAAATTTTAGAGATGCTAAAGTAAACACAAAGCTCTAGAAACATATATGAAGGTGTAATCCAAGCTAATGCATTAGGTAAAGCCTTATTAGTTTCTGAAAATAATAAGATGTGGATTATAGATACAGGAGCTACAAACCAAATGGTCTCAAAGGTTGGAATGCTAACTAAGGAGTTTATAAGAAAGGTTGAGTTTCCAAAGCCTGTATACTTACCTAATGGTGAAATAGAACATGTGACATATACAAGGTCTTGCCACATTTCTCTAAGAAGTATAATAACCAATGTGTTTCACATTCCAGAATTCAAGTATAATTTGTTGTCGATGTAAAAAAGTGACTCGAGAGTTAGGTGGTGCTCGATAACTCTTTTCCCACATTTTTGTGTATTTCGGGATCTCTACACCGGCAAGGTGAGGGAGATTGGTAAAGAGGATGATAGGTTATACTTGTTGCTCGACCATATTACATCTACTCAATTGCAAAGATCATGCATGAGGGGTAAAAGAAAAGAATAAGGAGGAAAAACAACTCAAAAATGAAGAGATCTATATATGGCACAGGAGGTTGGGTCACATGTCATCTCACATGCTAACAAAGCTATTTTCTGTTGTTGACACTCAATTTTGACCCTCCACAACATAAATTAATCATCGAGCTTCTTCAATTTCAAACGATTTAAAATAAGTAGTTTTATAAAAATTGCAAAAAAAAAATAAAATAAAATAAAATAAAATAAATTTAATGTGCAAGTTATTTTAAATAGTTTTGTCACTTATTTTATAATTTTTAGATAATATATATGTTTTACATAATTATGTATATAATTATTATATTTTATGAATATTCAAAAATCGTCTCAAAAAGAGTTTGTTTTATATTCAATTAAATTAATTTGGTTTAAAGTACAAGTTATTTATTTATTTTTTAATTATTCTTATTTTATATTATTTTGTTTTATTTGATTTTGTTGATTTGAAAAGCACATTTTATTTAAGTTACGTTATTTTAGTTATGGCCATAGTTTTAAAATAATTAGTTTTATAAAAGTAATAATAATAATATAGTTTGCAAGACTTTTAAATAGTTTGTCACTTTTCATAAATTTTAGATGGTGTATATGTTTTACATAATTATGTGTATGATTAGTATATTTTATGATTATTCGAAAATCGTCAAAAAAATAATAATTATATTTTAAATATTAGGTATGGTTATAGTTTTGAGTTAATAAGTTGTATGAAATTCAAAATACTTTCAAGTTTTTTTTTAAGTAATTTTATCACTTTTTAATAATAAGTATGTATATTTTGCAATCACGCTATTTTATAAATATTTGAAAATTATCACAAAGGATTTTACATTTTATTTAAATATTTTATTTTACTTTAAGTTATAGTTGTAATTTCGAGTTAATTAGTTTTGTAATTGAATTAATTAGTTTATAGTTAAGTTTATTTTATTTTTATTTTATTTTATTTATTTATTTTCGTTAAGATTAAGAAGCTCATTAATTAATTTATATTAACTCATCTTGTTTAAATTTTAATCAAAATTCACCAATTAAATTCAATTTGACTAAGTTTTGAACTTCATTCTTTTGCCAACATCTTAAACCCATCAAAAGACCAAGTTTGGGCCTTACTTCATAATTCCCAGCCCAACAACAATACACTCATCAGCCCACCTTATTCCCAACCTTATCGCACCCCATTCCCACAATAACAGCCCACAAAACATACAATACAAACAATACAACATCAACACCAAATGACCCCACCCCGCACCGTACGTTTTCTTCTCCTTTTTGATTGCAAAACAGAAACCAAATCCCATCGGCAGACCCCCGAAACTGCACGACCCCTTGCCCATACTTGCCTTCGTCTTCTTCACGCTCAACCCGGAAATTGCGTCTCTACCTTGCAAGAACCCATACCCCGCAAACCCATCACCTTCACGTCCCCTTTCCCCCGTTTTAAGGGATTTTTCAAAGCTTTCTCTCGTTGTCTTGAAAAGGGGCAAAGTGAATTCAATTTTAAAAATTGGAAGTTTCACGCGATTTCCACAAAATTTCCATCTATATATTCATACATTTTAACCATTTGTTGAGGACGGGGTTGGGGGAAGTTCTTTGGCAATAGTAACTTTACCTTTGAAATTTTATATTTTAGCTTGTCTTTGTTCTAAATTCCGAAAGGTAGTCGCTTTAATTTTGCCTAAAGTTCTTGGCTTCTTTGTTCGTATCGAGATCTCGTGGCGGAAGAATCGCTACCCTCCTTTGCTCATCGTCTCCGTTTGCTGCCCCGAATAGGTAAAATTCGATGTCCTTTATGATGCTCTTTTCCTCTTTTATTTCCAAGATAATATTCTGGCGTGTTGAAGTTTTTTCCTTGATCCGTGATTATATAGCAATCGTTGGTGTTTATTTATTTTTATTTTTTTTCTTAAATACTCCATACGGTCTGATTTAAATGGTTTCGGAGTTGAGTCATGATGATAGTATGAATTTGTCGTTCGACATTTGAACTTAGCTAAATGCTACTTCTTGCGATAATAAAGGGTGTGGCATTATAGATATGGATTAAAATTTAAGATTTTTGTTCATTTTATTCCCTTCTTTTGCCTTATGTTAAGTCTTGTTCATATTGAGATATCGAGTTATGTGTGTGCTCGTCGTTTCTTGTCTCAAGGACCTTGACGACCTTAATCGTATGTTTTTCCACCACCCGCTCGTGTTTCCTGATTAAGACTTATTTGTCGTTATTTATTTATTTATGGTCAAGAACATGGAAGAGTGTGATGGATGTTCTCTTGTCTTGTTCAAGTTTGAGGTTGCTATCTAGTCTCTTAAAGCTAGTCTTACGTCCTTGCTTGGGTCTTTTCTTTGGATTACATGTTAAGCTATAAGAATTTGAGTCATTCTAGTTTGAATCCGCTGAGAGAGCCGAGACTCGTTTATGCCGCTAACCTTGGTCTTACAATCGATATCTTGGAAAGTTTTAATTTGTGTTGGCTCTTTTAACATTGCCTTTTAGTTTACCTCTAAATTGTTTGCCCTCGTGATTTTTTATGTTTAGCCCAATTTGAATAATATTCTTTATCCTTCGGTTGTATGATAAACTTCTTTGTTTGGATTCATATCCTTGAGAAAATGGCATACATGTTCGTTTCTTCCCTACTCTTTTGTTGAAGTTGTTAGTGTTAGTGTGTCTTCCTTATCCATGTGTAAGAGTCATGCAAATTTTATTGTTAGTGGTTCTTTATTTTTGATATTTAATCGTTTCTTGCTTCTATGTGGTTTTAGTTTTTTGTTGTTAATATTTATGACTAGATTATGGGTAATAAGCCATCTTTCTAAAATCAAATACTCATTGGTGTCCTCTTCCGTAACTCATAAATCTCTTCCTATTTGTTTTATTAAATCTGTGTGTTGTTGTGATCATATTTATGTTGGCTCTTCTTGTCTTATGTATGTCAATTAAAATCTGCAATAGCTTATCTACTAACTAAATTGTTTAAATGTTAGTTTGTAGTCATGTATTATATATCTTTGCTCCTTACTTTGTATGTTCCTTCTCTTTATTTGCATGAATCGCCCCCGAGTCCACTTTGGACTCCTCCATTTCTCTGTACCTTGCATTTTCGAGCCAAGGAGGCTCAAATCTTGTTCTTGTCGAGTCAGCCAGCAGTGAAAATCAAAGAACAGGTCAAAATGGAGCTACTACAAGTTTCGGAAAGCAGGAAAATGGGCTGTATACACTAGATATACACTGATATACATCAGCTGTATACCAAAACGGGTTTAGGATTAAACCCCAAAATTTCGCGAATTTGGCCCAAAAAGAGGCCCAAATTCAATTTCTCCTTACTCTTTAATTATTTAATTGCGATTATTTATTGTTGTTTAATTCTGACTTTATAATTCTTAATTAACTTAATTAGATTCCCCAAAAGACGAGTTATTTTTGTTGTGTTGGTTTACTTTTAATATTTTTGTGTTCATTTATTTTACTAATAAGATCTTATATCATTAATTGAATTAAAACTCTTTGTTCTTAAAAAGAAGCGTTATTTAATTTATTTATTTTTCACTTAACACACTTTTTAGTTCGTTTAAAATTGTTTTCAAATTAAGGTTTCTCCCAAATAAATTTTAAAATGCCTTTTCAATTAATTAAAAATAAAATACTTATTTAAGTCATTTTCTCAAAAAGGGTTGTTCAATTAATTCAAAATGACATTCATGATTTAATTTATTCAATTGGTTTAAATTATTATGTCAAAATGAATTAAATAAATTCTAATTAATCTTGTTCTATTAATATTCTAATCACTTGATTTTCGAGTCAAATGTTCCATTTCGGATCCCTTTCTCTAAAAAATAGAATAATATAAAATACATCATTCATTTAATTATTTTATCAAAGTTAATCAAATATTATAAGTTATCATTTTTTTTTAATGTTAAATCCTTATTTTCCTAAAGATAGTCAAATATATTTTAGTCAAGTCGTAGGTCAACCGCATGTTAGCGGACACTTCGAATGCTTAAACCCTTCTCGAAGTGTAAATTGAACCCCGAACCCTCTTTGGTATTTTCAAATGATTTTTCTGTTTAAATCTTTGAAAATTATAAGTTTTCTTAATTTCTTTAAAAAATTAAGTGGCGACTCTTTTCTAAGTATTTTCTCAAATTGTTTTATACTTAGAACATGTCAAAAGGTGATTTTTCTAGAGATAGTCAAATTACGACACAACAGAAATGGCGACTTCCGCTGGGGATTCAATTAGGTTCTAACCATAATGACTTGACTCTCTTTGACTATTTGCTAATATTTGTTGAATTGTTTTACCTCAAATGTGCCTTATTTGCTTAAATTGTGATATCAACTTGTCATTGCATCCATATCATTTATTCCGTCAAATGACATTTTTTTTCTTTTCACTTAAAGGACGATTATGCGGGCGCAGATCGTTCGTTAACCAAATTGTTCGGGACACCCCGACGAATGTAGTTGGCTCTTTGGATAGTCAACGGTCGTTAATTGTCTCGGCCAAGTAGTCCGCTTGGGTCACCAATCCACTTTAAAGAAAACTCACTCTTAGTCATACTAGGATAGAGCAAGACCAAATCCCCGAAATTTAGCGCATTTTGAACTAAGATGACCCAACACCCAAGGCGTGTTGGGCCCATTAGAAAGACCACCTTGAGTCCAAAGACGGCCCGAACGGACGTTCATACTTACGTGCTTGAAGGATGTATGCGTTATTTGACAAATTGTTGTACCTTGGGTTTGGGGGTATCTAATTATTTGTATGTTTTGTAGATGGCCAAGCAACACTTGAGTTTCAAAATGGTCACCGAGACGCCGAGCCTCCTCAGGTGTATGGTGGAGCAATCTCAATGCATATCAGAAAAGGGAACTTTCCATTCACTTGGGTAACCTTCCATCGATAATGAATCTCAAAGTTTGGCCTAAGTTCATTGAGGTGGTAACTCGATTTTGGGATGATGAAAGGATGGTGTTTCGCTTTGGAGATGTTGAAATGACACCAACTGTCGAAGAAATCAAAGATTGCCTAGACAACGTCGCAACGTGCCAGAAAAGGAAAAATCATCCGTAC